>CM056608.1:22465347-23065347 GCA_029721355.1 Tegillarca granosa
GTGTAATGTTGCAGTTATACGCCCCGGGGAAGGTGGCTACGACTAGAGTGTCTGAAAATAAAACAAACAAGCGAATTGGCAATCTTTCTTAGACTCGTATCTGTACCAATTGGAATGTGCAACCTAGACGGTGAGAGGCGTCTAGACTCCTTTGGCCACGGAGCCCGCACAATAGACCTATTAGATACTTTAAACTAGTCATCGATCATAAGATGATGAAGTCTCCTTTATTGTAATAAGTATTCTACAATGTATGTTACTAGATATCCACTAGCATCTGAATTGAAATAAAACTCTTTGGTGTTAAATTTTTTTTAAAAAATGCCCTAAGCGCCATCTAATTAATTTCTGAAAAGACATAAATCTTTTGCGAAGGACCATTACGTTATCATCAGTTGTATGTGGACCAAATTTTTCTATGTGCTATCAGAAAAGGAAAAGTGCCGTTTACGTGGTGCACAATAAGAATAAGAATTATCGCGGTTTTTTTTTTTTTTTTTTTTTTTTTTTGTTTTTTTTCTTTGTAACATTCAATTATCTGAGCCAATATCTTTAGGAAATAAAGTAATGTTATCTTGCACACTTCACACATGAGGAATTTATATACATTATATCGCAAAAGAAATAATGTTCTTATGAAAACGTATATGTAATAGTAACAGACAAATGACAGTACCAGAACTTTTGATTACAAAAAGGTAGTAAAAAAAAAGGAGGGAAACAATTATATCAGCAATAGACAATTTAATCTTTAACATAAAAACAAACATTCATGACAGAAACACGTGACCAAGATTTTAAAAATCGTACAACTTCAATTGAAAAAATTATCAATTAATCAAATATTGTTGTATCCAAATTATACTGGATAAATTTGACTTACCATAGTTCTTTGTTTCTTTCATTCTCAAAATTGACTTGCGCGTGACGGGTGTAGCTAGCTAGACAGTAGTTGCTTACCCTTCCGGAGCACCCGGCCTAACTTCCTTGATTGAAGTTGAAATGTATTACTAAATTTGCCGGCTTTCAAAGTTTTTTCCTTTTTATTTTTAGGATTGTGATTTGGACAAGGACTGGTATGTTTGTGTTTTATTTATTATTATTACCATAGTGACAAAGAACACACCTCACACAAAACAAAACAATAAACAAAACAAATGAAAAACGTACTATTACGTTTTATAACGAACAAATTATACAGTCAAGGTTAACGTCTATAGCTGGTTCAAGGACCAGAGGTAAAATAATTTATATTATATGCACAATTCAATGTAGAAAATACTGTAACTCTTGTATTATCTTTTCCTGACTTGCTTGTCTTTATATATTTATGTTTTATTACTGCTGATGTTGCCAAGTATTTTTGTTTCTTTTTTTAACAATTTAAAGCAAAACTAAAGTTATCCATAGCTATTTACAATATATATTAAAATCTGCATTTATAATTTTCTTGATATTCTGTTTATATTTTTACTTGACACACTCAGTTCTCTCAACTTTATAAAAAAGTTGTTGTAAAAGATCTATATGTTTTATGTTTTGACCGCAGTAAATCCGAGATTCCATTTGAGTAAAAAGAGGTTGACGACATAAAATTTCGCCGTTGACGTAACCAATGGTAAAGTTTGTTTTATGACTTTAAATTGCTAAAAACATGTTTACATCCGTGTACAAAATAAACGATAAAAACATTTTTAATACTGTTCAAAATTTTTTGTCATGCAAGATAATTTGAAAGCTAACTGTTGTACTCAGAGAAGCCTACGACAAAATTGCCTTCTTGTGGTTTAAGCGGAAATGTTAAAACGTTGTGTAATCGCTTATGTTTTGTATAAGGAATACAATTTGAACATAAATCAGATAGTTTGTTGAATCATTGAAAAGTTTTAAAGCAAAGTAACTTCTGTGTCTTCTAAACCATTTCAAAGTTACATTATTTAAATTTTCGTACACAAATAAATATTAACCAAAACAGAAACAATATAAAAGCAATGTTCAATGTATTGAAAACATGAATTTTAAATTAATGTATTAAAACATAATAAGTATATGCTTTTTGCAGGAAGATTTTGTCAAAAAGTCTTAATGATTGTTATTTTTTATTTTCAAATCCCTAGAATATTAAGTATACTAGCTGCTGATACTGGGATTGACGAACAAATCAGTTGGCTCTAGTTTTGCATAAAATAAAAGCGCCAAGACACAGACAGAAATAAAAATCCACGGTTTTTATCCTGACTGTTGTCTTTTACAAATTTAAAGCAGTAGGTATTCTTTTCAGAAAAAAGTTCCAACAACATTTAGTAAAGTGCAGGAATAATGTTTTTGTCCAAGTCAGGTTTTTAACTAACATGTACATTAAGGCAGTCGTTTCACGGATGATAATGGTCCTGGATTACTCATAGCAAATAGCAACCTTTTGACAAGTGAACTAACAAACAATCTCAAACTCGGATTTGTCCTGATTTAAATCTAGAAGTCTTTGGACACTAGTCCGTAAGTTGGCTTTATTGTCATTTTTTCTTAACTCATTATGAAGATTGTACCATAATTTCTCCTCTTACAAATGATCTTAAACTCAGAGAATATTCTTCTTATTATTATTACTATTATTATTATTATTATTAGTAGTAGTAGTAGTAGTAGTAGTAGTAGTAGTAGTAGTAGTAGTAGTAGTTGTAGTAGTAGTAGAAGTAGTATTAGTATTGTTGTTGTTGTCGTTGTCGTTGTCATTGTTGTTTTTATTATTAGTACATATAGTAGTAGTAGTAGTAGTAAAGTAGTAGTGGTAGTTGTAGATGTAGTAGTAGTAGTAGTAGTATTAGAAGTATTAGTAGTAAATGTAGTAGTAGTAGTAGTAGTAGTATTAGTAGTAGTAGTAGTAGTAGTAGAAATAGTAAATGTAGTAGTAGAAGTAGTTATAGTAATAGTAGTAGTAGTAGTGGTAGTATTAGAAGTAGTAGTAATAGTAGGTGTAGAAGTAGTAGTAGTAGTAGTAGTAGTAAATGTAGTAGTAGTAGTAGTAGTAGTAGTAGTAGTAGTATTAGAAGTAGTAGTAATAGTAGGTGTAGAAGTAGTAGTAGTAGTAGTAGTAGTAAATGTAGTAGTAGTAGTAGTAGTAGTAGTAGTAGTAGTAGTAGTAGTAGTAGTAATAGTAGGTGTAGTAGTAGTAGTAGTAGTTGTAGTAGTAGAAATAGTAAATGTAGTAGTAGAAGTAGTTATAGTAGTAGTTGTAGGACTAGTTCTTGTAGTAGTAGTAGCAGTAGCAGTTGTATTAGTGGTAGTAGTAGTAATAGTAGTATTCTTTTTGTGTTTTTTTCCGACGATTTATTTTTCTAACTAACCTGTCGAAAACATTTTTTAAATTATCTCGCAGTTGTCAAGGTTTACTCTTAAATTTCCCTCATGCTAAGTTTTTTTACGTTTTTAAACATTTTTACATTAAATACACAGTTTTTGAATTCAGCAATTTCATTTAATTTCACTTTTCTATTTCTTTTTCGCTAAAATTAAAACAAATTTTAACTAACTTATACATGTAATAGGTTAGCTTTTCACCAATATAAAGTGTCTACTTCATAAACTCTACAGCTTGTGGTACCTCATCACCAAATATCAAATAAGAATTTAAAATTCTAAAGACAAAAAAAGACTTTTGAAAAGAGATATAACTTTATTGTTTGTGTTTTGTTTTTGTTTTTACTGCAACAGATATGTTTCTTTTTACAAGATTATTACTTAAATATATTTGATTTTACATGCTCAATTGTTGGGTTTCGAGTCAAACTGCACTCAAAAGTTCACGTAAAGACATGTATGTGAAATAATTTGATAACGGTGATTACAATAAGTATTTAAATTGAAAGCGATTTGATTAATATTCAAAAGCTTTTAGTGTTTCTGTTTATGTATATCTGGTATTCCCAACGGTCGATTCACTAATTTTTCCGCATTTGCTCCATTCAGAATACCTATTTCATCTTTTATATAATAATCCCCTGTTTCCAAATCCTCTTTTGACATCTGAAAAAAATAACAGATTTAATCATCAATTAAATTTGTAATTATTCACTTCAAAGAAGAAGTTAATCCATTCATACTTTGAATTTATCTTTCACCTTTGAAGTAGTGTGAATTATTAAAGATAGGATTAGAAACTGGCTTGGCGATGTCCACAATCAAACACAATTTGAGCGACAAAAAAAATTAAATAAATAAAAAGAAAGAAAGAAAAGAAAACACACACCATGGCTTTGAGGTAAAATATTTCATAGCATTCAACAATTATGAAAATATACCAGTTTTCAATAATAACCTTATTACACACAGATTCATTACTTAAAACATATAAATAAGAATGTTGTCCTTCGAGTAACATAATGTATTGTGAAGATTTTATTGCAGTGTCATCAGGCGTGTTTATAAATAAAACTTATAATTCTAATGATACAAAATATTACTATAAAATGGTTAAGAGTGATGTATAAATGCGCAACATCTTAAAACAGATATAAGAAATTAAAAGAAAAACCATTGCAATTCATGGCATCATGATGGCAATTAATTCTTTATATGATTTTACTATATCTGCTTTTTATTCTCAGAAATGCACTCACTCGTTATATTGTTTCAAACTGATTACCAAAATCTTGAGTGTATAATTGATATTAATCATTCTAATGTGTCATATACGCACATTTTGTAAAAAGTCAATTCTAATCAGTGACACTAGGGGCCGAAAAAGTTGGAGAAAAACAGCTAAAATGAATCTAAACCTTTAAAAGTATATGTCTTAATACCGTGAAGGAAGGCTTGCTTGCATGAGTGAACTTTTTCAGGCAATAATATATTTTTGTAATGGCATTAACTGTTACTAAGAGAAAACAAAATTTTCTTTCGCAAAGTCGATGCGCATAGGCATCAATTAGAATAATTACGTTTTAAGCACCGAGAAGTTCATGTAAAAAGTGATGCCGCAATTGCTATATCCTGTTCTGATCGATTCTTTCGGTTTGAAAAAACAATCTAATATTTGATTTTAATGACATGTTTGAACTAATTTGAAAAGATTGAAACAGAAATTAGAAAAAAAAATGTATCTAAAAAAATGCCTTTTAATTTGGACTGCCATATGTGCATATTTCAAATAGTTTTTTTCATAAAGGTTGATAGATAAAAAACATAGGCCAAAGGATTGAAACATAATAAAATATAGTCAATAATGATTTTGAAACAGTCGAAACCAGTCGAGTCCATTTTTTCTAGAATTATCGATAGAACTGTTACCCTAAACCAGATGTCCAAGGGTAATTATTTTGTCGGTCATTAGCATTAGGTTTGGCTCTTACAAAACACCAATAGGATAACATATAAACTATTACCATTTTCTAATAAAAAAGTGGATTGATATTAATAACGCAGGTCAAAAACCTTTGCAATCCCAGTTTTATAAATTAATACATGAAATATAACATGGTTGCAATTTGAGAACATAGAAAATACATTTCTGTATTGTAACATGAAAACTGCATTTAATGTTATAACAATGCTGTTTGTTTTACATAAAAGCTATTATCATGGAAGTTTGTCTATTTGCTTATTAAATTCATACACGTATACAGAGAACTTTGTAGATTTTATTCTTGTCTAAAACGACTGTATGAATAAGCATCTACCTGAAGGCCTAAGAACTTTAACAATCAATGTTTGTCAGTGAAAAGTCTTTAAAATCTTGTATGAAAATTGATACAACTCAAAACATACTAGTCCATGTTCATAACAAAATTTAAAAAAAGGAACAAACTTTGAAAACAGGTTAATTTAGTTACACACGTGACATTCTATAAAGAAAGTGTGGCATGATGCTCTAGAACGGTAAGCATCTCCGGTCTAGCTAGCTGCACTCGCAACTTACAAAACCAAAGTTGAGAATGAAGGGACAAGGAACTAAGGAAAGTCAAATATACTCAGTGTTGGTTTCGATACAGCGATTTCATATTGTGATGACGGGCTTAATTTTTAAAGGTCTTGTAAAGCTAAGGCCTACAACATCCCAAAAACAAAGTAAAACCTTTGAAAACTGGCAAATTTAACTATACACGTAAACATCCATCAACGAAGTGAGGCCGGATGCTACAGAAGGGTAAGCACCTCCTGTCTAGCTAGCTACACCCGTCCCGTGCAAATTCAATTTTGAGAATAAAATGAACAAGTTACTATGATAAGTAAAACATATCCAGTAAAGGTCTGGATCTAGTGACCTCATACTTAACATCAATATTGTGATGACCACCTATAAAACTTTAAGGGGTCTTGATTAGCCTTGGCTTGCAGTTTCTTTGAGTCATCAATATTATTTCACAAAACAAATTTCATTTTATTAATTTTAAATGGTCGTGGATGTTCGAAAATAAACATTCTATATGTAAAGTTAAAACGTTTTGTAAGGATATGCAAGTTCTTATCTTTTTTCTGAATTGGATAATGGACTTGGAAAGCTTTGAAAAACTAGAAGGAAAAAAGAATAGTTCAGTATTATTTTATTGTGAAATGATTATCATTGAAACAAGATATCGTTGACATTGGAAAACAGAATTATATTAAATGAAATCAAAGGATAAGAGGATATTAACATGAATAAAAAGTTTCTTTCAAAGATAATATGTAGGTTATAAGCAAATAATTACAAACTGCGCGTGATGTCCGATTTTATTGTGTTTTGATTGGTCGATGTAATTTGTATGACGTCATTTTAGACTGTTTTTTTTCGTATAACTTTGCACTTTTGCCGAACTACTTACGGTGTTTTCCGCTTTTATTAAAAGACCAATGTTTACAATGGCGACACACGAATAGCAAAATAGGTCAACACTCGCGGCATTTTAAAAAAGACTTGAACTGATTAAACAATTAAAGAACTGAAAAAAAATATCCGTATTTAACAATTATATGTAAAAATTAATTAATAAATAATAGTAATACCATTATTATTAACTAGTAAAATTAAATGGATGATCTTAAATCTGCTGAAAAACAAAATCCGTCTGTAACTTACTGCTAGCCTAGCATAGCTGCTTACGGCGAACAAATTCGACATTTTTTGTTAATTGCATCGCCATTGCTTCAAAGCAATAGATGTGCCATCCGATGATGCCCCTCTACGGTGTAAAATCTCAACTGTTTACTTGCAAGCATGTCGGTTTTCGGCAAACCTTTTTTAGTAACTGACACGAGGTATCAAGTCATTTTGGCACCAAGTTAATTCAACAACACTGTAGACAGTCATTTCGGAACCAATATGAAGTCAATTCGGCACGACTACTCTTAAATTCGACAACACACACACACACACACACACACACACACACACACACACAAGAACGATCAAATTCGGCACCAGAAAAGTATGTACGATTTGTTTCAAAAAATTATGAGGTTTTCCATGTTTGTTTAGAGATTTTATTTTTTTTTTTAATTCAGTAAGTTTAGTTACAAGATGTTAATTTTACAGATATATTATATATTATGTCAGAGATCACTAGACTATGTATAATAATCATATAACCTCCTTTGAAGTCGAGTTCTAAAGGCGGCACAAAGCAAGTGATTTTGGGTCTGAAAAGACCTTATTATTTTGGTACATGTATTAGGAAGTTTGATAAGAATTTCTTTTGAAAATGTGCGGATCAGGGCTTGTGGAACATATAAATACAACATAAGCTAAATATAATGATGATGATGATTATCATTATTATTGTTTTTAGTTGTAATTACGATCTTCGTGGTTACGAACAATATAAATTCATTAAGTACAACTGTAAGTATACTCTGACTTTCAACACGCGTATTTTAGATTTTATCACAACAATTTACACAAAAATTACCAAAGTTTAGATTTCGCAAGAGGTTGAAATGGATTTACTTCTAACGTTGCTTTAGATTTTGGTATTTTTGCCAATTAAAATTTGTAACTTTAAAGGCAAAGAAACATAAACACTCAAACCGAGTTATTAAAGTAACCAAAAAATCATATAAATCTAACATATTTTATATATAAAAAATAATATGAACTTTGAAAAAGGGTAAATTGTTATCTAACAAAAACAGGAAGGGGTTAAAATAACCAATCTGATTCAAATCATTGCAGACATACAAAGATGTTGAACTCTTAAACCGTATGACTATAAAACTCCATACACCTTCGCAAAAGTATTTTGAAAGAAATTTAACAATCTTGATAAAAGCACCAACTATGTCGCTAACAAACTTTTTTATTGTTAGTTGGATTCAATGGTTCAGCAAGACTGCGTTTAAGACCTCTAGTATTAAAAGATGTGATATAAGAATTAAAAAAAAACATACCTTTGAAATATTGTGAAAGAAAATTGCTTTTCGTCCGTTGTTTCCGATTATAGTTGTATGAGTAAAAATCATCTGCTTGTGTTATTGGCTGGTCTCTGTTTAAATCGTTAATTAACTTTATAGCATTGACTATATCCTGTAAAGTGTTATAACTAGCCTCATCTGTAAAAGAAACCGACATATACTAATGATATAGAAATAGGTATCAAAAACAACACGGTACCGGATTTAAAAATGAACAAGAACTATAAAATCATATTAAAAAGAATTCTTTATTAAAATGTTCGGGTAGCAAAAAATAAGGAGTCTATGGATCTTTATTTGAATAGTAATCGAATAGTAATCATGTTTAAAGCTACAAGGATATATATATATATATATATATATATATATATATATATATATATATATATATATATATATATATATATATATATTGTCCATTTGGCAATGTGACATAATATCTAAATGCTCAGTAATGAAATCAGCCCTTATTAATGCATTATGATACATCATAAATGAATTCATTCATACAAACGCAGATTTATTTGCTTTGTCCATGTATGGTAATAAATAATTCTCTTTTGTCCATAATCTTTTTTTAATTGAGGAAATGAAAATGTTTCTTAATAAGTAATATAACTAGGATAGTTTTTTTTTTTTTTTTTTTTTTTTTTTTTTTTTTTTTTTTTTTTAATATTATTGAGGAAAGAAATATTATAAGATTTTATAAGTTTAGGAATGTTTAGACGAGAATTGATGTTCTTTGTTACGTCTAACGTCGTTTACGCAAAGGCATCCGCAATCCATTTGGTTAACAAAAAATGTTATAGCTAGACAGAAGGTGTTTGCTCTTCCGGTGCACCCGGTCTAACTTCCTTGATAGAAGTTCACGTGTAAAACTGAATTGGCCAGTTTTCAAAGTTTTTACCTTGTTTTTTTTTTTTTTTTTTTTTTTTTTTTTGGGGGGGGGGGGTTTGATTTAGACATGGACTGGTATGTTTTGTGTTTTACTATTATTCCCAAACGCGACAATGTTTAACTGTACAGATATATTTTAAGGTAATTTTTAAGCGCCTATCAATTTCCTGTTACTCGGTTTGTGGATGCACAAAATGTCAATTGTTATTTAGACATTGGATTTTCTATAAAAACTATACAAATTCACCTTCACAAACACAGACTCCGACAGAAGGCCATTATGATAAGGACTTTATTAGAAGTGTTTGATCCTTAAAGTTATAAAAAAAATAAGTATATGGACTCTAAACTTTCAAAATTAACTACCAAATTGTTTTACAAAAATTTCCATTACTATTGGAATAACTTTGTATATCAAAGCAAATTATGCCTATGCTTTAATAGAAAATCCAATAAATCAAACACAAAAAAAAAACAGTGCATGTTTAAATTATAATCCAAAAAATTAAGGGAAAATCTCTAAACTAGCAAATTGAGGAAGACAAGTGTACTTTTACCAGAAAAGTTAGACAAGGTGCTACGGAAGGAAGGGTAAACACCACCTGTCTAGCCAGCCATACTCGCCACGTGTTAATCAAAACCAATAGTGAAAGGAATTCAAAACCACGAGACGTCAAACACACCCAAGGCAATTTTGGACATTGCAACATCATAATAATCAAAAATATTGTGGTAACTCCTATACAATTTTTTGAGAACCTTTATACGCCTAGCCTTACAATATCCCAAAGTCAACGATTCATTTCAAGTTAACTTATATGTAGTTTGTAATTTTTCAACTCAAATTAATATTAATTCTGTAGAAAGAAAACGTTAGCGTTTCCGGATTTAAATATTCATTTCTGCTATTTTTGCAAGGCGAAGTAACGTAATATGTCATGCAAAAAATACGCCAAATGCATTCGTCTGTTTTTTTTTTCTAAAAACATTAGATTAAAGTATTAAGTATTAAGAAACCTGATATTTCGAAAGGTAAAACAGATTATTGTTACCGTTAACGATCAGACAGATTGCTTTTCTCTACAAATCGATAATTAATATCCACGTAAACAAAGTTCAGTGGATAAAGAAATCAATCTGTTCGCCTCTCTGTCTGTCCGACAGATTGTTCATTACAATATAGTGTCCCCTTCATCACTTCTGCGTTTATGGATGGATTCTAATCACAATTCGTATAAATGATTTCCAACATAAATCAGTATGTAATATGTCTTATAACAAATTTATAAGTGAAGGTCATAAGGTCAAAGTTGATATTTGCCCCCCTCCCCAATTCTAATGTTTGAGACAGGGAATTTGTCTCTCAAGAGGTATTTCTTGTTTACTTTAGTACTCTGTAGCAGCTTGAAATGTCCACGGTAAAAAGCCTTATGAATTTTATTTAAATACAAAGTGTGTGTGTGTGTGTGTGTGTGTGTGTGTGTGTGTGTGTGTATGTATGTGTGTGTGTTCCTATACTGAAAAAAATTCTCTATTGAGATACTTATTGGTATCAAACCATTACAGTAGCTTCAGTTTATTAGATTGTTCGCTTTGTATGTGGAACGTCGGGATTCGATTCCCGACCGGGTTTGGGCAAGACTAGTTACTGTTCTTTCACCAAGCACTCGGCGTTTAGAAATGTAAGTCACGGGGTCTTTCGGAGAATACCTTAAAAACCGATGTTCCGTGTCACGGTAAGCGTGACACGCTAGAGAACCCTTCTTGCACTTTGCCGTTATCGCACTGCGAAGGCCCGAATTTCTTCCACTTCACCTATAGCTGACGTCTCTATATAAGAGAAATATTCTTGACTTGAGATAAAACTCCATTCAATCAATCAATTTATCAACTTTGTAATCAAGCATACATTGAGTGATTATCAATTCGGACTCAAAAAAAAAAAAAAAAAAAAAAAAAAAAAAAACACTTTCTTTATTTTATTTTCTATGGTCTTTTATTCTTAGAACGATCAAAAGAAAATTCAAGGACGATGGCTTCGTTCACGTGATGATCGAGGTCTAATAAACGAACACTGCTGATGACGGGATCGACAAAATATTAATCCGAGTTTATTCAGCGTAATTAAAACAAAATCATTCATACGTATTAGATACGCGCATTCGAAAAAAATCCCATTTACTTTTAATAAAAAAATAAATCCTCCAATTTAAGATATAAAAGATGTTTAGTTGTAGATAGAATAAATACTTTTGTAAAATTCAAATAAAACTTTGATCTTTATTGCGCTTAATTGCAAAGGGTTTATTAAGGTTTTGAATAATTCATGCCTTAGATTATAATTATTTTTAGTACAAAAAGGTTTTTTTCCTATTTACTTTTCTCTTTTTTCCGTTTCTTAAATGATAGCAAAATATAAAGCAGTTTTAAAAATTCCTAAAACATTTTCTTTAATTACCCTAATTAGTAAATTTGAACTGCGTGTATTTTAGAATTCTAGATGTGACGTGACTGTTAATGATTCTTGAATCGGTAATAGAAAATTTTAAACAATATTTACCGTTTTAGATCGGGGTACTTGTTGCAAGCTGTTATACTGTGTGTGTGCGCAATGTTGTTAATAGAAACATATTTTGGCAAATGTAACATTTAATTAATTACCTTTTAGTACGCTAGAAGCTTTTATTTAAACTCTTAAATCTAAAGAAACATACCAAGGTTATCAATCTCTATGAATTAATCTAAGACAAGTTCGTGTATGCATTAGATTTACGAGTGTGTATTTTGGTCTGCTGTGTACTAGCGCACACTCAGGTTGTCTTTTTGGTGAGCTCGAGGTGCTAGCCATGGCTTCAAAATGCCGTAGGCAAGCATACTACTCCCCTATTCAATTATTCTTGCTCCGAATGAACCAGCCCATATTCTATTCTCCTGAAGCCGAGAACTAAGCGAGGAAGCAATATATAAAATTTTAAAGTCATATTTATTACCCGAACGGGGTTCGATTTCACTAAATACTGCTCTTGAAGCGAACGCTCTAGCACCAAAGTGCTCTGTATTCAGTGTGAAAAGATTAGAGTAACGTGGTTTAATGACAAATTATTACACACTTTCTTAAATCATGTTATTAGGCATGTAAGAGAAAGAAAAACAGAAAAGTAGGGCTGCGTAAAAATACAGTTATCTGCCAAAGATCAGAGCCATAAAAACGAAGTAAAAAAGCACGCCAGGCCTTAACATATAAGACTGCCAAATCTAAAACTCATAAACTCATAACTATTTATCATTATAATTGATACCCAATAGAGAACATAAAAATGACAAATATATGAAATATAACTGAAAGTCAATTTCGAACAATACAGGAAAAGCATTTTGAAACAAACTTCTTGTCAGTAGTATTGAATAACTCGGTGCCTGAGTCGTAAATCGTCCTTCTTTAGAACGGAAGGTCCGAAGATTCGAGCCCTGGTCGGGTCATACATTAGACAAAAAAAATGAAATACTGCTTTTTTCACTTGGCGTTTGGAAATGGGTGTTTTTTTAAACAAATTATAAAATATGATTCAAATTACTCTTGCCATTATATCAAATGTATTGTAGTGAATACTTTTGGTCTTTTTTTCGTATTTCATCTTCATTAATATATTCTGGTCAATGACAAATGTCATTATAATAACTGATCCGTAGTAAATCAGTATTTTGATAACCAAATTTGAAATATAAAAATTATTGTATAATTTACTTATTTACTATTTTTCCTAAAGCACTTTATTAAAACCGAGTACTTAAAATTTCCTAATAAAAACAACCAATAACTGAAACTGTTTTAAAATTGGTTTCGTATTTCGGTTAATAAAATCTTGTTTTTCTATGTATCAAAGAACCTGCTTTTTACTTTTTCTTTAATAACTGAACGTACTGCAGTTTTTAATTTCTTAATTAATTAAGTGAACAAAAAAAAAAAAAAAAAAAAAAAAAAAAAAAAAAAAAAAAAAAAAAAAAAAATAGAACAACAACAACAACAAAATAAATAAATACATAATAAATTTAAAAAGAAAAAGATTACTTTACCTGCAAGTCCATCAGTAACATAGAACGATATAATAAGCATAATATATACAATTTTTAAGTTATCCCCAATGTTAAAGCTTCCGACACAGTGCAACATCGCTACTGAAATGAAATATTGTTCCGTGTACAATTACTTCGTAAATCATAGACCTGTCCTTTGACGTCTGTGTCACACAAACTGCTGAGACTCTTATACTTGCATCATTTTATATATACATACATACATATATATATATATACATACATACATACATATATATATATAAATATATATATATATATATATATATATATATATATATATATATATATATATATATATATATACCCAACTACATACTGTGAACAGCCCCCGTATTTTAATTAATCACAACTCATATAAAATTCAATAACATTTGTTTTCTATTCATACTCTCCTGCCATATATAACTTCTAATGTGTAATTTTTTCTACCATTCATATATAATATAATCGGGATGGATGTTAATCTTTGCATTCTCTTATAACACATTAACTAACATATAAGATTAATCGACCGAACACGACCGTATTTAGATTAGACAGAAAAATCCGGATATTTTAATGGAAATCTTTTGTAATGTAGCACATGGTTTTGTCTGTTGGGCTTGACAACTGTAAATAAGAATAAATTTTCGCAAAACAATCAACAGTCAACAGTTCTGAACCACAGAATTGTCTTGCATTGTTTACTGAGAAATGTATGTAAATTAACAAAATGCTAAATAAGTTATTACATTAAATTATTTGGTAAAGTCGAGAATTTGCAAATGAAGTCATCGTATATGTTTTTTTTTTAAATTAATATTTTATTTTTCTTTTCTTTTTTATTTTTCATTTTAATTGTAATTTAAATCTTGTTCGAGGCTTTTTTTTTAAACATACTTTAAAAACAGAAAGGTATACAAAATCTATGTAAATACTTATATTGATACTTCTATTATTCCAATTTTCATATCCCAATTTTTCATGTTTCGCTAACGAAAAGGTGAGTATTTTTTTTCTTTCCTTCTTTTTTCTCCTCCAGAACTGACTGTCTCGATATAAGTTTAAGATGATAGGATCTTGATTAATGCGTATAACATCACCACTCTTATCTACATTTATTCTGCTCTTGTGACACACATATATATATATATATATATATATATATATATATATATATATATATATATATATATATATATATATATATATATATATATATATATATATATATATATATAAGGTCTGTTCCCTCATGCAAAGCATTCCTTAGCTGGATTTGGATTTATATAATTTTGGAACTTTAGATTCATTAATTTTCAACTGTTTGACGTATGTTTTTTAATCTATCAAATTTTTCGGCTCCTAGTGTCACTGATGAGGAATGATTTCCGAAATGTGCACATCTGGCACATCAAAATTTAGCAGGTATTTGTATTATATTTTATTATTATTATTATTATTATTATTATTATTATTATTATTATTATTATTATTATTATTATTCTACTTCTTCTTTTTCTTCTTCTTGCATTTGCAATATCCACAATTTTCTGCTGCAAAGATCTAATTTCTAGCTGCTTTATATGAGATTGCCAATTGACTGTATTTAATTAAGTTGACTATAATCAAAATAAACCAACCATATAAAGGATCTATGTTATTAATTTACATATTATAAAGTTTAATTAAAAGGTTAAAGGTACAATGTCTTCAGAGTCGAGGGTTGCAAATGACGTATTTGTTGGCATTCATTAATTATTCAAATGATCCTACGCGCACCCTGTGCCTGTAAACACGTGCACCGCGTTCGATATAATGAAACAGTTTTTTTTTTTTCTTAACAAATATTGATTGCTTTAATAAGTCCAGAAAAATGATTAATTGCTGGGGAAAACAAACCGGTAATGTGTAAAAACATCAAAGACATAGAAGGCTTATTATTTCCGGATTAACTCGTTAAAAACCCATCCATGTACATGTGTATTGAAGCTGCTCGTTATCATCCAAAGAAAGTACATTTGGACTAAGGTTATTCGTTATATCTCATGAAAGTACGGGTATATATCGATTAAGGCTACTCGTAATACCCCATGAACATATATATATGTTGCTTGTTAACCCCAGCCAATACATAATAATTAAATAATTAATAATAAAAAAAAAAGACAAAAAAAGTGCCCAGAAATTTATTTTTACCACTTTTATCAATTATTAAGTCAAACCTTGTTTTTAGTAGATAATTAAATGTTTTAGCAATTTTTGTTGAAGTAATATTAATTACTGAAATTTTATAAAATGATAGTAAATGTGGAACTGTCTGGACTGGCACTGGAAAGGCTTATGAAGCACTACACCATTTACTAATTTGATTAAGTGTACATTTGAAGTCACGAATCTCTCTCTCTCTCTCTCTCTCTCTCTCTCTCTCTCTCTCTCTCTCTCTCTCTCTCTTGATAATAATAGAATTTCTAACATTGTTTTAGTTAATACTGAACATCTAACCAACGTTTCAGTAAAGTATCTTTATATTTCAATGCGAACGTAGAGATTGAATAAATATCGTTATATTGTCGATATTTGTTTATTTGCACTGATACATCAAGAACGTTATTGACAAAATTTGAAATCAGAGACAAATTGTGGAAAGTTTAACACTTTTGCATCCTGCATTTGACAGATCAAGGCAACGAACTCGCGACTAACTTCAAAACAGAGTACAGATAACCACTAGTACTAACTTGAAGGAAAGTTCACTTGCCATATGTTAAGCTTTTTTAATAGACCATTTGCCAATTAAATGTTCCGAGTCATCGTGAATCATTTTCCTATTTAGATATTACATTGACGGGGGACAAAACCTCTAATTTTTTGGGTTTTTCGTACAAAAGCACTATTTTTACCAAATGTAATTTCTATGTTGTCATTTTATTTAAAAAGTTTATCAGACAAGCCTAAATACATTTGAGACATTATATGCAAAATAAAATGGTTTAAAAGATGAAAATCTTACTTTTAGCTTTTTGTTTGCCAAGAGAAGTCATGTTTTATGTAACGAAAAACCCCGAGACCTGTCCGGTCATGTTGTAAAATCTTAATAGAGAACCGATTCATATTTCGGTCGGAATTTTAATTGGCAATTCCAGTATCAACTGATGGGTTTTCTTCTTCTTTTCCTTCTTTCCTTCCTTCCTTCCTTCTACATTTATTTATTTATTTATTTGTTAATTAATTAATCTGAAGGCTCAGATGTAATTTTATTTTTCTTCTGACAACGCCCATTTCCCAAATATCTAATATAAAAAAAGGATTTTTTACATCTTTTTGGGTTATTTTACCCCCGTAAATGAAATTTATGGAATATTCGGGGATCCTTGATAACTTGGCTTTGGCCGTGATGGGCGATGTTTTGGGACGAAAGTATTTGTCTCTAAAGAGATTGCCCTAGTTAAACTGGATGAAAATATTTAATTATTTTTCCTTGTGAGTGTTCCGCTTAACGATTTCTTAGAATTGTCGCAGCATCACCGTGTACATTCAAAGCCAACAGTTGTATCACAAATTTTATTAGAATTTATCCTATTGTTTTGTAAGAAGTTTCTTTATTCCGTGATTCTGCGAAATCCTAAAAACGGACAAGGACGGGGTATCGGTGACCCGAGGCTGGAGTTGGCGTCAGTCTCAGGGCCTAGTTCGAATTGAAAAGCATATCCTATAGTATGAAAGTTTTCCGGTTTACTTGAATGAAGTATTCTTATTTGTTGCACCATAAAAAGTTTGACTATCTCGATATAAGTGAGATACTATAGTTTGTATGTCGTAAAACAGTGTAACACTCCACGCAGACAAAAAAAAAGGTGTCATCGAAACAATATCCGGTTTTAGAGAATATTACGTGTATAAATTTATATACGAATCTTATACCGAAAATCACGATTTTTGTTATCTCTAAAGAAAGGCCTAAAGAAAGGTCATAACACTCCACTCGTAAAAAAAATTGTCATCGAATTCAGAGAATGTTACGTGTATAAATTTGGTTAGAGTCTCATACCGAAAATCACGACTTCTGTTATCTCTAAGCGCCCAAAGAAAGGTCAAAAAAGACCTTTATGCTGATGTAACATGATTTCGCTTTTATGATCTAGATAATTAATTTTGCCTAATAAAGCGTCCGATGTTAATTGAAAAGCATTATAGAATACATTTTCCTATCCTCAATTGCTTCTTCTTTTGTGTAGAGAATTAAAGGTCAACCAGTGTGAAGTGTGAACGAATGATGACCATTGCGTACTCGTACATGTAGCTGCACTTTTAAAATAAAAATTGGTTTGTCAATTGCAATGTTTGGTATATGATGATTTTATTTTATTTATTTATTTATTTATTTATTTATTTATTTATTTTATTTATTTATGTATTTATTTATTTATTTTATTTATTTATTTATTTATTTATTTTTTTTTTTTTTCGAATCAGATATTCACTTTTTACAATATAAACCAACGATTTTCAAATCTATTGTAGATCGTAAAAGAAATTAATAAAGAATTTTTTTTTTTTTTTTTTGTGGTTGTGACAAAATCGGCGTATAATCCAGTTACGTGCCATTACTGAAACAAAGAAAGATTTTTATGCAATCTAGATTGCAATGTTTTTATTCGGAAATGCTAGTTTTTGTAAACTGCAAAAGGTTGATTGTCTGCAATCGATATATTCAATTTAACTCATAAACATATCAGATTCTACCCGACACGATCAAAGATGTTACATAAAGCAGTATATTTTCAATGGTTTTGCGGCTTTGATGGGATGCAATTATTACAAAAACATAAATTTTTAAACCGTCATCACCTTTATTAAATAGATTCTAATGAAACACGTAAGTTCAAATTTGAACAAAGACATATTTTTGTTAAAAAAAATTAATACAAGCTTTAACAAGCATATATTTCACTCAAGCTTATAGAGAAAACAATTTACACGTAATAAAAAAACCTAATTACTGTTTTCTGTAAAACCAGTGATTTGCAAAGTTACATGCAATGGATAGGATAATATATTTTTATTGAGGTATGAATTAATGTTTCCACTGGGAGTTTAAGGTAAATTAATGAATTTACGTTCATACACCAAATTTAGACATACTAATTGAACTGATATTTACATTTTTTTATTCCTCTTTTATGTAAAACCTTAATGAGTCCATCAACAAAATATTATCCCATATTCATAAGGCGTAACCATTTTTACACATAAATAATGTAAATTGTTTTCATTCTTTTTGTCTCAAATTTGAATCAACACTGTTACAATTCCGCTGAGGAATACAATGAATAATTATAGTTGTCTTTCTTTTGTTTCAAACTTTACAGAGTTTATCTTGAAAACAGACCATTTCCATTTATACAACGCATTTTAACAACACATGAAAATAATTTTTTTTTCTTCATTTCGTTTTATAAAATTGGAATTTGTCGCTAAAATATATACCTTGCAATTTCCAATGTAGTTAAGTGCATGAAACAACAAAACATTTACTTTGCGATGTAAATATATAATGAAACGGTGATTAAACTTAGCAAAACGTATGTGCATCAAATAGATCGATTGGTGTTTAACATCACATTAGCAATTTTTCAGCTATTCGCCTCGACAGCAAGGTTATAAATTTCTAAGGATTAATTTTTAAATAATTTCGTGACTTTTGCGAGTTTGTATTTTGGTCTGTCTTGTACTAGTTCGCACCCAGAGTGACTTTTTGTTAAGGCGCTTGTTTCACCGAGTCAGTATGCTGTTGACGAGCGGGCATAACACTCCTCAGTCACACTATCCTGACGCAGTGTAAACCAGTCGATACTTTATCCCCTTTTAATGTACCACATTGAGTATATCGAACGAAACTTTAATCTTCTCCAGCTTAGTCGGTGATGGAGTCTGTATTATGGTACAAGGCGACCACTACCATAAGTGACTAGACGCTCCTAGTACCACAGTTTAATCAGTATCTTAAAGAAAAATTAAAAAGGAAATAAAGTTTACAAGTCTTTAATGTTTTCTGGACATCACCTTATAATTAAATGTGAACATGGTAGAAACCATTCAAGGGGAACCGGCTCACAATCACTGGCTTTATGTTACCTGACAGTGGCTTGAAATAGACGCTATACAAATTATGATACTGTAAAATTAATTAAAGATTCCAGTGGTTTGACTAAACTTACAAATAATTTAAATAGCAGCGGTAGCTAATTTCAGGATGCAAAATATCTTTAATACGAGTAGACTAGCAGGTAATCTCTATTAAGAAGATCGCGCACTATGAAAAAAGTCGATCTTTTTAATATTTTTTTTTTTTCATTTTGAAGGCACTACAAAGCCTCACTACAATTATTTTTTTCAAAAACACTAACTTTGCCATTTTAAAAACACGGGTCTTGTTACTTAATACCATTAATGCATGTACATAAAATAATCCATAAATAGGTATTTTTTCAATTTCAACTTTTTAATTATCGTCAGAAAATATTTGAAGCCTTTGACATCACAAGAAGTATAAGGTGACATGAAAAATACTTGCAAATCAAATCAGCAATGATTACTTTCAGTTTACAAAACATCTCGAATCTAGGTGACAGTAAATTTATAAACAACAGATCTCGTAATAAAATAACCTGAGTATTTTTTCGATTTTTTTAAATCACTACAAAGGCTCATAAGAATAATATTTTTGAAAACATTACTAAATTTGCTCTTTGAGTAACAACAGGTCAGGTTACAGGGATTTTTATACTGGTGTAAAATGGTTGGAAAACGGGATTTGAATATTAAAAAAATTAGAGCTTATACAAAACTCGGTCATTTGGTAATACAGACTTTTACTGAGTTAGGGGGCATTTAAATGGATCTGATCTTATGGATCTTATGAGCCCGTTCGTAGGTAGAGAAAGAAATTTCTAATTGGCACAGAGTCTGTCAAAGATGCAGCAAAATCTGGCCGATTTGTTATTGTTACAGACAAGGTTATTGTCATAAAACTGAGGGAAGAGATTGAAAGTGATGTTAGATATACGATTTTGGTATTTCCAAAGCTGTTGGCATATCGCTATCGCGGGTGCATTTTATTTCGAAACGTATTTCGAAAGTACGAAAGATTTCCGGCAGATGAATCCCGCGTATATTGACAGCTGACCAAAACGATACGAGTAAAACCGCTAGGCAATTGCTCATATTATTTCCCAAATTCAATTCAAGACAATTTGAAAACAATGTTACTGGTGACGAAACATGGGTTCAAATTTTGAACAGGTAAAAATAACTGAAAACAAAATATGGTTAACTAAACACAGAAAAAGGTCCGTAGGTGCCAAAAGAAGCAGAATCACAAAGAAGGTTCTTTATTGCATAGTCTTCTCATGTGATGACATGGCCGTACAAATTCCGGTGCCGCAGAGCAAGAGTGTTACAGGTCGATATTACCTAGATGTTATACTAATAAAAGCCGAGGAAATATCATCTAAAACGATGCTCTGTGTCAGGATTAAGGCACGTTCTTTTACTTTATGTTCCATCATCCATCACATAATTTGAGCTCGAGAAGCAATCTTGAAATCGGAGAAGGTTACCGTCTTGCGACACCAACTTGTTCCTAGATTTTTCCTTAGAGATTAATCAACTTGTTCTCTTTGCGAAAAATTGCTGATGTGGCGTAAAATATAACAACAAAAACAATTATTCGCTTCTTTTAAACGAAACCTTTTCACAAGCTAGTTGTCAAGTTATTTGGCTACTCATTTACTGCAGCAAGCTACATTTCAGTATGTGCAAACTGGTTATTCTTAAACTGGTTTTGACGCAATAATTTCTTCTATAATGCATGCGCACGCGGACGTTAACTCATGCTCACACGAAATTTACCTTGTCCTGAGGCAAAATTTATCGTGTGCGCATTCGAAAATTAGCGCGATTGTGTGTTTACGTCAATTTTTTTTTTTTTTGTGCTGACGCTAAAAGTTTTGCTTGCTTAGCGAAAGTTTTCAACTTTTCTTTCATACGCAATATTTTTCTCTTAGTGTAGTCTAGTGTTATTCCGTTTCTCTAAACAAAAGTCGTGACTTTAGTGTAGAATATATTTGAAATTGGTACGTAATTACATTAGATTTTCTAAACGTAATGTGTTATCCTTTTAACGGTTATATGGTATTTCCATTAATTTGATGCATCTCATTCCCTTAACGTGTTCTTACAAACACAAACAACAAGCATTCCTGCAAGTGATATGTCAAATAATCCTGGATGATCTTTTTCGAATTTCATACTGTCCCTTAGCGATACTATGGTAGCCATGAAGCATCAAAAACACACATTTACGATATTGTGTTTTTAAGAACTTATTTTCATTTATACACACAGGTTTTACATCAATATGCGCATGGCATGATGTGTAAGGCACCCTTGTAAACACACGCGTACAGGAGTATATATGCGTGTGTGTATGTATATGTATGTATGTGTGTATTATGCATATATATGTACGCATATGTATGTATATTAGTGTGTATGTATGTGTATATGTATGTGAGAATATATATATATATATATATATATATATATATATATATATATATATATATATATATATATATATATATATATATATATATATATATGTACGGGTGTATATGTATGTATATATGTAATGTATGTATATATGTGTGTGTATGTGTATATATATATGTATGTCTGTGTATATGTGTATATGTATATGTATATATATTAAAACCAGTATCGTAATAAGAATATATATATATATTGATCCTTTTTTGAAAAATTTATATATGTGTGTATATATGTTATGTATGTTTGTGTTTATGTGAAAAAAATGATTTGGTATTTCACACATACACCCTTACCTAGATTTTGAGCAACCCCCCCCCCCCCCCCATTTACCTTGTAACAAAAGTATGTGTTTCCATTATTTGGAATTATGTTTGTACATATGTTGTCTGGTTACTTTTTGTAAAATAGCTTTTTTACTTAGGCACACACTGAATATTAGCATGGTTTTTATATTTGTCTGGCATTTATTTAATATACCAATATTATGAGTTATAATTTTTCTTTAATGTCTTTTAATTGTAATGGTTTAGGTGATGACAAAAAAAAAGATGTATTTCTAAATGGTTTAGGAAATATTATGATAGTCACATTATTTTCCTCCAAGAAACACATTTAACACAACTTTGTGAAACAGTTTGGAGTAATGAGTGGGGTTCAAAAATTTATTTCAGTCATGGTACTTCTAATTCAAAAGGTTGTGCAATTTTATTTGGAAAAAAAGTAGACTCTACAGTTATAAAATTGAAAAAGATGACAAAGGCAGATATCTATAGTTATTTCTTGATATTAATAATAATAATGTTATCTTTACTAATGTTTATGCTCCCACAAAAGATCATTGCAAAGATCAGTGTCTCTTTCTAGATTTTCTTATAGATAAATGCATAAAATTTAGTGGGGAAAACTTAATAATTGGGGGAGATTTTAATATTGTTTTAGACACCTCAATTGATAAAAAGGGAGGTAGGAATGAGCCAGTGTCAGAGTATAGAAACAAATTAAAAGGACATATGCAAGAATACAATATGATAGATATTTGGAGATTTCTTAATCCAGAAAAAAGGCTTTACACCTATTTATCAAAAAACCCATTAATATTCTCAAGATTGGACTTTTGGCTCATTCCTTCCTCTCTTAGTCAGTTTGCATTTTCCTATGTTCATCCATCAATCAAATCAGATCACAGCATTATTAAAGTCAAGTTGAAAGGTTATTTAGCAACAAAAAGGGGTCCAGATTTTTGAAAATTTGATTCCTCTCTTTTGGAAGACATTGTTTTTATTGATGAAATAAAAGAGGAAATAGATGCATTAAAACTTAAGTATAAAAATTTGGATAATTAACACTTAAAATGGGACACAATTAAGTGTGAATTAAGGGGATTTTTTGTGAAATATTCTAAATTAAAAGCAAGAAAAAATAGAAAAGAAGAAATAGAATTAAAATCAGAACTAGATAAATTAACTAAACAAACCATTGATTTTCCTACTGATGAAAATTTAAACAAATTAGAAATAATTAAACAAAATATTGAAACTATTAACGAAATACAAATCAGGGGAAACATGATTCGTTCTCAAGCTAGGTGGTGTGAAAATGGAGAGAAGTCAACAAAATACTTTCTTTCCTTGGAAAAGAGAAATTTCAAAAATAAAGTCATACATCAGTTAAAAGTTGAAGACAAAATAGTAATTGATCCAAATAATATCTTAAGCGAAGAAAAGAAATTTTATCAAAATCTTTATACTTCTTCTCTTAAATATGATGAATATCAAAAAAGTGCTAAATTCTTCTTAGAAAATGAAAATATACCTCAAATTAGTCAAACTGAAGAAATTACATGCAATGGCTTGATAACAAACCAAGAATGTTTAGATATTTTAAAAACATTCAAACCAAAAATAACACCAGGATGTGATGGATTCACTTATGAATTTTATAAATATTTTTGGGAAGAGATATCGGAATTAGTGTTAGACAGTTTAAATTCAGCCTTTGAGGTAGGACACTTGTCAACAGATCAAAAAAAGGGGGGGGGGTCATAACTCTAATACCAAAAAAAGACAAAGACAGAAACTTTCTAAAAAACTGGAGACCTATTTCACTTTTAAATTTTGATTAAAATTAGCAACTAAATAAAACAAAACAAACATACCAGTCCTTGTCCATATCACAATCCCAAAAACAAAGTAAAAACTTTGCAAACTGGCAAAATAGGTGATACACTTGAACTTCCATAAAGGAAGTAAGGCCGGGTGCTCCGGAAGGGTAAGCACCTCCTGTTTAGCTAGCTACACCCGTCACGTGCAAGTCAATTTTGAGAATGAAGGAACAAAGAACTATGGTAAGTCAAATATATCCAGTATAAGTTGGGATACAGTGACTACATACTTATCAACAATATTGTGATGACGGCCATAAAGGGCCCTGATTAGCCAAGGCTTGCAATATCCTTGTGTCAACAATTTAATTGTAAGCAATTTGCTTCGTTGCAGAAAGTTCCCATGGTGGGAACAAGCTCTACCGTACCGTATTAACTGTGAAACATATACACCATACGCAGGAGAAGCAGGGATATTACTGCAAAGAAACGGAAAGTTGACAATAGAAAAATTGAAGTCATCACGTTTGTCGTATAGCTTCAGATGTAACCTTTCATGGGTGTCATAATTGAGGTATAAGTCCAAATATGAAGCAGAACATGGAGAATCTGTCGTGTCTTTTATTTCAAGCTAAAATTATTGCAAAACGCTTGAAAAATATATTGCCCAAAATAATTGAATAATATTAGAACCATATCAGATTTGATAAGTTTAACTAAGTTGAATAATATTCCAGGAATAATTCTTTTGGTGGACTTTGAAAAAGCTTTCGATACTGTTGAATGGAAATACATGGATTAGGTACTTAGAAAATTTGGTTTTGATGATGACTTTAGAAAATGGATTAAAATTTTTTATACAGATATTAGTAGTTGTATTGTTAATAATGGTTATTCATCAGAGTTCTTTCCAATAACTAGAGGTGTAAGACAAGGGTGTCAACTGTCCCCTTACCTTTTTATATTAGTTATTGAAACTCTAGCTATTTCAATAAGAAACAATAACAACATTAAAGGCATAAAATTTGGAGATCTGGAATTGAAACTCAGTCTTCTAGCTGATGATACAACTTGTTTTTTACATAATGAATTTTCTGGTTTTAAAGCTTGAAATTCTTTTGAAACTTTCAAACATTGGTCCGGCCTAAAAATTAACTTAGATAAAACTGAAGCTATATGGGTAGGATCTTGTCGATATTATAAAGCTGGAATATTACCTGTTAAGTGGACTTCATTTGAATTTTTTACACTTGGCATAGCTGCAAAAAATTACAGTTCCAAACTTGGTGATCTAAAAGCAACCTTAAATCTGTGGAAAATGCGAAATCTTAGCCTATTTGGAAAAGTGTTAATTCTTAAATCTCTGGCTTTATCCAAATTTGTTTATCCTCTTTCCGTTACTTCTTGCTCCAAAGATTTTGTAAAAAATGTTCGAAAAGAGATAAACAAATTCATTTGGAATAATGAAATCCCAAAAATAAAACACAATGTTGCAATTCAAAATATAAAAAGTGGGGGTTTAAAAATTCCAGATTTTGAAAATCAAATTATGTCACTAAAGTTAGGATGGATAAAACGTCTTTTAAATGACAACAATTCAAAATATAAGTATCTTCTGCAGCAATATTTAAAAATGTTAAAATCAAGGATATTTTTCACACGAAATGTTATAAAATAAGTGATTTTTTCAACTTGCCTCTTTTTTATCAAGAAATTTTTTCTTATTGGTATAAATTCAAAACTTTTAATAAAGAAATAAATGTCTTCAAAGAAAGTCTATGGTTCAATGATGCTATCTGTATAACCAACAAACCAATATTTTTTAAAGAATGGTATATCAAAGGAATCTACTTTTTAAATGACATTCTTGATGAAAATGGGGAATTTTTACAGCTTAATGAACTAGAGCTGAAGCTTGGTTGAAAAATATTTTTTCTTCAATATTACATTATAAGATCTGCAATACCATATTCATGGAAAACCTTTTGTAGAACACATAAAAGAAATGTTGTCAACAGGGATGTTTTGACAGTAAATTATCTCCCTGTTGCCAAGATTTCATGTAAAGATTATTATTGGGCCTTTACAGAAAGTAGGTATGAATCTCCAACATGTATTAGAAAATGGTCAAATATTATTGAGAAGGAATTTGATGAAAGAATTTTTAGAAACATTTTTACTTTACCATTTAATTGTTCATTAGAAACAAAACTACAATCTTTTCAGTTCAAACTTATTCATGTTTTTCTAGCACATGATGCACTTTCCTCTCTGAGAAAGTATTCACTTAATGTTGAAGAAACATTACAACACAAATTCTTTCTCTGTCCACAAATTGTTGTGTTCTGGAATTAATTCAAATCATGGTGGAACTCTTTAGAAATATGTTACATGGACAGTATAACTTGTAAAGATATTATTTTTATGACATATCTTGTTATCCTTTAAACTTTTGTGTACTGTTAGGTAAATACTATATTCACAGTTTTAACAATTTTGCTTCAACTCCTTCAATTCGTTTTGAAACTTTCATAAAGATTTTACAAAGAAAACTCACCATTTTGAAACTTGTTTTTTGTGCCAAGAAAAAGAATGAATTGTTCTCAGAATATTTCTCTACCATTCTACAAAAAATCACCTAAACACTTTATTATTTTTCGAAAACTGATAAGAACAAACCCTTTTCATTAGATTTATCAAAAAAGTTTAATAGTATTTACCTATAAACACATATTTGTGCCTAAGTGAAAGAGCGTGATGGTGAAAACAAATGTATTTGAACTTTTTGCATTTCTGTTATCAAATGTGACATGTGACTATTGTTAAATTTTGTGTAAAGTACAAAAAGAGCCAATAAAATAAAAAAAAAAGAGGCTCTTCCATTAAACTATATTTTCCCACCTATTTTTTGATCAATCAGACAACAGAATATAGTTTTGTATTTGTCATTCGACTGGTAAAGTGCTCAACACACTTTTCACTTCTAAAAACGCCGTTGTTGACGAAGGGCGAGTTGAGAACAACTTACCAGTCGAATAAAGTTGATGTCTTTAGTCTGATTGGTCAAAAATGAAGGTGAGAAAATATCGTTTAATGGAAGAGCCTCTTGCTAAACGGAGAACGACTAGTCGAATACAGCTAATGACAAATATATATATATATATATATATATATATATATATATATATATATATATATATATATATATATATTTTTTTTTTTTTTTTTTTTTTCTTGTGAGCACAAATTTTTATGTTAACACGCTATATAAAAAATTCTTTGTCATTTCTATGCCTCCGTAGTCTTGCAAGCTGTTTAAATGATTATTGCGTTTAGAAATCGTTTTAAGACCTTTAAACTTCATTTGTAATAATATTATTATTTTAAAATTCGACATTTGTTTTTTAGCCTTAGGTGTATTTCAAATTGACTCGCTGTTTTATTTGACATCGTCCTATAAAAAGGGAAATATGATCAATGAATTTTTGAAATTCATTTAGTAATTTCAAAATTTATAGCAGAAATAAATTTGTATTTTTGATTGTTTGTGAGAGATAATAATTGATGAAATATGATAAAATTAATCGTGAATAAAAATAACCCACTTAAAATAAAATGTTTTGATGCCAAAACTATAAATTTTCTCTATGAATTTTCTAAATTATTTCAACATATTATCATAAGCTTCTCTTGTTTCTGCCAACAATATAAATAAATATTTTTGTAGAGTTCAATAAAAATTTATGTTTTTTTCTTTTCGTTAACGTAATACAAAATCTTATCAATTTCTTGAATTTTAGTATTTTGTCATTAATTTGAAAAAAAAAATTAAAAAAAAACTTTTTTAAAAGATTTATTTGAATAATTTGACTGACAGTCATAAACGAGACGGTTATTTTCATCAATTTTATTTCTACGAAGTTTATTTAAATCTGTAATTTCATTAAAACCTTTTGAATTAAAAACTCTTTGTACACAAGCCAAAATTTCAATAATACACACACCACATTTAAAATCAGGCGCATACCCCAGAATGTTATGAAAGGGGGGCGGGGTTAAATTTTTCTCATGAGATATTGCGCGGCTAAATTTCCGTCCCTGCAGCGAGGGAGTCGTGAGAAACGAATAAATTTTTTTTAGTATTCCTGGCGACTCGAGGCCATCTCTCTCTCTCTCTCTCTCTCTCTCTCTCTCTCTCTCTCTCTCATCTGCCAATGGAAAATGACAAATTTATAATTGTATTATTGTTTCTATTGTATTGATCTGTTGGTTGGTTGTAATGTTTTTTAACGTCACATGAGCAATTTTTCAGCTTTTCAGCTATTCGCCACGAGTGGAGTGGAGTGGAGTTATGGTGTTTTACGCCCCAGTCAAGAATCTTTCACTTATTTCGAGGCGGTCAGTTCTGGAATTTGGAGGAAACCGAAGTGCCCGGAGAAAACCACCGACCTTCGGCAAGCGAACTGAAAAACTTTCTCACACTAGGATCTGTCCCTAGTGGGATTCGAACCCAGGCGTCGTTGAGAGGCACTGTTATCCGTAAGCGCGCGCTTTAGACCACTCGGCCACCGAGGCCCCTTTTTTCGAGACAAGAGCAAGATTATCTTTATAGTGCTAGTTCACTTCCCCGAAATGTTGCCGATAAACATCGCAGAAAGCTTAGTCAATTTTACGTAATGGAGAAACAGCAAGTTGTAGTCGATTCTTGAAAATAATCCACGAGGGCCGTACTTAGAAACAACAAACACAACCAGGAACATAATACAGCATAAATGTTAAGGAAAAACAGGCAAGATGTAAAGAATAACTCATATTGCAACCACTGATTAAAATGTACTTACTATGGATAGGCAAAATAATTTCAAGCCATTGAAACTTTAAGTGCGCCAACTGTCATTTCGTAAAACCGAGAAATTAGTCTTTATTGACAAAAGGCTCGAACCTTGTAATTCCCATGTTATACAGTCTTTGTATATTCACATATTGTAATTTGGATTGATAATAAAACACAAACCTACAAGTCAGTGTCCAAATCACAACCTCACCCACCCAAAAAAAAAAGATTAACTTTGAAAACTGGCCATTTTAGTAATACACGTGAACTTTCATCAAGGATCAAGGAAGTGAGGTCAGATGCTCCGGAAGGGTAAGCACCTCCAGTCTAGCTAGCTACACCCGTCACCTGTAAAGTCAAATTTAAGAACGAAAGGAACATGGAACTATGGTTAGTCAGATATATCCAGTCAAGTTTGGGTACAATGACTTTATACTTGCCAACAATATTAAAATGACTGCCATTAAACTTTTTAAGGGTCTTGATTAGCCTAGGCTTTCAATCAACCATTTATTGTAGGCAGTTTTGCTTCAAGCTCAACCATACCATATTAACTGTACAACATATACACAATATGCAGTAGAAGCAGGGATATTACTGCAAAGAAACGGAAAGTTGAAAAAAGAAAAATTGAAGTCATCCCGTTTGTCGTATAGCTTCAGATGTAACCTTTCGTGGTTGTCATAACTAAGGTATAAAACCAAATATAAAGCAGAACATGGAGAATCAGTCGTATCTTATTTCAAGCTCATTTGGAGAGACAGAACGTCATCTATATATCTGTATGTGGAGATGAATGATTTAGCAATAGACCTTCTCTCCAGATTTGAACAGATTCCATAAAAATTCTGATTTATATGAATAAAGAAACAAATCAGCAATTAGTGCCCATTGGTATACCGATTGTTTGTTGGAAAATCATTTTGTCAAACACAACAAATACGTTGTCTATCAAATCCTCTAATCTTAATAATATAATTAATCACATTTTTCATATGGAGTTGTTTACATTAATGTTTCATCAAGAGATTACACCAGTTATCTCGCCTTCCTACTTAATTCACAACAGTTCACAGGACGAAAAACTGTCTATAAGCAAGCTTAAAAATGGCTTATAAGCCATGCTTATACGTAGTTCAAAGATGACATTTTGTCCAGTGGTAGTGAAACTCATCAAATCCATTAATGCTATTTAGACTGTTCCATGTTATGTCTATGTGGCTACTCCGCTCTTTCTTACTTCCATATATGCTAACAACATGACAACGATGAATCGCTTGGTGCAGATGTAAAATTTAGTTTCATGATTCAAAACATACTTATACATTGTATTTGTATTAGTAGAATAAAATCGTTTCATAGTGTGTTAGGCATCTGACACGGTTTATGCATGGTCAGTAAATTGAAAACTTCATACCTGAATTTAGGAGAACAATTTATATAACACCAGTATTTGATATATGTGTTTAAGAGCTTTTGCAAAATCTGTAGTATAGGTATTTAATATAAGTTGGTAGTTGCAAATTTACCCTTTTTCTTATATTTTAAAGTACTAAAGATACACTACTGCTTAATATCAGAAATAAGTACCTGTGGTAATAATGCCTGGACAAAGCAGGTTTGGATCTAGTTAAGGTCTCGTTCAGTTTAGATTTTGCAATTGTGCATTTTTTTATTTTGCACAATTGCAAATACCTTTTTTTCTGACACATATACAAGTTTTCGTAGTAACAAGTTTGGTCATTTTATCTGTAATTAATATTCGAGTATAAAATACAAAAATATCATTATATTCAATACAGGTGTATTTTATTACTTCTAAATATAGTTAAAATAATGATGATGCATTAAATTGAACAATGACGTTTCATACAAAAAAGAATGATAATGCATAGTGAAAATTAAAAATACAAATTGGGTGTAGATTTCCACCCCCCCCCAAAAAAAAATAAAAAATTGGTGTTCGTTAGTGTATTTCCATGTAATACCCTTAATTGTACAATATTTTTTTATTATAGAATTGCATCTTGAAATTTTTACAATTAAACAGAAGCTATTTCAGGATGTAGGCATTTTTAAAAATGTTCCAAATAATATTAAGTGCTAATGATCACGTGATACACAGATCATTTCCAAAAAAACCTGACAACCATTTTTTAAACTCAACATATTGAAAATATTGAAGAGCAAATAAAAAAATTCTGAAAAATTTCTGTAGTTTTAATTTTACTTTCTACAGCCTTTGTCAAGAGAAAATTTTTACATTAAATAAGTATTTGTGACTTAACAAGTTGACAGTAAAATTCTTATATGCTTGACCAAAATATAAGTATGATTGGTTTCTTGTTAACAAAAAAAAATGTTTTGAAAAAAAGAACATTCACTATATTATCCAATCTCAATACAACAAAAATTAGTGACTTCATTTTTAACAGGAAAATTCAAAAACTTAAACAGTAGAAACATTACATTTTAAAGGTTATTTAAAATTATCATTAGTTACATAATTTCAAAAATTTATGTTTCAAAATTTATTTTAATTGAATTATTTTTTAAAATTCTATTCGACTTTTTTTTTTGTTTCTGTCAATTTTTGAAGAAAAGAAAGTTTAACAGTTTATGAGTTTATGTCTCTTATACTGGTGTCTTTATGCCAACCCCCCCCCCCCCCCCCAAAAGAAAAAAAATTAAAAAATGCATTTTAAGTTTTCCTGCTTTTATAATGGTATATCATTTTAAAGATTTCTATCTTATATATTTAAAAATATATAAACTGATTCATAATGAAGAAAAGAAACCGTTTTAGATGTCTTTGACATTGTTTTAATGAAACTAATTACAATTAAAAAAAAATCATGTCAGTGATATTTCACGATTCAAATATTGTTTTTTTTTTAAATTTAATAAAAAATAATCTACAAGAGATTAAAAAAAGTTTAACAGAGTACTACAAAAATAGAGAAACATACAAGTGTCCATTATATATCTAAACCTAATCTATGACCATAACTAGCCCTAAATAAACATGTATAATCCTCAACCTCAATATTGCAAGCATTATATACAGATTTCAGAAATATACCAGACAAAAAAAATGTTGCAATCAACTTTAAAACATCTCACTTGGATTAACAAAATTTTAAATAATTCAACAATATTTTTTCACAAGGTTTGCCAAAAAATCAATACGAAAATTAAAATCTCAACTATAACTTTGTACAGTTTTCAATAAAACTAAAATTTTAATAGCTTTTTGCAGCTTCAACTGAGTTGTCTGCTAGACAAAAAATTGATAAGAACGGTTTTGAAAATACATTGTATTGCTACTTTTGATTAGTCAAAATTACCAATTCTGCCAATGCACCAATAGTTGGCGAGGTCCTAATTTAAGTGAAATATTCATAATTGGGGTGTAACTCCCCATTTAATCAACCAATGAATCAAGTTCTTTTCTTATTTGCAATTGATGTTAAAAAGCAAAATTCTACAGCAAGTGATAATTTAAAATTGGGAAAATTGTGGAAAATTTTTTTGTGCAACTATATCAAAAGAATCCTAGTAACAAGAATTCCACGGAATTAAATATCTCGCCTGGTAAGTTTTTGACTTTAACATTAACTTTCAAATTATGACACGCCGCCGTTGCCGATACCGGAAAAGTAACACCTACCAGTAAGTCTCGCCTTATGGCAATGCCAGGCTCGACAAAATTGAAAATTTATAGTTTGTTACTTTTTTTCAAACAAAGATTTGAAAGAATTACTTAATATTTATCACACACTGGATATTCTTATTTACAATGTAAGTCAAAATAATTACAAGTATATTGTCTTAATTTGAAATTTGAAACAAATACAAACTTCATGGCCTAAAATCTGTTGCAAAGCTGAATTTGTGCAGACCTAATTAAAATTAAATAATTATCTCTAAATATTAGAGATTATACAATGATTTAAAGAAATGGTAAATCTCAATTTTAATCCAAGAGTTCTGTACAAACTGATTTGAATAACCCCCTCCTGTTCACACCAATCTCAAATATTTCTGTCAACTGATAGTTTCTTACATATAAACCTGCATAAGTTTCAAAATCATACCTGATTCCAAAATTTACCTTTAAAACCAAATAAGATAAATTATTTTAGAAAAAAAAATCAGAATTTTGGATATAACAGATAATATTTCTTAGTTGAATAATATATAAAAAAAATATAAAATATTTTAAAATTATTGACATGACAATATCTGTTTCTTTAATTCTACACTTTGTAGGTCAATGACCAATTGAGAAAGCTTTCTCTGGTTTTATATGTAATGAAACAATAAAGATTACATACATATATGATTTGATGAAAGATATAAACAGAACCTTACAATTTTAATTGCAGTATACCTTGCACTGCCGTATATATATATAGCTACCCTTACAAAATTATATTTGCCATCAGTTTACAAATATATTACATTTGTGTAAAATTTCATCAACAGGATTCAAATATTGAAGTTTTTAAATTATTTCAGAGTTATATTTAAAATGAATTATCTGAATAGATGCTATTAATGTAGGAAAAATATTGTGTTCAAGATAAAAAGATTATTTTGCAAGTACTATTTTAAAAAGATTCTTCGTCTATATTGAAATGACAATTTCAAAACATATATAAAAATTCATTTATGAAGTATATGTGTGTGTGTGTGTGTTTCTCAATGAAATGAAATATAAAATTATCAACCCCTTCAGCAATTCAATAAAACTACGGTATGTTCTTTTACTTGAATTTTGCTTAATAATGTATATAATCCCCCCCCCCATCCCTGTGTTTGATAGTGTGTATGTCAAGAGCATTGCTTGTCAATACAAGTTGTATCTTTCAGAAAAAAAAAACCTTATCAAATTTAACAGATTTATGTCCACTATGAACTAAAAACATGTAACCGATTCTGCTGATCTATATGTTCTGAAGAAAACGAACAAATTTTGCTGATTTGGAATGTTCTGAACAAAAACAAATTCTACATGTCTGTGTATGGTCTGAACAAAACTGAATTGTACAGATCTGTGTTTGCTCTGAACAAAACCTACATATTCTGCCAATCTGCATATGATCTGAACAAAACTAAATAAATTTTGCTGATCTGTGTAGGTCCGAAATAAAACAAAAATTGGTACCAAATTTCTGTGTATGGTCTGAAATATGTAAGGCTTTGAAGAAATTAAAAAAAATATATATAGAAGAAAAAAAATCACAGATCTGTGAATTTTCAAAATAAACAAATTACACAGACCTGTGTTTGCTCTCAACTATATAACTAATAAATTTCACAGATCTATGTATCTTCTGAACAAGACCAACATATTCTGCAAATCTGTATACATTTATGCTAAAAAACCTAAATTATCTACTACATTTTATTACATGCTAGTCAAATGGTAATCTAATTGATTATAAAAACCAGTCTGCTAGAAAAAAAAAATAAAATCTAAAAAATTGATTTTATCATTCCTCATTATTATTTCCAACCAATTTCAGTTGAAGCAATCTCCATGATTAATTCTTGAATATCAAACTTTGTATCATTCATTTCCTATACAAATACTGCCATTAACTTTTTAAAGACAGTGATACCAAATCTGTTGTTATGAATTTTTAGAGAGATACCAAATTTTGCCGGCATTTTGGTCACTATATTGTCATAGTGTCAAACTTGTTATAACTTGCTTCTTTACATATATACATGTTCATAGCGGGTAAGATTTTATAAAATCAGTCTTATATACCATTAGCCATTTACTAGGTTAAACCGAATCTCTCTGCTCTTTTCTGTTTTTTTGCCTAAAAAAAAAAGAGTGAATGCTTGTACATGAAATAACACCAATTTACATAACAAGTTCCTGAATTAATGAATAATTTAGAGTTGATTGAATAATAGTGATTACACCCTGGTCTAAATTCTTTCACTTATAACAAGACAGTCAGATATGGGATAGTGGTAGAAAACCAGAATGCCATGAGAAAACTGACCGTATGCTAGTAAACTTACAAATTTTTTTACAATGGGATCTCAAAGTGAAAGTCAGTTTTGGAACAGTGAAAGGAAACCAGAGTGCTCAGAAAACATGGACTTTAAGCCAGTAAACTGACAACCTTTCTTACAATTGGATCTCAAAGTGACAGTCAGTTTTGAAACAGTGGAAGGAAACCAGATTGCTCAGAGAACATAGACTCTAAGCCTGTAAACTGACAAATCTTCTCACACTAGGATCCAAAGTGACAGTCAGTTCTGGGGCGGTGGTAGGAAACCAGATTGCCCAGAGAACATCGATCTAAAGCTAGTGAACTGACAAATTTTCTCACACAAGGATCCCAAGTGAACTGACAAAACTTCTCACACAAGGATCCCAAGTTGGATTCAAATCTAATCTGTGAGAGACAAAGTGTTCTGTAAATGTGCTATTCAAACTACCTGGACATCCAAGCCTTGTTTAATTATAACAGAAAGGTTCAGAAAAAATATTTGATTGACAAGTACCACTGTTAATAATTATACTGTTGAACTAAATAATTTCCTATCTTTTGTTGTATTGGATTGACTTATTTAATTAAATGGGGTTTTACTTCCCAGTCAAGTCTTATTCACTTATATTGAGCCATCACCAGCTATAAGTGAAGTGGCAGAAATTTTTACCTTTGCAGTGTGCTTAGAGCAATGTGTAGGGAGGGTTCTTTAACAAGCCACACCTACCGTGACAAAAGGACATCGTTTTTTAATCAGTAAGCTTGGGCTAAATTTAGACCGCTTGACCACCAAGGCCCCCGGAAGGGAAAATGTTTTACTAACAGCCAGACTTACATCTGTGCTACTATCCATTGTGATTTTGTTGTACTTAAATGTGGATGTTTTTGTGTTTGCATCGTTAGCCTTAACATCTCCGAATCGTTCTTTTCTTTTCGAAATTCTCTGTTCTTCATCACTCTACAGAAAAAGAAGACAAAAAAATATTAAATACATAAAAAAATATAAAAGAACATGATTTATAAAAAACAGCTAGCCTTGGACGTATGATTCACCAAGGCTAACCAACTGTTTAATAAAACAGCGTAGTATACAGTTATCTTACTTTTTCATCCATGTCAACCAAATTTCTAAACACTTTTTCTAAAATAAAACATAATAAATATCAATTCAAATATCTGTAATTTCCATTCAATGTCTGTTTAATTTCAGTGGCTCTTTTTAAAATAAAAGCCCATAAATCAAAATTAATAAAGTAAAATATTGTAATTGAAAATAAACACTTATAAAAAAAAAACAAAACAAAAACAAAAAAAAGAAAACCATATCTAACTAATTCATGAGAAACTCTCTAAAACTAAGCAGGTAAATTTAGTATAAGTCAATAAAAGAAGAAATCAGCATGAAAACGGAAAGTTTGTCGGGTATCTCTACCTTAAATCTTTCCTTCCTTTTTCTGATTCTTTCCTCTTCATCAACCTAAAATTATCACAGCAGAAACAAGCTTAAACTCAGAAATAATTTCAATCAGAATGATTATTACTTTACTTCTGTGGCATATACAGAGTATTTACAATGTCAAAAGAGAATAATTTTTATCGACAAAATTTCTAAAATAATTTTTATTCGGTTTGTTGAGAGGTGAAAATATGCACAGATACAGTAATTCCTTAACCAGTTCAATGCTGATTACCTATGCACACTCTAACTTTCTACCAACTAAGATACTGTTGAAGGTAGATTATTATTAAATGTCACTAGATAAATTCACTTTATGGATGCATTGTTTCAGACAGGTTGCCTAATGAACTTAACACTTAATGCCAACAGGAACATCATGCAGTATGTCAATAGCTCTTCGTACTTCATTCAATAAGAGTTAATAAACTGATACTGACTAAGCAAATTCAAATACCAGTGTGACACAATTAAGAAACTCCTGTTTTGCATTTGAAGAGTTCCGACCGTAAAATGTTGATTTTACTGTTGCAAATTGAGGTCTACCTGTCGACTCTTACCGAGCCAGGTTACCAGCATTTGCGACAGTAAAGTCCACATTTTACAGTCGGAACTCTTCAAATGCAATACAGTTATCTCCATTCTAATGCAAAATAAATAAAATATACTATAAAATCAGTTTAACTGATGAAAATCCCCACTGCTCCGATCAGAATTTATTTTTAGTTTACAGACGCATCACTAAATCATTAATGTAGACCGATGTCAAAAATATAGTTCTATCAAGAAAACATTTGATTCCATTGATATAATAATTTTATTGTTTGAAATAAATAACAGATGCAATCCAATATCCATTTCTATGACAAAATTTGGCAGTACAGAATCGTTGAAATCATCAGAGTCCATCATTTTTGTTTTGTAAACAAAAGCACATATACCGACCTGTAGAAATAAATTACGTAATCGTTACCTAGATAGCATGCGACATCTTAACTGACCATAAAACAGAGATTTACCTCCAGTCGAGGTCCAATTAAAATTCTGTTTAAGAAATATTTGCACTAGAATTTTATTTATCAGTACAGATATTTGCCTTTACATACATGTACTAGGCAACAATCATGGCTACCAAGACAATTAAATTCAAAATCCATGAAATACATGTTTATGCTATTGAATTTCTGACTAAGAACAGGTGCTGGACATAATGACTACATGGCCGCAGGCATCAAGTGGGAAGTAGTATTGGTTTCTGACAAAATAATTTTCATTTTCAAAAATAGTTCCTAACAACTTCTATTAGAATTCTTCTGCCAAAAAAATAATATACATGTATAATGCAAATGTAATCATCAATTACCTTACTCAAGGCCGGAGATAACACAGTACCAAATCTTTCTGCTCTCTTTTTCATTTTATCTAAATCTCCATCCTGAAAAACAGTCAATGTACATATATTGCTTAGTACATACTAAAAATATCACTCAAACTGACAGTGTGTCTTTCTATGTCTGTTAATTATTATCCTTACCATTAAAAATCAAACTGATGAATTTGCATTGGACTCTTTGAGGAATTACGGTCCAAAGCCATTGTAACTTCGAAACTTTATAAAAAGGTATTGTTTACTAGACATTCATTTTTTATAAAATGATTTGTATACATAAATGAATTAACCATTGTCCTACTACTTGTATTTAATACATGTATAACTATATCACTATACACATATGCAATAACATCCTTAGCAATAAGTTTGTCAAAAAGTACAAACCTTGTATGAAAGCCGTAACACATTTGACAAATTCTGGAACCATGGAGATTATCTATATTAAGTTTCATGAAATGAAATTTCAAATCCTTAAAAGAATTAATGAGTTAGGACATGTCTAAAGTCTAAGACATTAAAAAAAAAGTTGTTCCATATCTTTACATGTATAAAGCATATAATCATAATACTTACCCCTACTGCTATCTGTGATGTTTTTCCAGACTTAGACAGCCCAAATCTATATACAATGAAAATAAAGACATTATTTAAGATAAACTTAAATTTGTGACACTATACAGATAATATCTTATTATAATAACCATTTTGTCACTCACACTCAGATTTTATGAAACTGTTTAATTGCCAAAATTTTCGCCAAATATTTTTGTTAATCATTTTTCTCAATGAACAGCACCGTGAACCCTAGATATTTACAGTATGTTCATTAAAAACAAAGACAGTGGAGTTTTCTCCCTTTGTTCATTCATTACATAGCAATTATAGTTTGATAATGTACTTAGAATTTATTACAGGGGTAATGGGGAAAATACATAGTTAATGTTACTATTCGTATAATAAAATCAAAACCCAAGGACACACATTTCACTTGAAGTTTTATCAATTTGATTGATTTGTCTTCATACAGAGTATTTTGGCCTCAGAAACCGTTTTTGGTTAGAATTTCAATTTTATTTTTATAAAAAAAAAAAAAAAAAACAGATTTAGAAAGTCTATGAGTTAAAAAAGCACAATTGTACATAATTATCCATAGGTGCATAGTTTAAGAAGTTTTAACTATATTCTGATTACAAACAGCACAAAGGAGTGGAATGGAGTAATGATGTTTTAAGCTCCAGTCAATTGTTTTTTTCACTAATTTCGAGAGGGTCAGTTCTGGAATGGTGGAGGAAACCAGAGTGCCTAGGGAAACCCATCGACCTTCGGCAAGCAAACTGAAAAACTTTCTCACACTAGGATCTGTCCCCAATGGGATTCAAACCCAGGTGGTGAGAGGCACTGTGATATGTAAGCACGTGCTTTAGACCACTCGGCCACCAAGGCCCCCAAACAGCAGTAAGGTTACAAATGTGTAGAATATGTCACAATAATACAGAATAATATAGAGATTAACCTTTACAATGCGTGTTATTCAGCAATGGCTTATTGAAACGTTTACTCATGTTATTTTTGAAAATTTAGAATCAAATCCATCAGGTTCTTTTATAATACCTTACCTTTCAGCTCTGGCTTTTTTCTTTGCATCTTCACTTAAACAACCAAATTTCTCTGCTCTTTTCTGTAATCTCTGTTAAAAAAAAAATACAAAATTTATATCATAAATAATCTGAGCAGTCTGTCAAAAAACAAATAGCTCATGAACTAAACATAGCCTATAGCAACATAATATTGACCTTGTGACCTTGACCTATGACTTGAATCTGTAATCTGTTGTGCAACATACCAACTCGTGTTGTTATTCATTTTCCCCCCAAGTTTGTTCAAAATTCACTCATAGATGTGTATTGGGCTGCGCAAAAACAATTTAAGATGGAAAGACAGAAAGAAAAATGGACAGACAGGTTAATTTCTGTAAATACCTTTTTGGTTTTTGGAAGGTACATGTATAAAAATTTAAGTTAATGGATCCCTGCATTTACATACTGGCATTAAAACTTAAAACAATGGAGAAGAGTGAAGGAATACATGGGTTTTCTATTCCAATGATACTGTATATCTGTGTAATTCACGTTCAACTATGCAAGATTTATGAGCCCTTAGATTATGTGCATATTCAGTAAATGCTTTCTAAAGTAACGAAAAAACAAGAGGTCCATGGGCCTTAATGCTTAACTAATCATATTTCCAAAATTGTTTGCAAAGTGCAAACTTATAGACCAGGTGAGCTAAAAATCATCTATAGGCACCAAGGTGCACAATCTGAGATGCAAGTTCATATAATCTATATGTTAGATAAATCCAAGGCCCATAATATTGTCAAAAATCAGGGAACCAAAATAAAGCTCAAACTTCACCAGTAACTCACTGTGATAGACATGCATACCAAATAAGAGTTTGCAGGCATTTAGAAAAAAATCAGAAAACTAATATTTTTGTAGAAAGTTTTCAAAGTCCAAGTCACAGAATTTCTTAAAAATTAGTGAACCAGAAAGAAATTCAAACTTGATCTGTAACTCATGGTAGCAGACTCACATACAAACTTTTCTGAAAGCAGAAACAAGGGGAAAATTTTGACATAATATCTTGAACGACTTTTTAATATAATTGTTTCCTTATGTGGAGGGGCCTCGGTGGCCGAGTGGTCTAAAGCGCGCGCTTACAGATCATAGTGCCTCTCACCGCCTGAGTTCAAGTTCCACTCGGGACAGATCCTAGTGTGAGAAAGTTTGTCAGTTCGCTTGCTGAAGGTCGTGGTTTTCTCCAGGCACTCCGGTTTCCTCCACCATCCCAGACCTGACCGTCTCGAAATAAGTGAAAGATTCTTGACTTGGGCGTGAAACACCATCACTCCACTCCTTATGTGGGTAATCTTTATATCTATGTAGAAGAATATGATACATTTCAATGTGGCACATTCAGTATCAATAACATTTTTATGGTAACATCAGTGTTGGAAAAACAGCCGGTATCTGATAGCTTTTGAGAATGACTTACATGTATTACTTTTACTATGGTCTCCTATACACAACAACAGATATTGTTGAACTTATCAGACGAAGACTGGTTGAAAATTTCAACTTTTTTTAACACTGGCAATAAAAAGGTATCTTGCTGATTGAAGATTTAGTTTTCTACTTGCTAAGCACAAGGGAATATTGTACTGAATACTGGAAACTCCATTTAATAATCTATTTACAAGGAAAGAACAATTCGAGTGTATAAAAGAGAATAATGATTACCTCAGCTTCTGATAAATTCTTTAATGACAAGACTTGATGTCCTTCTGTTTCATGCTCAGAATCTTCTTTACTGTCTCTTAAAAAAATATATAAAATAAAACAAATAAAACAGAAGTGTTAAATAACTAAGCACATGTTAACCTGAAAACTTTGTTTTTAACAAAACATCTTTTGTTTAATAGACAATTTTTTTTTTATTATCATATGTTAGAATCAAAGCTGTCTCAAGTGCCAAACTTCCAGTTCACAGAGTATCCCTTTTCTTAGGTTTTAAATCCCTTTTAGAACAACTGTCAGTTTGCTTGCAAAAGGACAATGTATTTCTATGGGCAATCCTGTTTTCTATGCCATATCAGAACTGACAATCTCAACATTAAAGAATCTTGACTTGGCTGTAAAATTCCAATCCTTTGTTACTTCCTAATTTTCAATCAGTAGTTAGATACATACCCTCCTCCTGAGCCTTTTTCTTTTTTATCTGTTAATTCTATCTCTGCATCTCCTTCTACAGCTGTTTCAAGGATCTGTAAAATTATAAGATTAGTATAACTTGGTTATATTTTGACCAGGTCTTTAGCCAGCTATTACAGCCAGCAATAAATCAGGACTTGGGTAGAAAATTGATATTTTATGGTAGCCATAATCAACTTTGTAACCTGAATTAGAAATACTTTCTGCTTATGCCAGATTGTACAATTTTGCACCTATTTACAAAATAAGTTTGGATATATGTGCTACCCACAAACGGCAACTTATCATGTTAAATCCTATTATTTACAATCAGGATCACTTAGATATGGGTATATGTAGCTTACAATGATATAAAATGCCAGTGTCTATACTTGCTTTTGTTGGTTGCTAGGTGACAATATGTTTGTTAGAAAAACTTCATTTTAAAACTTTAGTTTAAGCCAATATAATCCTAACATTGAAATATAAAAAAAACGTCTGAGGAATTCAAATACCATTTAAAATGAACTAAATCATTTAACTTTCATACTGAATGTTATATAAGATTTCAGAATTCTTATTATTTCTTATTACATTTGTTTTAATTGTATAATTGCTAAATATGATAAGCAAGCAAAGGGAGATAGTACAGAAAAAACATATCTATAAACAAACTTACTTCTTCAGAGTTATCTTCTTCTGTTGTTGTATCCACATTATCTGTTGTTGTTGTCGTAGTAACTGTTTTAAATTAAAATTTAAATTCATACTTTATCAAATGTAATATACAGAGTGCATTACATAACTTATGACATTACAATTTTATTGCATCTCTATAAATTTCATCAACAATGATCACACATTTGGTTTTTCGTTGTAATTTAGGATGTGTCCAAATGATATTGGACTATTAACCCTTACAGTACTCACATAACAGCCCACTCCACCCCACCCCCCCCCTCCCCCCCCCCCCAAAAAAAAATAAATATTCAGGTGTATGTTAGTCCATTTCACTCAAATTTTAATTTCATTATTTTAAACCATTTAACATCTTAGAAAATTATTTAGATCATAAATAATATAGTTTTCTTAGAAGTTTAAGCCCCACTTCTTATAATAAATACTGATAGGTACTGAAATGCCTGGGTAGGTACAAGAGCCTTCTAACAGCTTAATTTACAATCACTTATCACTTGAAACAAAGATATGAGAGTGTCAGCTAGTCAGTTCAGCAAACAAAACAATAAATAACCTATTTATTACTATTATTATTAGTAAATAACTGTACAACAAACTCATATTTGCCACATGTTTTTATATTCACCATGTCAAATTTCATTAATAATTTTGAAATATTGAAGTTTTTGCAGAATATAAAAGTGATCACTATATTTTCACAAATTTTGGAAATATGAGTCTGACTACTCATAATTTTAAAATTGTGGAAACTAAGACATGTACATAGTTTTTAAATATTTTTAATACTTAGCTGTACCCGACTCCAATACATAAGCTTTTGATGTGAAATTTAATAAGACACGTGTAACATTACAATTATTCTATTATTACCAGAGGGGTCATTTTGTAAGTTCTGAGAGGCACTTTCTAGTCTAGAAATCAACTCCTGTTTTGTCCCTGTGCATGGTAAACCTCTACTCTTCAATTCTTTTTTCAAATCAGCTACCTACAAAAATAATATCCAAAGCAAATCCAAAATTAATATTACTGTCTGATTCACATCTGCAGTAGCAATGTTTTTTTTTTGTAGAAGAGAAATAAAAAGTTTGTTTCATGTCATATACTGTTGTTGCATATGAGTTTGGGCATAATTAATTGACACAAAATACATGCCATCTAAGCTTGAGAATAAAATTCAGAGCATTTTAAAATCCTTATGAGGATTTAATACAGTAAAACACAGACACAACCAATATGGAGGTATATCTATAATAATCATGCAGGTTGTGGTAGACAATTTAAGAATTGAGCTGTAGGTAAGATCACTATTCTGAGAACCACAGTCTTTTCCAAGTATGTTGTAAGGCTAGCAGACAAAATTACCCAAATAGCAACATGATAATGTCAGTAAATGCAAAGTCTGATTTTCTTAATCCGCAAAACTGTTCACTGAAATACTTCTGAATTATGTGTTCCTGAGTTTTACCATATTAAATCCCCTAATTTACACACGCTGTATTTTATAATTGTTTGTTCCAGGTGTTATTAATACAGTTATAAACTTATTTCATTTTAAACAGTTTATCCCCCCCCCCCATTCACGTTAAAGTTTGAACACCTAAATCAAAGCCTAAACTTTCAAACACAGTATGAACAAAATGCTTCATTTGTCTTGTGGTGTATTCTGATTGTAAAGAAACTGATAAAAGACCTTTAATTTCTGGAGATTCTCCGCTGTGAGTTCCTTATTTTCATCCAGCATGTCCATCGTCGTCGGCTTGTCGCTTCAGTGTATAATTATCGTTCTTGACCAACATCCGGTGTATTGTAGTTTTTTATTTTCTTCAAATGCCCAGAGCACCATTAGAGTTCTATGAAACAAAACCCTGTTTGCTCAGCAAAGAGTAATTTGTTGTTAATTTGTAGATAAAACTGAAACCGTTTGATTTATGATACTAATACGAAGTAAGAAATTATATTATGCTCGCCAGAGTAAAGTAAAGTATATAATCTATATCAAAGATCATGAAATGTTCGCAGAATTTCATCTCACTTTTTGCACTGATGGAAAGACACTCAGTCAGTGACTCAATTCAACAGTTGTAGTTATTCGATGGAAGTAAATAAAAAGTAACTATGGAACGCCAGAGCTGTCTTATGTAAGCTATGTGTATGTCGTTGCGTCGGGTAACTTTACCGGCTCTCTAGATCTCTCATCCATCTTAATTAACCTATTAAATTCGACAGTTCGACAAAATAGTCAATATCACTCAAAATCGGAGGCTTATGAAATTTATGCAAGAGACGTGGATTAATATTCTAGATTTTCTACGCCATGACACCTGTCTCTTTTATTTATACCTCCACAGTGGCTCTGAGACAGAGTGTCCATCTCTAAAGCAAGGGGGATCATGGGTTCGAGCCCAGCAGTGGGTCACTGATTAAGATTTTAAATTTGAAATACTTTCTCGATTGGCATAGCAGCCGACATTAATAGAACACAGCATTTTATTGGTTTATCTAGACATATTGACTCAGAGATCTAGAGAAACTGCGGCACCTAAAAAAACAAAGTCGCCCTGAGTCCGCGGCGCTCAAACACACGTAAGACCTAAATAAACCGTAACAAAATCTTAGGAATACATGAACTTGTTCGTATATTAATCCCGAAACTAACAAATTTATCATGACTATTTGCAAAAAGATAAAATATTGCTGATACGACGTTGAGCAACAGAACAATCAACAAACCATCAGTCTTTTGTTTATATACCCATTCGGTACATTGCCAATAGCAACCAATCGGTCAACAAGTATGATTCCGAGAACACCTTGATTTAATGGTTAGAACGAATTACGAAAGCTATGATAGGTATATTTTCGGTCAGTGACCGTCAGTGGAAACTAGATAAGCGATATTGAGCCCGTGATAAGATGTTTTGAAAAAAAAAAAGAATTTGCATTGAATTTTTTTCGCAAAAAAAAAAAATAAATAAATAAATAAATAAAAAAAAAAAAAAAAAAAAAAAAAAAAAAAAAAAAAAAAAAAAAAAAAAAAGTAAAAAATGAATTTTACTTTATTCTTGGGTTATGATTTGGATATGAACTGGCTGGCATGTTTGTGTTTAATCAAATACTTTAGAAATAAGTCAATCTGCACTGTATATTGTATCAGCTGCTTTAAATGATTTTCTTGGATACTACAATATATTTTGTTTTGAGGACCTCGCAATAAAAATGTTTTGGAAGATAAATTGTACCCACACGTACCACGTATTTATAAACGGATAATCAGCTATACGAATGAGATAAGCGTTTGCTGTTAGTTAGTAAAGTCACTTATCTTAAAGGGTACCTGTAACCAAAATTTTTTTATCATAAATGTTTAATATATTATTTAAATATAACAATATTGAAAACCGCATTAAAATTGGTGACAAAAAACAAAAGTTATAGCCGTTTGAAATCCACATTTAGTAACTTTCCCGTGATTGCAAAGTGAAACGCCTGGTTTTGAGTTATAAATGTGGGCAATATTAGAAGTAGTAGCTAACATAATAGACAGTGATAACAATGATGATTTTTTCGACGTATGTAGAAGAAAGTAACGACTCTGACATGCAGCTAATTATGTCAGACGGTTCGTAATTATTTGCAGTACGCAATCTTATATTGTTATTATTACATTATTAAATACGATATTGTATGTCCCGTCTATGTAGCAGTAATGTATTAAATATACATGTACCACTAAAACTATTATGTATTTGTCACAGTAGGCTTTGTGCTGTCAGAAAATGTACAATTATCAAAATTTTCAGCCGTCTAAAATTTGAAATTTATTTAAAACTAAGGTTTGTTCCCGCATGCATAGCATTCCTTAGCTGTATTAGCATTCCTTAGCTGATTTGATATATAATTTTGGAACTTTAGATTCATTATTTGCAACTTTTTGGCTTATGTTTTTTATCTATCAAACCTTTTCGGTCTTAAGTGTCACTGAATGAGAATGAATTTCCGAAATGTGCACATCTGGCACATCAGAATTTAACTGGTATTTGTGTTATATATTTACTACCCCTGAGCGGGTACCGCTGCTGGTGGAGTAAAACTCCCCGAGGGTATCCATAACTCAGTAGGCAGTACTTTGTGCTGTCAGAAAATGTACCATTAAGCAAAATTTTCAGTCGTCTAAAATTTGCAATTTATTTAAAACTAAGGTTTGTTTCCCTCATGCAAAGCATTCCTTAGCTGGATTTGATTTATATAATTTTGGAACTTTAGATTCATTATTTTCAACTTTTTGGCTTATGTTTTTTATCTATCAAACTTTTCGGTCTTAGTGTCACTGATGAGGAATTAATTTCCGAAATGTGCACATCTGGCACATCAAAATTTAGCTGGTATTTGTCTTATATATTCACATAAATTGTTTAAACGTTAATATTCATTACATCAAATTATTTTAAAACTTGATTAGGTATTTATTTACTTATGGACGACAACCCATAGGTCTGTCATATACCCCTTTTTGAATTTAATCTATTGTCATATATCACTTTTTGAATGTATTTTTATGATTAAATTCAAAAAGTGGTATATGACAGGTCTATCAAGTGCAATTTGTTTTGGATACAATTGCAAAAGTCACATCGTCTTTTTTTTACTATATACAATTCAGTCCTAAAAAAAATGCCCCCGTCTAACAAATTTCGGATACGTAACACAAATTAAACATTAAAAATAAGACATATTTTCTATTTGTAAAATGTTACTTAATGTTACTAAAGACAACCCTTAAAGGACATTACCGGGAAAAATTTCATTTAAATATTGGTTTTTGTGTCATTATTTATAATTGTTTAGTAAATTAATTAAAAATTCAGTTTATGTGATAAAATGGTAAACCAATCCCATGATCGGTAAGCATATCTTAACATTACGTATTTCAGCATATCTTAAATTGCGTATTTCTGAATATCGTCAGTGTCCTATTTTAAGATTTTTCTTGTAGTTTCAATTTATTTATGAAACATTTACACCGTTCTATGACTCTGAAAAAGGACCAAATAAGTTTTTTTTTATGCGTGATAGATAATGGTCTTTAGTACTGTTGTACTCCAAATTGCGTCTGTTTGATCCTTTAGTCTGTCATCTTAAAGTAGATATCTAAAACATTTGTTTTCATATTTGGTGAAATACGTTCAATTTTACTAAAGTTGGCGAACTGATGCCCATTTCAAGAGACCTGCACACTTTGGACTTGGCCCCGATTTCACAATCATTCACTCATGGAGTGTACACTCAACTCAAATAAGGGAATATTTTAATGTCAATTTTTAAGAAATGAAACAGTTTAAATTGAATATCTTATGTTTTATTTAAATTGTTTAGTGTGTTAGTTGAACAAAACAAAACATTGTCTCATAAAACTTAAAATTTTAAAATATTGATAAGAGAAAATAGAAATATTTGAGTTGAATACACACTCGATTGAAAGAATATTTGTGAACCGAAACTGGGGCCTGTACTATATGTGATAAAAAATTTCTTCTGATTATGCTGTGCATTTTAATTTCATTATGTTATACTCTTGCCTGTTAAATAGTATAAAGTACCAGTGTTGTCAAATTTTTCACATTTCATAGCAATTTTGTTTCCCATTGAATAGTGTTTTTTTATATAAAAATAAAACAAAAAGTTTTCAACTATCCAACAAATTTCTTTCTTTACTACAAAAACGTAGCACTTTTCAAACCATCTAACTGAGAACAGACATTTGTTTATATATACACACACACACACACACACACACACACACACACACATATATATATAATTTTATGCCAATTAAGCTAGTTTATCTGCTATTTTATTCGCTATTATTGTGATGATAAATTGTTGAATGAGTACAGTATTTTAACAGTATTTAGCGTAAGGTGTCGTTTTTTGTCTTAATCTTTTTCTGTATCTATGATTGTTTGAAAAGTTCTGGCTGTCCATTGTTCATAAAGGTTACCATCTGCCTTCAGATTGTATTTGTGAGCTTTCTGTAACACATATGTATGTACCATTAGTAAATCGTTATTTCCATGAATGTCAGTTTAATAACATACCATTACTTGTAAAGGCAGAGGTGGAACCAAGTAGCTGCAGAAGATAATATATTATCCTCTGCTTCTTTTATGTTTCCTTCGTGCTGCTTTTATCAATTACAATCAATTTTCGGTCTTTAAAGAGTAAAATCATTGACAATATTCCTATAAATAAGTTATGTCATGATGATGCCCCCTTTCAATGCTCTCTGTTTTTTTGTTTCTTATACTCTTCTTTTAAATTTTTAATAGTTTTGATGGTGTGATAATTCCAGTTTTTTCAAACAACATACATAGTTTTTTTAACCATCCAAGTTTTATTACTAGTATATTTTTTTAATTTTGGTTAAAGCAACAGATGATGCTTTATTTTATGCCGTTTTAACACCCATTATAAATTACAATATTTAAAAATATTTTCAGATCAAATTTTACTGCTTTTCCAGCTTATATGTTTTCGTTGCTTTTTATATTCCAGGCCACAGTTTTCCAACCATTCTTATAAATTCAAATGTTTTTTGTTCAACTTAATGATATATTTTTAATTGATAAGTATCTTTTTCGTCAAAGATAATTATTCATTAGCTAAAATGAAATTGTTAAATTTGGTTTAATTTAAGTTTAAGACAACCTTATAAAAATAATTGCTCTAAAAATTGGACCAACATCATCAGAAAATATTTTAGCTTCATTTAACGTCCATATAATCTTTGAACTTGATGTAAAATAGTACGTGGCTTTTTAAACTTCAATTTTCTCAATTTTTCCAATTTTAGTGTGATGTTGTATATTATCTATGAAATTGTATAGTTTAATAGTTTTATCTGCTAGTAGAGCCATATATAATTTTCTTTTACTTTAAATGTCTCTGCTGCAAAGAAATATTTGATAATTAATGTATCTTTATTTCTACCTAAATATTTGACTTTAATAAGTAACACAGTTTTTAACACCATAGTAAAAGTCATTTTCATAGACAACAACATTGTTATATTCTTTTTTAACAAATTATTTTCCTTAGTTCATGTTTATTATTCCAAAACAACATCATTTTCAATACGATTTACTATAATTTAATAATTTTCTATCCTGTTCGTAGCGGTAAGTTATAATATTTAATTTTTACTCATATTTGTTGGTGAAGATAAAGGTCTATAAGATTTCAATAAAAATAAGAAATTATTGCAAATCAATGTGGCTATCATATACGTCTGATTTTTAGCACATCTGCTTATTTCATAAATGAACACAGCAGGTACTTTAATTAGACAAGTCATTCAAGAAATACCTTACATTTTCTTTGATCTTTGTAAAATTACAGGTTAATAGTTGTTGATTCGTTTAAAAAGTAATTTGTGTACTGTTGAACTTTCTTCATTACTTATTAAACAAACGCACTTTTTTCAAAATACTGACAAAATTATTACTTTGGATAAAATGTCCGTTCTTAATTATATCTTCCGGTCGTCTTTCTGGTTGAGATTAATGTTAACATTTCAAAAATGCTGTTTTTTGTGCTGTTTATTGCTAATGTATATGATTTCTTTCGCTCAAACATAGGTTATATTTTCTATGCAATGAAATAAATAAAGCTCATTTTGACCCAGATTTTATGCTAAATTAGCCTAACTACGTTAAGTGTCAATATTTCAAAAATGATGTTTTCGCTGGTACTATACATCGCAAACTTAATGAAAAAAATGCTGCCAACATTTTGGAGAAATTGAAAACAATGCAGTGTCGTCAGCGTTTAACAATAAGAATAGTTTTCTGTTCCCTGTTAGAACCTAATTTTAATCACTAGTACTAGTGCATTAAGTTCATTGGGGTCATTTTTAAAGACCACAATTAGTAATGGAGATAGTAGCTCCCTTTGTCTCACTCCACTGGAGACCGGAAAATAATCTGAATTATTACCATTATGATTAATAAAAGATGACAGATTTGAGTACATTCATTTTACAAGATATCCAATACATGTATATACATAATGGTCCGTGTGATTCAATTAATAGTAGCTCTCTCTCAACAGCAATTGTTCCTACCTTCATAAAACTTTATTTCTGCTGATATCAAGTGTCTAAAATAAAGACTTACCTAACTTTCGGTTCATTGTTTTCGACTGTTAGACTTACGTTTTTTATCTTTCAATCTTTTCGGCTCCTGGTCTCACTGATGGTGAGTGATATTCCGAAATGTGCACTTAAGGCACATAGGGATTTAAGAGGTATTTTTATTATTTGGTATTTTAGTTAGATTTTCTATCCTTTACAGACTATCCCTCATTCTAAATTGAAAGAACGTCTAAAACGAATCATTCACTTTTCATTCTTTTACAAAAACTGTAAAGCAAGATATAAATATCTAGTGCTCAACAGGGATTCTGGTTATTTTGTAAAACACCATACAGACAGTTAACAAAAATATACTGAAGATACCATCAACAAAATGTTAGAGTTTTTGATAGACAACATATTTGTTATGTTCGGCAATATAATTTTTCAACAAATAATCGGTATACCAATGGGCACTAACTGTTCACTTTTGCTTGCTGATTTCTTTCTTTTTTAATATTAATCAGAATTTTTACAGAACCTTGTCAAATCTGGAGAAAAGATTGTCGCTAAATCATTCAACTACACATCAGTTATATAGACGACGTTCTTATCTCTAAATAATCCTAAATTTGGAGAATATGTGAATACCATCTATCCAAGTGAGCTTGAAATAAAAGACACGACAGATTCTCCATGTTCTGCTTCATATTTAGACTTATACCTCAATAATGACACTCACGAAAGGTTACATCTACAGCTATACGATAAACATGATGACTTCAATTTTTCTATTGTCAACTTTCCTTTTCTTTGCAGTAATATCCCTGCTTCTCCTGCGTATGGTGTATATGTTTCACAGTTAATACGTTATGGTAGAGCTTGTTCCCACTATGGGGACTTTCTATAACAAAGCAAACTGCTTATAATTAAATTGTTGACGCAAGAATATTGCAAACCTAGGCTAATCAAGGCCCTTAAAAAGTTTTATGGCCGTCATCACAATATTGTTGATAAGTATGTAGTCACTTTATCCAAACTTATAAGGGATATATTTGACTTACCATAGTTCTTTGTTCCTTTCATTTTCAAAATTGACTTGCACGTTACGGGTGTAGCTAGCTAGACAGGAGGTGCTTACCCTTCCGGAGCACCCAGCGTCACTTTCTTGATGGAAGTTCACGTGTATAACTAATTTTACCAGCTTTCAAAGTTTTTACTTTGTTTTTTTATGAATTGTGGTTTGAACAAGAACTGGAATATTTGGTTTATTATATATACACTACTACTAGTGACAATATAAAAGTAAGTATAAGAATTGTTTTAATGATGCACAATCACTCATTTCAAAACAAATTTTCTTGTACAAAAAATTGATATTTTTAGGTTTCTTAGGTATATTCCATAAAACTGATCTTTATTAAAATTGAAAGAAAATTGGAACAAAGACACAATAAATACATGTATACTAATATATAGTTGATGATTTCATAATAACTGGTGGAGAATCAAAATATCGGTAGTTTGTTGATAATTATAAAATTGATAATTAATAAGAAAATATAATAGATTTCATTTATATATCACAGTATGATATCGATTTTATCAAACTGTTAATGATGTATCAATACTATTTTGTTCTAACAGAAATAATTTTCACACAGATCATAGAGTTCATAACTAATGTGCTAATTACATGTAGCTTACAGTTTGCATTATATTGTCACTGTTGTTTCCTGATGTTCTGCTCTAAATAGAAACTGAATTAAGATTCCAATTCTAATTACTTCCTTAATTAGTGTTCTTAGATGATATAGTTTGCACTTACTTACATTGGCAGCTGATGAAACCACTATGTCATGTATTTAGAACCTTGAAAACCATAAAGCTTGTGATATGAGCAATTTTTTGTCAATGATTATGTTTTTAAAAAACTACTAGACAAAAAAATATAAATAGCTGATGCTTGTAACTAAAAAAGGTTTCCAGAGCTTAAAACCCCTAAAATATTCTGTGCTTTTCCTTTAAATTTCAATTTACTATATTCTCATAGATCTTAATTTTGTATATATTCATCTTTGAGTAATGAATATATAAGCATAAAAAAGATTAAAATTCCACCCCCAACACTGACAATAAGAAACCTTTATCTTAAATAAATAAAGTTCGATGAAATATTGTTTGCTCATCCTGCTTGAAATAATATTTCATTGCATCTTTTTAAATATGTAAAATTTCTATGTATACATAACATTTAAAAATCAGTATTTTAAACATTTTAGTTGATAATTTATCAAACAAATTCTTATCAATTGGTACTGCTACTATTTATGTACAAAGTTTTTGTTTTACGGAATAAATACAGTTTGATAATCCATAACCCAAAACTTCAAAACTATAAGGAGTACTTCATCACATTTTGATTGAAATTATTAGATTAAAAAAACGAAGAACTGTTATTCCATCAGTGTTTATATATAATTTAGCGATGACACAAATGCAAAAAAATGCTGTAAATTTGGACCATGATTGGACAAGAAATGGTGAAGGGATTTCTAATACAACATATAGATTCAATAAAGATAAAGGCATGTATACAAAGAAAGCAACTGCCAAACCAGTCGCTTTAATTAATATGCATTTGATAAATAAAATTTTAAGGCAAATATTTAAACAAAGGAGAAAGCTTGTTAAAAAAAAATCAAAATTGTGAAAATGAAATTAACAGTAATTCAAACAGGAAAGACCGGATAGTAAATAAATAAATTTGATAAAAATTTCCTTAACAAATATTGAATAATAAGCAACTTTAACAAAGAGAATGGGTATCTTAACTCTGCTTCTAACTCAATTAGAACAAACACAAAACTTAGACCGCTTTTTAAATTACTTCTTTATCAGCGTTTTCAACACCAAAAATGACAGTAAAATTCCTTTTATACAAGATTGATTGATTGATTTAATGGGTTTTTATGTCCCAATCAAGAATATTTCACTTATATTGAGACATCACCAGCTATAGATGAAATGGTGGAAAGTTCGACCTTTGTGTTAATCCAGTGAATAGAAGAGTTAAACGAAATTCATAATAGTAACTCAATCAACATTGTATTTTTGGATTTTAAAGGGTTTTCCATACAACCCTTTTTTTTAAATGAATCTAGAAATTAATCAATTATGATAGAAATGAAAAACTTCCAAAGAGGATCAGAATTTTTTCTTAAGCAATCGTAAGCAATATATGATGTTTAACGGAAAAATCCGATTACTTGTACAAAACAGTAACTACTGGCTTTTAAACGATATTATATAGTCAATAAATGATATATTACATGGACATTGAAACAATCAGGAAAATGCAAATTACTGCTACTAGGGAATTTACAAAACCTAAAAATTTTAATATATGATAAAAATGAATGAAAATGTCAGAAACAATCATTAGCCATTCAGAATGGAAATCCAAAAATGAAAATTATATAAAAAAAAAAAAAAAAAAAAAAAAAAAAAAAAAAAAAAAGAAAAAGAAATATGTGAAAATGAAAGCATAAAATTTTACTGAAAATATCCAAAGAAGGGCAAAAAAAAAAAAAAAAAACCAGTTTAATAAATTCAGTAAAACAGAACCTTTAACAACTAGGATTGCCATTCCAACAATATCGCCAACTACGTTCTGACATGGTGAACAGGCACAAAATCGTTGACATGATTCTCTCGGTTCAGAGGACAAGATCAAAATGTTTGAAATTGAGATAACTCTGTATTAAAATTGAATGTCTTGATTATTTCACAATTCAAAAGAAAAAATTCTACACAACATTTGTAAGATATTTAGCAACATTAATATGCGTAACAACTAACTGGTTAGTTTTTCTGAAAAAAACTACTTCTGAAATCTTTTCCCTATTACTTTAACATTTGTTTATATATTGTTTATATGGTGTGTAATTCATGTATATAAGTAAGTGTGTTTGTATGCTTATGTGTATATGTATGTATAAGAATGTATATAGATACGAAGGTTAGGAGTACTTAGATTATGATTGCTGTTGCGTATTGTAATTTACATGTATCTTTAGACATACACATGAATTCTTTATGTTGATAATATAATATACATATTTACATGCAAATAGCAGTCATAAGGGAACTCTTTAACCTCTTTTGTTTACTGAACCCGTAATAATAAATGGGCTAAAATTTCAAACTTTAAGTAAAACATGTTAAGTGTGTATAAAGTCTGATGTAAATGTCTTTCTTTACTATCTTTTCTCTTTTCTATTACTCTCTTTTACTCTTCTTGCTTTTTTCTTTTCTTAATGTATTAAAATAACTGACATAAATACATAAAAACAATATTAATGGAAAAAATGACTGGTCTCAAAATTAAAGGTACTTCTTTTTATTACACTAGGTATAAGTACAGATGTTACAAAGATATTTGTGATTATGGATAATCAAACAATATTCAAATAGTTACTTATAACTATCGAGGACTTCGAGATATTACAAAAAGATTAGATGTATTTGATTATTTAAAAGCTAAAAATTGTAATATTTATTGTTCACAGGATGTGCATTTTACACCAGATAATGCAAAAGAAGTAAAAGGTCAATGGGACGGAAATGTTATTTTTTCATCTTACAGTTCTAATTCAAGGGGTGTTTGTTTTCTTTTTTAATAATAATTTCGAATATTCAATTTTAAACGAAATTAAAGACGAAGATGGTAGTCTCATACCAATTAACATTAAAATAGACAAGGATACTTTCATATTGATAAATATTTACCGACCAAATGACGACAACCGAGTTTTTTACAACAAAATAGATAACTTTTTGAATAATTCAAACAGTAAAGTAAAAATTATTTGCGGGGATTTCAACTTAGTGCAAGATTTTAATTTAGATACAAGTGGATATAAAAATTTAAACAATCCGAAAGCCAGAGATAAAGTTTTACAAATTAAAGAAACATATGGCTTAATAGACCCTTTTCGTACTCTCAACCCAAAGTTAAAACGTTACACCTTGCGCAGAAAAAAACCAGTTAAACAATCACAGCTAGATTTCTTTTTACTAAGCGAAAGCTTTCTACCGCAAGTTCATAGTGTTCTGACAGAACCTGGGTATAGATCGGATCATTCTATGCTTATTTTGAAATTTAAATTAAATGATTTTATCAAAGGCAGGGGATTATGGAAATTTAACTCTAGCTAATTAAATGACCCAGAGTATGTAAAACAAATGAAAAAATGTATACTTAAAGTAAAACAACAATACGCGCTCCCTGTATATAATGTAGAAAATATCGATGAAATTAAAAATGAAGAATTAATGTTTAGAATAACCGATCAACTTTTCTTAGAAATGCTTTTAATGGAAATAAGGGGTGAATCAATTTCATATGCGTCATATGCTAATAAACAAAGACAAAAATTTTGTTGTCAGATCTGTAAATGAAGCTTATCATTCTGGGGAATTGTCTGTTACTCAAAAATTTGGAATTATTACTTGTCTTCCTAAGGGCGATAAATCAAGAGAATTTTCTCAAAACTGGCGCCCTATCTCTTTACTAAATGTTACATACAAATTAGCTTCTGGATGTAGAGCCGAACGATTCAAAACAATTTTAGATAAGCTTATATCAGATGACCAAAACCGGGTTTCTAAAAGGAAGATATATAGGGGAAAATATTAGACTTATTTATGATATTATGGAGCATACTGAACAAAAACACATACCAGGCATGCTATTTTTAATTGACTTTCAAAAAGCTTACGATACTTTGTCATGGAAATTTTTACATGGTGTATTAGATTTTTTAAATTTCGGCCCATCAATAAAACAATGGATTAAAGTCTTTTATACGAACATCAAATCATCGGTAGTACAGAATAACTTTTTGTCAGCTCCATTTAAAATCAACAGAGGAGTAAGACAGGGTGACACCATCTCTAGCTACTTATTTTTATTATGTGCTGAAATACTAGGGATTTTAATAAGAGAAAATATAGAAATAAAAGGAATAAAAATAAATGATGTTGAACATAAAATATCACAGTTTGCTGATGATACTACTTTTATCCTTGACGGTTCGAAAAAATTTTATGACGAAGCAATAAAAACGCTTGATTTTTTGCTAGTATTTCCGGTCTTTCTATAAATATTTCGAAATGTAAAACTATTTGGATCGGAAGCAGAAAGTATTGTGGCGAAACCTTTAACCATAGATTGAAAAATACAATTGACGATAAATTTACACTTTTGGGAATACTTTTTAGTGTAGTTTTAGATGATATATTTAAAATTAATTACAACAAAAAAATAAGTAAAATAAAAAATATATTTCAAGCATGGGAAATGAGATTGTTAACACTCATTGGAAAAATCACAGTTACAAAGAGTTTGATTATATCTAAACTCAATTACCTTTTTATCACTTTACCAAACCCGACGGATAAAATCATTGTAGAGTTAAAAACAATAGTATTTAATTTTTTGTGGGGTGGAAAATGTGATAGAATAGCTATAGATACCATAATACGAAATTATTGGAACGGTGGTTTAAAAATGATAGATCTGGACGCCTTTATAAATGCTTTAAAATTAACTTGGATAAGACGAATCTTAAAACAAAACTCGAAATTCATAAATATAATAAAATGTTATTATGATATTTCTAAAATTGCTTTTGGGGGATCTGACTATCACAAGAACAACCAAAGATATAAAAACCGATTTTGGACAGATGTATTTCATGGTTTAAATGAATTAAATAAAAAAGAAAAACCAAAAACATGGTCGGATATTTTCACAAGCTGTATTTGGAATAATCCGTTTTTTTAAAATAAGAAACAAGTCATATCAATTTGATAGGTGGATTGTAAAAAAAATATTTTTCGTTTCAGACCTACTAAAAACAAATCTAATATTCTATTCATATGAGGAATTTATAAGAATATTTGATGTAAAAACCAACTTTCTGGAATATAATAGTGTTTTAGAATCTATTAAAGATGCTTTATCAGAGCTAAAAATACTTAAATCATTAGATTTCCAACCAGCCCCATTTATACCATTTCAGTTTAAGACAATTTTAAAATCGCAAAAAGGTGCAAAAGATATGTATTTATCCTTAATTGACAATAGAAATACGATAAGTGAAAGCAAATGGGCGAAAACATTCAACTTAGAATCAAAAGAAATAAGTGATATTTATTACCTCCCTTTTTACATAACACGTAATGCATCTCTCCAATGGTTTCAATATAGAATTAACAAAAAAATATTGGGAGTTAATTCATTTTTGAAGAAAATCGGTATACAAACAAATGATAAATGCTCTTTTTGGTAAGAGAGAACCCGAAACTATTTTTCATCTTTTTTGTGAGTGTACACTAGTAGTCGATCTATGGAATTGTCTCGAAGAATATCAATATAAGTGAACCGTTTGAAATGAACCCAAAAATTGCTTTATTTGGAATTCCGAACATTATTCAAAAATATAAACCGTTAAATTTCATAATATTAATAACTAGTTTTTACATTTATCAGGCAAAATTGAATAACAAGAAACTCAATTTTTAAAGTCTCAAAGCCTATATAAGATACAATTTGCTTTTAGAAAAAGACATAATGTTAAAAAAATCAAAAACATGAACTTTTTAGGAAATAATGGCTGAAATTTAAGGAAAATTTTTCTTTATAATCAATAACTCTCTGTCTTATACTTAGTGTGTCTTTAGTATGTCTTTATTAGTATATACACAACTTTTAGTGTAGTATTTAGGTAATTGTAATTATGTAATTAAAGTACATATATTAGTTAATACATAAAGTTTGGTGATTGAAATTGTATTTGAATGTATTTATGTCACAAAATAAAAACATTATAAAAACACTTTAACATTATTTGCATGTCAAATAATTTAATTACAATAATCTTATTAACTAATTAGTATTTGTTAAACTGCAAAAAGGAGCAAAATTTAAAAACCATATACCATTGCTTGGTTAACATTTGTTGTAACATTTTCAACTAACAACAAATATAATACAAATACCAGTTAAATTTTGATGTGCCAGATGTGCACATTTCGGAAATTCATTCCTCATCAGTGACACTAAGACCGAAAAGTTTGATACATAAATAATATAAGCCAAACAGTTAAAAATAATGAATCTAAAGTTTCAAAATCATATAAATCCAAATACAGCTAAGGAATGCTGTGCATTAGGGAACAAACCTTAGTTTTAAATTAATTTCAAATTTTAGTCGACTGAAAATTTTGCTAAATGGTACATTTTCTGACAGCACAAAGTACTGCCTACTGAGTTATGGAAACCCTCGGGGAGTTTTACTCCACCAGCAGCGGTTCCCGCTCAGGGGTAATGAATATAAAACAAATAATATAATACATGTACAACTAATTACAACAATAATGATATAAAAATGTTTGCAAAAAGCTTGTCCTAGCTTAACCCCAAGTGGTAAAGAGCATTTTCACTTAACCAATGAACAGCATAGCTATGGCAGTTATGTTCATATGTCCAATCATAACGCGCTAACGCACGTTATTCAGTTTGCCTGGCAAAGCTGTGTCATTTAAGCTGTTCAATGGTTATATTTACATTATATTAATTATTAATTTTTTTGAATTTTTGTCACATCAATTTGAATTTTGCCGCCTTCAACGAGAAGCGGGGTCAATTATTGGAACAGCGTAACATTGTAAACAAAATATAGTACAACATGACAAAAACACGGAACTTGGAAACATTATGAAATATTTTATTAACCATCACATTGTCTTGCACATTTTATATAAAACATCAATTAAGTCACTTTCAAAGCAATTTTACGACGTAATTTAAAAAAAAAACGAATTTCCTAAGGCGGATGACGAACAAGTGAACAGTCTCGAAGTTTGACACAAAAATGATGTCTCACTCTCGCTGTCATTTTTGGAAATTTAAAAGTGCAGTGCGAGAAATTGGAATCGATATAGAAACCAGGAGTGAATTAATTGGATGACGGAAATGTAATCTGCTTTGGGAAGTCATAGTTTCTGTCATTTTTATTCATAGAACTTGTGGAACTGACCACATGATGAGACCCAGATGGTGACCCATTTAGGCGCGGTACAACAGCTGATTCAGTGTTTAAATTTTTTGCAGGGTAAGTTAATTCTGACAATGAGTTAATATGACGTTTTTTCTGTTGTGTTGAGACAGTTCTGTTGTAAGATTGGGAGAAGCTTCTCATTTATGGTTCGACATAAACATTATATGTGCCGAGCTTCGTACCCCAGGTCATTGAAATGCTGAATGGCCGTCACCCGCAAACAGCGAAGAGTGTACATTAATTTTCAACTTTTAAAGCATGGCATATGTCGGATAAAAACGGGCAAATGCGCGTTTTGGTTTGAACATGAACCATATATCAGCCTGACTCTTCAGTACCAGTCATGGCTTTTTATTATATTGATTGAACAAACTTTGGGATTTTTGTCAGTTTTATCGTATCACTGGAAACAGCGGTTTAACATTGAAAATTACAGGACAGTCGACCGTCTCAGTTGCATCAGAAGTCCATAAATTACTTAAGTAATTTATGGACTTCTGGTTGCATATATATTCTTTTTTAACATCTGCTATTTTCGTCTGTATGAGATATCTCCCCTCTGAAAATTTTTTGGTCGATTTCATGTTTTTAAGTTACATATTCTCCAGAATCGTCGATGTGAAACTTAATTATGACTGTGGTTTTAACTTGTGGTGAAATTCCATAGCTCGGGAAATAAAATATATAGAACAGATGGTACCATACACACTTTTTCAGTATTATGGGAGAAATTAGGTTACTTTTTAGATGATTCGAAATTTTTCATTGTGTTGTTAATTCAATGTATAATTTAAAATAAATAAATATTTTTTTCTCACTCTGTGTTGTTGTTTTGTTGAAACTTCTTAAAAATAGTCCAGAGAGTAAAATATTTATACGCATAGTGTAATGATCATGTGATCAATGTCAATTATTGTACCGTATTTGCCACATGTTTCAAACATGTTTATATAGTAAATTTGCAAAGCAAATGTAAATATTATAAAATATACTTCACACATATCTTAAGATCGAAAAGTATTATGAGCTGAGCATATTGACCATCTTAAGCTTACTGCCTAATTTATTAATATTAAATAGCGCAGCTTATACCACCATATTTAGTAAAAAGACTTATTTCAGTCAGTAATGACAAAGAAAGGTTAATAACTAAACGATATATATATATGTAGGCATTCGGATATAAAATCATTAAGTCTTTCACTTAACACAATGGAATTAATTTTCCCATGAAACTTATTAATATAATACCCCTTAATTACCAATATTAACAACGTTGAACTTTTAAGGTACTTGTGAAAATTCTTGACCATTTGCTAAGATATATTTAGCATTAGATATAGACTTTTGAATGGCTGAATACGAAACAGAGTGAAAAAGCCCTCACGTTTTCGGTCGATATGGCTTGGCTAATTTTCTCACAAGTGTGCACCAGTAAAATGAACAGGTGTGATTTGAAATCAGTCGGGAGTGATGCGGACAATTCGTAGTGATATTAACTGGGTTAACATATGATTAAATAGTAATTTTGTCATTAAATACATGTGGTGGAAGTTGAAATTGACATGATATCGAAGAGTTCACAAAGATGGAAATAGGAGAGGACAAAATTATAGTGGTAAGTTTTCCGGAACCGTGTCATTTCGAGGCTTGACCATATTACATGCAAAAAGAAAAGAGTTCTACATTTATATGATCAAAGATCTTCATAACTTTGTTCATTTCAATTTTTCAATTTATCAAACATCCATATCCATTAACAGTTTAAAAGTGACTTTGATCATATATATATATATATATATATATATATATATATATATATATATATATATATATATATATATATATATATATATATGTGTGTGTGTGTTTTATGGTGCAAAAACTTATAATAAATACCATTCTCTAAATGAAATAAATTAATTACCTATAAAAAAGTTACTAAACAACGAGCAAATTTGTTATATTTCAAAACCTTCATTAAATGCTTATCCTATTTCACGTTTAAGAGTTTAAATTGAGCATTTGAATTGAGATGCGGTTAAAGATACGGTTGGAGGTCCGATACCATAAAAAGTCTAAAATTACAAACTAAGTTTTATTTCATTTTTAAAAATTAAAAATTAGCACTTATATTTAGATGCAGATATAAAATTGTAATACTTAGCAGGTATACTGTCGGCTTATTTGTGAAAATATTTATATAAATGTATTACCCCCTCACCATTTAACTCAATAAAAGATTTACATCAAATCAAACGATTACAATCATGATTTAAAATGACAGTGGATTTACAACGTCATATGCTATTTCTTATCTTTATCATTATAGAGATGTGATGGTATTTATAATTAAACAAGCTGTATATATATATATATATATATATATATATATATATATATATATATATATATATATATATATATTCTTTACTTCTATCCTACGAGTGTATGCTTATAGAATATATTATCGAGTTGAATAATAAACCGCTATCACACCTCTAATCAAATATTTTTGAAATATCACGGAGGTCAATATTTTCATATAATATCTTTACAAAATGAAAATAACTGTGAACAATTAAATGACTTTCCATAAAAGCAGTCTAAAAGTTACACAACAGTTGAACAATGAAAAAGATCATGAAAATGTTGCGTCCAGTAAAATAATAAAACGCATGACAAAAGGGTTTTCATATTTTTTCTAAAAGTTTTCATTAGCGCTATGACACTCGCTCTCATCAGGTTGTACATTTAAAATTTAATTCGGTTTTTTTCCTTATATGTGCCCACAAATCAGTAATACAGAAAAAAATTAATAATAATAATAATAATAATAATAATAACTAGACATTTTAAGTGTGCAGGCACACTGACAAACAAGTCTCCCACCGCCGCCACCTTTTTTGATCTCCGAAGTAAAGAATTACAAGAAAAAGGAAATAAATGTCTCTCCAACAATAAAACTTTCAGGGGGCATTAATCTTTGATTAATAAAACTCTTGTTTATTGAAAACACTTAGCATTTGAAAAGGCGGTTGTATTTTCAGCATGGTGTGTGAAGTTTTAAGGGACAAAGAACTGTATAATAAAAATATAGGGGGCATTAAACTCCGAAAATATATAGCTCTTGTTTGCGAATTGCGATAATATATACGGATAACACTCCTTAAGACGATGCTACTATTGGTTCTGTAATTGTTTGTCACACGGTTTTTTCTAAAAATTTCTTTTATTTTAAACTTTCCTCATAAAAATAACCGTAAGCCATTAAGATTTAAAACCATTGATAGCTTTTTTACTTTCTTTGGTCCATAATTGTTTGTCACACGGTTTTTTTTAAATATTTCTTTTATTTTGAAATTTTCTCATAAAAATAACAGTAAGCCATTTAGATTTAAAACCACTTACCTAGCCAATTTTTTTTTTTCTAAATTAAAAAATCATCTCTGAATTCTTCTGTCCATAGGGCGGATTTTGGAAAAAGCTGAAATTCAATGACTTCAATAATGTAATTGGGCCTCACCCAAGATTATATCAGGGTATTTTATGGTTAATAAACGTCAAATGAATTAATATGCAAATCACATTTCCTTACTACATGGTGTTGAAATTAAAAGAAATTGATGTCCAAAGATGCAATACATATAGTTTTTTTTTCAATTAGAAATTTGTAGGAAGAGCCATAAGTTAATACTTGGGTGTTAGTGTTGTTCAGATTTTCCAAGGGGTGATCATCATGAATATTCAAATCATGACAGCATATCTGATATGATAAATTAGGAAGGTGCATAAGAGAAATTTTGGACATAGTGAATTTGTTATCTTTTTAAAAACATCAAAAAATTCAGTGTTATATGCATAGAATTTTTAAATTAAAGAAACATTTTGAATAATTCTGGTTATTTTCCCCAATCAGGTCAGTAAATTTTACATGGATTTTTGATATTTTTAAATGATTTTGTTTCAATGTGCAATTTTTATCTCCAAATATGCATATGACAAACAATTATGGACCGAAAGTAGTTATATGCAAAAAGTTTCAAGTTTATATGATATTCCGTTACTGAAAAAAGTGTCGGTCAAAATTTGGGCTTAAAAAGCGGAATAATAATAATAATAATAATAATAATTAGAAACAATACAAAAAAAGTATCCCTACTTGTCAGTGGATGGAACATTTTATAATGATAATAATAAGTAAATAGAGATAAAACTATCTACTGTTATAAGATGACTTTTTTACGTTCTTTGGATCGGCAACCGCCTTCAGTGCCAATTACTAGTATTCTTTACCTAAAGAATGAGTCCAGATTTTTTCATGGTAAAACACTGGGTTAATTAGCTCGAACCACCTGAGCACATAAAGAAAAATCAACGTCAGGACACAAAATACAACAATGGAAAATAATCTGTTTATAAGCCGTGAATTAAGAATAAAAAATATTAATATATCAGCAATTCACCATGGAAATCGTAGTATAAATTGATGATGATGATAATAATGATGATGATGATGATGATGAAGATTATGATGGTGTGTTGTTGGTGTTGATGATGATGATGATAATGATGAAATCCGTTGTTTTTTTCTTGTATGTTTATTTAATTATTATTATTATTAATGTTGTTGTTTTTTTTTCTTAAATAGAAACACAGAAAAAAGACCCTTTTTCTTATCCAGTGATGAGTTATCCCTCTTGGTATGAGCTCTTTTGTAATTGATTTTTAGCACGTTGCTGGTGCAAATAAGCAGGTTCTTAGACTTCCGGAGCACTTGGTCTCACTTCGCTGGTTGAAGTTCACGTGTATTACTTAATGGGCCAGTTTACACTCACGGTACATGTCCCACGTAACAGGTGAAATCAGTTAAGAAAGAGCTTACTTGGGTTCTAGCATTTTACAACACCTGTTTTAATACAATTAACACAATTAAATATTGTTTGATGTGATAATTAATAAATTTCCAATTTTCATGTTAACCTCCTATCAGCAGAAACCAAAGAAAACTATTGAAAACATTCTTCAAATCTTAGTGAAGTTTTTTTTGAAATTTTCCCCTCTGAGGATCTATATTTTAAAAAATTGAAATTTAGTTCGATAGAATTAGAATAAATCTAAATTAGTCTCTTAATTAGGATAAATTTATATTAAATCTGTCACAATTGTATAAATGATGTTTTGCAAAATTTGTTATTTATATTTAAATGGAAGAAAAGTGGAATTTTAAAAACTTTTTTTAACGAATACATTACACATGAATAAGGCAATCTAGTATTTTAAATCAATTTTAATTTGTACTTCACCTGAATTAATCTTTCCATAATTAGCTTGTATTTGCTCAATTAATCTTCTTTTTATTTTATCATATCAGCTTCGTGACCGAGTGGTCTAAAGCACATGATTGCAGTTCACATTGCCTCTCAATACCTTGTTAGTAAATCCTAATATGTGAAAGTTTATCAGTTCGAAACTCGAATGTTTTCCCCGGGTACTCCGGTTTCCTCATCCATAACTGAATTGACCGCTTCTAAATAAGTGTAAGAAACTTGACTATGTTGTTAAACTCCTTCAAGATCCTTAATGGAACTGAAATTTTTAGGATCTTTAAGGAGGCTTTAAGGATCTTTAAGGAAAAATTTATATTTCTCCATTTAAAAAAAGCAATTAAACATTGTTCTTATCATTACCTTTTTTAAAATTTTATTTGAAAAAAAATATATTAATTGTCTTTTTTTATATTTTAATTTAATTTTTTTAATTTTTTTTATTAATTTTATTTTTATTTATTCAATTTTATTTTTATTTATTTAATTTTTATGTCAAGTTGAATGCAAATTATTTAAATAGAAATTATAAGAAATTTTATCATTAAAAGGATGATTCTTAATAAGCCGAGGCATCCGCCTATAGAATTCATAATTTAAAATTTGTCACTGTGAATAATTTTTACACTGTAAACATAAAAAGGAGAGTACCAAAACGAAACAATTTTGAATATTTAAAGTTTGATCAAACATTACATTATTTGTTAAAACATACATTTCAAAATACTGCATTCCGTTTACTTCCATACAAATACGAAAATATTGATGAAAATGACCGTGTTTTTCAATTAATACACATAGAGAAGCATTCCTCTCCATTAAAGATATTTTGACTACTAAAACTTCTATATTTTATCTTCTGTTTTGCAAATGGTTCATGGAGAGGGATGCGCTGGCACTGAAATTTGGGGATAAAGATAAAACACGCTGCCCATTAATCTCCCTAAACAATACTTGATATTAGCTAGCAAACGATTTCCATATCATCTTTGTTAGCTGTGTGGTATAACGTAGGGAATGATAACCTCAAAGCATCTAATCTTAAATATCGTCTGTTTTTATTTGTTTTCATATATTTTATAGTATCTATTTTTCATTTATAAATATTTTTTCTTATAAAACGCAGTGTAAGTGCTTCATTAACAAATAAGCAAATTAAATTATGCACTGCTCATCTGAGCATATTATTAAAATAGTTTCAAAACATGTCGTATATATCTAACAACGTTATGATCAATCATCAGGCCACTGGTCAATACACTGTGCGTTTCTTATACAAGTTTAAGGTATAAAAATCAACATTATAAAGAAAGTAACACAGAACTACGTGTATGATCGTTGGAAGGGAGGGGTGTTTTTTTAAATTCTTTTACAGGACAAGTCAATAATTCAATGTACAAGAGAGAGAGAGAGAGAGAGAGAGAGAGAGAGAGAGAGAGAGAGAGAGAGAGATTATATGATAATGAATATTCAGAGAGAGAGAGAGAGAGAGAGAGAGAGAGAGAGAGAGAGAGAGGTTATCACCGTTGTTCAAATGCACTCCATCCTGACTGCAGAAATTCACATCCAACTGTGATAAAGTTTGTCAGTTAATGGTTATCTTTTGTTACTGTGACTTCTGTGACTATGTTCACTCCGTAACTTGTTCATGTTTAAAAAGAATAACCTTTTCCCTAATATTCTCATTTTGTTTTAAATATTTACTTTACCAACTCCTTTTCATTAGGAATTGAAATTATTTGAATTCCGATATCATCATGTGTGTCAGTTCCATTTATGTCAAAGATACTTAAATTCTCTCTCTCTCTCTCTCTCTCTCTCTCTCTCTCTCTCTCTCTCTCTCTCTCTCTCTCTCATGCTTTATTTGAATCTATGTATAACACTATCCCCCCCCAATAAAATAAAAATAAAATAAATTAAAATAGAATGAAATGAAATGAAATGAATTGAAATGAAATAAAAAATATATGAAATGCTTAAAACATTATTTTGCGATTACTTTTATTTCTTCAGTTAATGTATGTTTTAATATTTTAATATTATTTGACTTCATATTGATCTCTTGACTAGATAAGAACTGTACATCAATTAATGTCAAAAGCCGCGCGTGAAATCACCTGGGATCTATAATCAAACAAGTACCCGCGCTGTATACAATTAACAAATACCGTTAATTACTTTATGCTTGCTGTCGATCAGATTAAAACACGGATTGTTTACCTGTACTGTGAAAACTGCACATTCGTTATCAAATTCATTTATGAATTAAGAAACAAGTATTATTAGGAAACTACATACGGCTTCTCTACACAATTTGAAAATAATGATCAAACAGAAAAAAAATTGATGAAAAACAAATAATAATAATAATAATAATAATAATAATAATAATAATAATAATTAAATGATTAAACAAGAGGTCTGTATCGCTCAAATGACGAACAAATTGCATCTCATTTTATAGCATTGGCGGCCATCCTTAATGCCAAGAAGCTGATTTATCATAAACTTAGACTACTCCAACTAGGGACCTTGGAAATGGTTTCATTTGGCCGAGTAGTTTCAGAGGAAAAGACTTTCGAAGAATCAGCTCTTCAAAACAGTTTATTTGCAAATTCCGTTAATTTTCAACCTAATTACAATTGTGATAAAAAAAACAGCCCACATAGGCACCTCCCACGTCAAAGTTGGTTTCATTTGGTCAAGTGTCTTCAGAGAAGAAATTTTTCAAAGAGATGGTCATATTTAGATGCCGATTTGCATATTGCTCAATAATGCTAACGGAAAAAAGTTACGAAAAAACCGTTAAATACATGTATATTAGATGGCCAGAGTTCTACATTACATATACCAAATTGATCAACTAATAAATATGTTAGTTATTTTCATGTTTTTCTTTTTTATAGTAATGACGGCCATCTTAGATAAAGGATCAGGACGAAAATCAAAAACTTTAATCTACTCCACCTTCGAACCTCCAAATTTGGTTTCATTTGGTCAAGTGATTTCAGAAAAGAATATTTTTAAAGAATCGACTTAATTTAGCTGCTACTTTGTATATAGTGCTTACAACATGGCAACGAGAAATTTATTTATAGAAATTCCATTCCATATGATAAATGCTCCGCTATCTACATTCTATATACCAAATTTGAACCAAATTGATCAACAAATAAATATGTATTGGCCATTTTCCTGTTTTTTTCTTTTTATACTAACAGGGCCATCTTGGATTTAGGATCAAACCAAACATCACAAACTTTAATTTACTCCAACTAGGGACCATCCACATCAAAATTGGTTTCATTTGGTCATGTAGTTTCAGAGAAGAAGTTTTTCAAAGAAACTTCTATATTTAGCTTCTAATTTGCATATCGTGCTAATAACATACCAATGAACAAAGTTACGGAAAAAACCCGTTAAATTTATGAATTGAACAGAGTCTTTCATTTCATATTCCAAATTTGAAACAAATTGATTGACCAGTAAATATATTACGGCCATTTTCCTGTTTTTTTCTATTTATACTAACAGCAGCCATTTTGGATTTGGATTGGGCTGAAAATAACAAATTTTAATCTACTCCACTTAGGGACCTTTCACACCAAATTTGAATTCATCTGTAGTTTTGGAGAAGAAAATTTTCAAAGAGACGGCAATATTTAGCTGCTATTTTGCATATTGCGCCAATAACAAGGCAATGAAAAATGTTAGGAAAAACCCGTTAAATATATTAAATTGTCTGCGTACTAGATTTCATATATATGTACCAAATTTGAACCAAATTGATCAACAAATAAATATGTTATGGCCAGTTTTCCTGTTTCTTCTATTGATAGTGACAGCGACAATCTTGGATTTAGGATCAAACCGAAAATCACAAAATTTAATCTACTCCACCTAGAGACCTTCTACATTAAATTTGGTTTCATTTGGTCATGTGGTTTCAAAGAAGAAGATTGAAGTTTACGCACGCACGCACGCATACAAAAAATTATAGAACAGCAAAGTCACTGCCAGCTGACACAAAAACTCTTTGACTACAATAGATAATTGTTTTGTGTAGAATTTTGAATACTAGAGTTTCGTTTGCTATAAATTCAAAATTCTGCATTTGACATATGTACTATCCACAAAAAAAAAAAAAAAAAAAAAAAAAAAAAAAAAAAAAAAAAAAAAAAAAAAAAAAAACACCTTGTATTCCCTTATATTTATTACTGTACATTCAATTAAGTATTATTTGTTTTATAAATAATTTTATAAAACAAAATCTTTTACTTGTCTATTTTATATTGTCACTTTGTAACCATCTTCGTTCCGTTTACTGCTTCTTCTATATAGAAAATGCGTGATATGTTTTAAGAACAATGTTCTCGGTTTATGCTTTTGTTGCTTAGATAAAATTCCGAAATGATAACCGTGAACGTTCTTAATCGGAGAAAACTTCACCGAAGACCGCGTAAGACAACGACCCAAAGATAACAATTAAAGTATAAATAAATGGTAGCACGATAAAGTTACAAATATTGCAGACATGCTGTTGCCATTGTTCAAAGTTGTTAATTTCAATTTTAACAAAAATCCCTCGGGTTAAGAAATTTGTTTCTGTATAGTCAACTAAAGTTAAGCTTTAAAAATCGCCACATTTTTTCAGCAAGATTTTTGTTTTTTTAAGAGGATTGGTGCATTATTGTGATGAAAAATAATTTTATGTAATGAAGAGACAACAACATATTGTTAAAACTAAGAGGATTGGTGAAAAAATAATAAAATAATATAAAAACAATAATAAGTATAATAGTAATAATAATATAATAATAATAATAATAATAATAAGAAGAAGAAGAAGAAGAAGAAGAAGAAAGAAGAAAGAAGAAGAAGAAAGAAAGAAAGAAAGAAAGACTGTATGAATGAATGAATGAATGAATGAATGAAAAAAAACAAAGAAAGAAATAATCAAATAAAAGAAACTGACTATGAAACTAAACACGCAATTATTTAGTGTAAATAAGGTGAATGATACCAACGTTTAATTTGCATTGTCATATATACCAATATATAAATGTTGCACAACAACCAAAACCACGATTTTTCTATATAACGGTTAATTAAAATATTACCTTGACTACCAAACCTATCAGTAATGGCTCGACACTTCATGATCAGCTGTTAATGATATTAAGTTACGACATGTTGTTTTCAGGGATTGTCGAGCCTGTTGTTAATTTGCATTCACAAATCGCAAACGTGAAATAAACAAGTTATCAAAACAAATAAACATTGTATCTCAAAAATAAAGTCTTTTACTTGACTTCTGATCGGTCAAATGTGTAGGAGGTTTTTTTTTAAGTATAAAACATACCACGTGTACATCAAACGGTAATTTGGACAATCTTATTGGCTGATTAAAAGAGATAAAACTAGAAACAAGTACCACGCCTTTCCGTGTCCTTTGTAATTCCAGAATTTTAACGTTCGTTTTTCAATTTAATAATATTTCAGGTAAGATAAATGAATTTGACTTTTATATTATTTTTTTTGTTATTTGTTATTATTAGTATTTTTATGTTTTTATTTTTGCCAAATTTGAGTTATTTTAAGTAAGTTGAATGAATTTGGTTTTTATGTTTAAATTTTTTGTTAATTTTAAGTAATTCTAAATACTTTGAATAAATATTGATTTTCTATCAGATTTTTTTTTATAATTTTAAAAAAGCTTAAGTAAGCTGGATTAATTTGTCTTTGATATTAGAATTTTTGCTATTTTTAAGCAAATCTAAGTAAATTGAATGAATATGGTTTTTGTATTAGAATTTTTACTAATTTAAAGAAATTTAAAGTAAGTTTAATACACTTGGTTTTATATTGGAATTTTTGTCTAATTTTGAATGAATTTGGTTTTTTTTAATTAAAAATTTTGCTAATTTAAAGCAATTTTATGTTAGTTGAATAAAATTGATATTAGAATTTTGTCTAATTTTAAGTTAGTTTGATGAACTTGGTTTTTGTCTTAGAATTTTTGCTAATTCAAAGTTATTTTAAGTAAGTTTAATGAATTCGGTTTTTATCTTGGAATTTTTTTGACATTGTTTCCAGTGATCACAAATAAAAAATTAATTAGTAAATTAATGAATTAAGACTCTTTGCACCAGCAAAAAAACAGATATTACAAATTCTCTCAGGGCACTTTTTTCTTCTTCTTCATTTATTATTATTATTATTATTATTATTATTATTATTATTATTATATTAGTATTAGTATTATTGCATTTATTAGTATCATTATTATCTTAATTAAACAATTTGGATGTGTAAAATATGTTGAACATAAATATTTAAAATGAAGCTACCAAATTAAATTTAGCTGTTTCAAGCATCCCGAGTGTCAATTATGCAATAATAATAGTAATAACAATTATAATAACAATAATAATAATACAGATGGAATGAACAACCACCGTGAATAAGTGATATCGATTCTGTTTTAATTATACATAACATGAATCATGAGTCTTGGATTCACATAATTTTGGAACTTTGGGTTCATCTATCTTCAACTGTGTGGCTTGGTTTTTATCTATCAACAGTGTCAACACATATTGCACATCAAAATTTAACAGTTATTTTTGTATCTCTTTCAAAATTTAATAAAATAATAATAAAAATGATAAATAGGATTGTTGTTCACACGTTACTTTATTGCGCGATCAACCTCTCGAATATTTATGGAGTATCTGTTATATAATGGAATTTAGATGAGTTGTTCACAGTTAGATTCAAGAGTCTGTCCACTCATTTCTATCATTAGCTAACCTAAAGAAGACGGTTATCTATCTGCTCCGTTCAGAGTTTAGAGTAACGTTTCTTTTATAAGCGCATCAATTGGCGATGGATATCATAGTGTCACCATGTACATTATGATCGCTACATTTAATAAGCTTTACGGAATATGCTTTAAACTTTAACCATATCAAAATTAATAGATGGCTTGATAAACCAGTTGATTCTAAATATACACATAAAAAACCCAGGATATTTATCTGAATTTGATGCCATTATAAAGATAACTGTAATCGTTTGATATGTAAATAATCCAAGACGAGCTTCGTCAGTGTTTTCATTTTATTATAAAACCGATAAAAAAAGACGATGACCGGCCATCTTTTGATGTCACTAATTGCTGGCAAAATGATAAATGTTCGTCTCGTTAATGAAGATTTCATACTGACAGTTAAGGTACAGATGACGATAGTTGCTTTACAATATACACGTTTTCAAAATCGCCTTAAACAATTTTAATTATAAGTGTGGGAAGCAAAATGCATTGCAATTTGCAAAAGCTATATTGGGTTTTTGGGTCGCAAAAGCCTTCTTTTAAAGTGATAAAATCAGACTGTACTCTTTTAAAATCAGATTTTATGGCGCAAATATAGGTTTTAAGAATTATTGTGTTTTTTCTTGCAATATAATACGTACGTATTTCAGGAAATAAAGAGCGGAAATTAGATCACCCTTAAATTTGTTAAAATTTGGTGTTGTATCAATCAAGAGCAGTCAATTTTAACAAAACTATCTACTATTGATGTAGGCCCAGACACCAAGAAATAAAAAAACAAAAGTACTAGCAAAAACATTACTTCCAGTTTATTTCTTCCAACCGACCTAAAACCATTGATAGATACCTGTTTTTACCATTAATAGTCAAATCATTGAAGTAGTCCAAATCTTTTGTTATGTTAGTACCCTTTACTGTGTTTACATTTTGCTCTCATACTCGTAATGCAATACGCGTTTGGGTATTGTTTATTGGCGGAGATGATTAATGAAATAATTTTATGGGTTTAACTTCCCAGTCAAGAATATTCCGTTTATATCGAGACATTACCAGCTATAGGCGAAGTGCCAGAAATGGTGACCTTTGAAGGGCGCTAAGGACAATGCACAGGGAGGGTTCTTAAACGCATTAACGTGCCATGCCTGCCATGACAGTTGGCATTGGTTTTGAACGTCTTTTCTGAAGGACCCCGTGCTTGGCGAAAGGGCAGTCATTATTAATTTTATACCTTAGTCAGACCAGTGCTCGTTGTGTATCTGGAAGGTCGGGGTTAATATTATTATTATTAGTATTATCATTATTATTATTATTATTCTGCATTATAATTCTGTTAATCATTGAAGCTAACGGTTTAGGATATATTTTCAGAACATTTTTATTAATTTTTTTTTAAATTATGGGTGTTCTTGATTTCTCTATCCATTGTCAACTTCTGAAGAGACATTTTTCTTAGTAGGGTTATAATTCCGTTACTTCCAGTCTATTTCATCCAACCGACCTAAAACCATTGATAGATACCTGTTTTTACCTTCAATAGTCAAATCATTGAAATAGTCCTATTTTTTTGTTATATTCAATTTATTCCTGTACTGGGTTTACATTTTGCTCTCATACTCGTAATGCAATACGCGCTGGGGTATTGTTTATTGGCGCTGATGATTGATGTAATGATTTTAATGGGTTTAACTTCCCAGTCAAGAATATTTTACTTATATCGAGATGTCAGCAGCTATAGGTGAAGTTGCAGAAATCTTGACCTTTGATGTGCGCCATTAGCAGTGCGCAGGGAGGGTTGTTTAAGGCTTTAACGTGCAACACCTGCCGTGACATTGGTCATTGGTATTGAACTTCTCTTCTTAAGGACCCGGTGCTTGGCGAAAGAACAGTCATTATCAATTTTCAAGCCTTTGTCAGACCATTGCTCGATGTGTATATAGCAGTTCGGGGTTTGAACAGACGAGTTAGAACGACCGGGGTTTGAACCCCGACCTCCCACCTACAAATCGAGCACTCTTCCAAACGTAGGCACTAGTGTATCCATTGTCTATTTAAACAGTTTATCACTGGCATATTTTGCTAAATTGTGTTAACTTTGCAAAAAAAAAAAAAAAAAAAAAAGAACTTTTAATAAGCAGCATTTATGGGTGTTTATTATTATTCTTTGCGGCTTATAATTCTGTTAATCATTAAAACTAACGATTTAGAATATATTTTCAGAACATTATTACATTATTATTAATATTTTTAAAAATGCTTGTCTCTGTCCATTATTAAATTCTGTAGAGAAATTTATATTTGTAGGGTTATAATTTCGTGGATTTGTAATTTAGAGAACAACTATCTCATTGTTGGCTTTGCTTATTAAAGTTTTAGTTGACAAAAATTCTGGATATTTAGGAACATCCCAACGCAAAAAGCAAAATTTTTATCCTATATATGAATTTATAAATGTTCATGTATGCGTTTTAAACTATATTTCTTTATTTTATTTTTGTATTTTGTGTATTTTCGATAGAAAAAAAACAGCAGTCTTATCAAATTTGGAAACTTAAAGAAGTAGAAGATTGATACATTTTCGCCAAGAACGAACTGTACGCAATCTGTGTGAAGTTTTAACAAATACCGTGTGGTTCCGACGCATACGGAACACTTTAAAAGGAAATAAGACAGTACTAAGAATAGGGGTTATAATTTCATTCACATGATCAAATTGAAGAAGGAAAAAAACCCGATAACCTGTGAAAAAGCAATTTGTTTTTAAAGAACTCGAAAGAATTCCGCAACGACAGCATTAATAATTTGATCAACCAACGACAGGGTTTGTGTTCCGGAAGGATTGGATACAGACACTTTTTTGATAAAACAATATATAAAAATAACAAAGAAGGTGTATTTTTTTTTTATCAAAAAACAACGTTTAAAAATCGAAAAAAAACGAAATTCATGTATCTTAAAGAATAGGGATTGATATTTTAGCCACGTACTAAGAGAAAAGAGAGTAGAACTTGTTAAGGAACAATATTTTGTAAGATATCTCGAAAGAATTTCTCTATAACAGCATTGTTCATTTCATGTAACCAACGACAATGTTTGGATTAAAGAGGAACATTTAAAAACGGAAGTCATTAGGGAAAAAAGAAATCAATGTAATCAATGAGAAATTGATTTTACGGAAATAAGCAAACTTTCGTCAATATAATTAAATTAAATCAAATTTGTTAATAATTGCACTTCGAGTCTAACATTGAAGACATAGCCTAAATCATCAGAAATATACATTTTGTTACCTGAATTTAAAAAGAATAAACCATTGCAATGGCGTGCAATACCACAAACTTTGAGGGAAACATCACATGCTTCATTGAGGTAAAGAAAGGTAGTGCCATAGCCAAAGTGGCCACATCGGCAATTATAGTTGCTTGTCTTGGGAGCATTTGGAATTTTATGGCAATAACTATGCTGTATCGATGTAAAAGGATGACTTATCAAATAAAAGCTATAGCAATAAATCTTGCATTGACGGATTTTATTACTGGTGTCTACACCACTGTTGATGCTATTTTAGCAGTGTATGGTTTCCATGACAGATACGATGGGTGTGTCATCCGTTGTCATATTGGTGTGACGCTTTCATTAACAAGCATATCGTTCATAACATTGTTTGCATTTGATGGATTCTTTTGTTTAAAATTTGCAATGAAATATTATAAGTTAGTAACCGAGATCCGGGTCAGTGTCATATGCTTCGCAACATGGTTGGTTTCTTTTACAGTAACGGCGACAGCACACATTGGCGGCTTTAAAAGAACACATTCATGTATCTGTTTTGACAACAGAGGAAACGGTATGCTCAGCATCATATATCGTAACATCTGCTATTCATCCATCCTTGTGTTGTATGCATATATTTTCTGGCACGTTAGACAACAGAACAGACAACTCTCTGCGTTGGGCAATCAACAAAGCAAAAACACTAGACCTGCCATAAAAATTGCTGCCATTGTTGGAATTGTGTTCATCATGTATTTTCCAAAAAATATTTTTCTCATATACTCGATGCTGAGTGGTACATTGATCCACGACAACATTAATATATTTATACCGTTTGCTTATTTGGAGAAGCTTAATTCCATTGTTAACCCCTTGCTTTATGTGTGGCGCTTTAGAGAGTGTCGAATGCACGTTATTAAGACATTTTGTTGGTGTAGCGAGAATTTAATGAAAAAGGCAAATTCTATATATTATGAAATAAGCGGTTCATTCGTAATTGCGACGGATAAAACGAAAAATGTCAATGTTATTTACACGAAAGAACTACAAAATGAAAAAAATCCGGAGGATGTAAGCGACCAGGCACAAAAGGTTTCGATTGCAAAGAGTCTCATACACATTGCATCAAGTGTACACATTCCGAATGAACGAATCGACAGGAAATAGTCCGATACACCAATGTAATCGATATGTTTTTTCTACAGAAGAGACATTAATTTGATGAAGATTATTTATTTTGTCAATACGTCTAAGGGGTAAATGTATTGCACGTAATATGAGATGAAATTTGACGTCATAGATACAAGTTTAAGTTATCTTGACCGAGTGTTCCGAAACACACCCCAAAACACACACACACACTCACACACACACACATACACACACACACACACACTTGTAAACTATCCGATACCACCTAAATCGAAAAGAAAAGATCAGATACACCAAAGTAAATGATATATTGACCTTTTGCTAGATAGTACAAAAAGTTTTCTATTTGCCGATGTAACATGAACTTAAATTCCGATGAAATGTGACGTCATAGATACAAGTTTATGTTATGTCAATCGACCGTTCTAACTCCCGTCCACCCATCCACCTGCACCACCACCCCCTTCCCCAACACACACACACACACACACACACACACACACCAGACCTGGTCAGCTTTTTTTGTACGAACATTGAAATATCTGGACTTTTTATTTTTTATTGTTTATACAGAGTAATTTAAATTTATAAAAAATCTTTTTTGTTTTGTTTTTTGTTTATGATGTATTGTTTTGACTCAAATATTGTTTATTTATCTGTCATTGTTATTTAAATAAAAGAATTAAAAAAAACCAGAATTTATATATTTTTATGTTAGCAACTATAACTATTTTAAATAATCTAGCACCAGCCCTGGCTTTCTTATCACTCCTTAACCTTTTGAGAAAATGATTACTCTTTTTAGATTTAACAGACTGGGAGTGATTTTTGATTAAAAAATATTTAGTTTTGAGTAGAGTTTAAAATTGATAATTTTTGAAGCCATATTAAAATGTTAAGCTTTGAGGACGTATTCGAATTAGCAGTGTTCATTACAAGCGGAAAAGATTTTAGTTCGGTTTTTGTATTTGTATTTGTATGTATATTGTCTTATTATTGTTACTAACTTGCAATTAGAGAAATAAATAAACTTGATGACGGATGATTAATATTTGAAAAACAACTTAAAAGTTCAAACTATAGAACCAATTTAAAGCTGCATTAAGTTTCTCTAGGAAAAAAATTAAAAGCTGATCTACTTAATTATGTTCCCAATGAACAATGTTATTTTTTGCCCAACGAAAAACGCTTGAATAAATACAAATCGCAGTAATTTCTCAGCGAGATGAAGACCTGTGGGTCAGAAAATTGAAAAACTCAATGCAGCTTTAACTGAATGATAAGTCGCGAGGAAAACTTAAACACTTAGTTTTGAGAACGAGCTGTATTAATAAACACGACACTTTTTACATCTGAACCTTAGTGACCGAGATGTCTAAAGCATGCGCTAACAGATGATAATGCTTCTCACCGCCTAGGTTTGAATCCTTTCTAGGCAGATAAAACTTTCAGAAAGTGTTTAAGTTTGCTAGCCGAATGTCGTCGGTTTTCCCTGGGTACTCATATTTCCTGTACCATCCCAGAACTGACTGTCCTAAATACACGGAAGTGAAAGAATCTTGGAAGGCACGTAAAACACCATTACTTCATTCCTCTTCACTCTACTTAATCAAATTTCAATTGGAAAAAATAAAGAACCAATATCTGTTATTCCTCTTGACTTGAAAGTAGGAGTTGTAGACAAACTAACCACATTTTAAAACTAAATTAGAGAGATAATTTATCAGTTTATACAGTTATGAATGAATTCTTGTGAAGTCGTATAGTTAGTGTATTTATAAGTGGTCTAAATTTGTCGGGGCCTTGGTGTCCGAGTGGTGTAAAGCGTCAACATACGGAAAACAGTGTCTCCCGCCGCCTAGGTTCGAATTCTGTTCAAGCAGACCCTTTTGTCAGAAAGTTTGCCATTTCGGTTACCGAAGGTAGATGGTTTCTGCGGTGATTTTCCCATCCTCCAAGAACTGACCATGACCGTCTTGATAAAAGTGAAAAAAAACTAAGGGGAGGGGGGCGTTAAACATCACCTAAATCCGCCAAACTTGATTTGAAATATAGAGAGCCAATTTGAGATGAAAGTAGAAAGTTGTCCTGAGAAACAATTAAGAAATGAACGTTATTTCAATTTATGTTGTATATATTTTTACAAGTGGTCTCAATTTTGGGAGAACTCAGTATCAAAGTGTTGTAAAGCACCGGCTTAGTGAGTACAGCGGCTCTCACCGACAAGGTTTGAACTTCACTCGGGCAGGTCCAAGTGTAAAAAAAATTCTCAGCTCGATTGCCGGAGGTCGGTTCTCCAGCGTGCCATGCCTGCCGTTTCACGGGGCATCGGTTTTTAAGGTTTTTCCCAGACGGACTCCATTATTTTTATTTTTAAATGCCAAAACTTGCCAAAACCACAGTCACTACAAATTTTTAAGTCTTGGTCAGACCCGGTCGGGGTTCAAACCCTAACCTAACACTTACGAAGTGAGCACTCTACCAACTGAGCTACCGTAGAAGTAAATGCTTGTGTGAGAAACTCTGTCAGTTTGTGAAAGGTCGGCACTCTCGTTTTCTCAACCAACTTCATAAAATACTCGATATAAGTTAAAGAATCTCAAGTGTGGAGTAAAAATTCATTGTAACATTTCACTTTATTTTATCAAACTTGAATTGAAAAATATAAAGAAACAACTTCAGTTGTTCCTCTTGACTTCCGAGAAGGAAGTTTTCCACAAATTAATGACTGTATCTAGACCGTATTCAGAAACAAACCAAAAAGATTATTAAGCAAAAATTACTCAGGTTAAGAAATTTGTTTCTGTATAGTAAATTAAAGTTAAGCTTTAAAAATCAGCAAGATTTTGGTTCCATGAAGAGAGTTAGTGAAAAATAAAAAATAATAATAAGAAGTTTGGTGAAATAATAATAATAATAATAATAATAAGAAGAAGAAGAAGAAGAAGAAGAAGAAGAAGAAGAAGGAGAAGGAGAGGAAGAAGAAGAAGAAGGAGAGGAAGAAGAAGAAGAAAAAGGAAAGAAAGAAAGAAAGAAAGAAAGAATGAATGAATGAATGAATGAATGAATGAAAAAAATAAACAAAGAAATAATCAAATAAAAGAAAATGACTATGAAACTTAACACAGGCATTTATTTGGTGTTAATTAAGGTGAATGATACCAAGGTTTAATTTGCATTGTCATATACACCAATACATAAATGTTGCACAACTAACTAAAACGACGAATTTTCTATAAAACGGTTAATAAAAATATTACCTTGACTACCAAACCTATAAAAGAAATATTCATTTACCAAGACCAGTAATGAGCTCGGCAATTCATGATCAGCCGTTAATGATATTAAGTTACGGCAGGTAGTTTTCAATTTTTTTAAGTCTTTAATTTGACTTCTGATTGGTCAGATGTGTAGGTGTTTGTTATACAGCCGTTGACCTAAACGTACCAAAAATTAAAAAAATTATAAGACATACCACGTGAACATCAATCTAATATAATTGGCTGATTAAAAGCGGTAAAACTAGAAACAAGTGCCACGTCTTGCAGAGTCCTTTGTAATTCCAGAAATTTAACGTTCGTTTTTCAATTTGATAATTTTTAAGGTAAGTTAAATGAATTATATATATATATATATATATATATATATATATATATATATATTTTTTTTTTTTTTTTTTTTTTTTTTTGCTAAATTTGAAGGTTGAATGAATTTGGTTTTTATGTTTGAATATTTTGTTAATTTTAAGTAATTATCTGTAAGTTGGATGAATTTGGCTTTGATATAAGAAATTTTGCTACTTATAAGCAAGTTTAAGTAAATTGAATAAAGATGGTTTTTAGTATTCGATTTTTTGCTACATAATTCATAGAAATTTAACTTTCAAGTAAGTTGAAAGAAATAGGTTTTTGTATTAAATTTAAAGTAATATAAAGTAAGTTAAATGAATTTGGTTTTTATATTAAATTTTAAGCATTTTAAGTCAGTTAAATAAATTTGTTTTCTATAATAGCTTTTTAGCTAATTTCAAGAAATTTTAAGTAAAATTGAATAAAGATGGTTTTTAGTATTCGATTTTTCGCTACATAATTCATAGAAATTTAACTTTTAAGTAAGTTGAAAGAAATAGGTTTTTGTATAAAATTTAAAGTAATATTAAGTACGTTAAATGAATTTCGTTTTTATATAAAATTTTAAGCAAATTTAAGTTATTTGAATGAATTTGTTTTCTATAATAGCTATTAGCTAATTTCAAGAAATTTAAAGTAAGTTGAAAAAATTTGATTTTTATGTTAGCTTTTTCGCTAATTTCAATTAATTTTGTTTATCTTTGTCTATCACTGTATGATGTATAATATATTTTTGTTTATGAAATACAGATTATTATACATAATATAGATGAGAAATAGCTATTTCTGAAAAATCAATAAAAAAAGATAAAAAAAATACACAGTATATTCATGATCTTGTTTTTGTTGTTTGCAGCATTCAAACACGGTAATAAATTGTACTAAAATATCTGAAATATTTTATTTTAGATTATTTCAGTAAATGCCGAATCTGTTTTATTGAAATTTAGGTTAGATAAATGATAACAATTATACTACTAATAATAATAGTAATAACAATGTGTTACATGTAACATGATAACTTCATGTTTATTTTGCATTGTTTCCAGTGTTTATCAATAAAAAAAAGTAATTAGTTAACTAAGTAATCACAACTCCTTGCACCAGCGAAAAAATGGATATTACAAATTTTCTGAGGGTATTTTCTTCTTCATTTATTATTATTATTATTATTATTATTACTATATTATTATTATTATTAGTAGTAGTAGTAGTAGTAGTAGCAGTAGCAGTAGTATTGTTAGTATTAGTATTAGTATTAATACTTTTATTATTATCTTATTTAAACTATTTTGGTGTGTGAAATATGTACACATAAATATCAAAATGAAGCTACATGAATTAAATTTAGCTGTTTAGAGCATTCCAAGTTTCAATTATGCAATAATAATAATAATAATAATAATAATAATAATAATTATCATAATGAACAACCATCGTGAATAAGTGATATCGATTCTGAATCAATTATTAATAACATGAATATGAGTTTTGGATTCACATAATTTTGGAACTTTAGGTCCATTTTTCTTTCAACTGTTTGGCTTGGTTTTTGAATTATTTTCCGAAATGTGCACATATGGCACATAAAAATTTAACAGTGATTTTTGTATCATGCATTAACTACAATTATCTCATTCAAAATTAAAAAAATAATAAAAATGATAAATAACATTGTGGTTCACACGTTACTTTATTGCGCGATAATCCTCTCGAATATTTATGGAGTATCTGTTATATAATGGAACTTAAATTTAGGTGAGTTGTTCACAGTTAAATTCTAGAGTCTTTCTACTCATTTCTTTCATTATCTAACCTTAAGAAGACGGTTATCTATCTACTCCGTTCAAAGTTAGATTTTAGAGTAACGTTTCTTTTATTGGCGCATCAATTGGCGATGGATATCATAATGTCACCATGTGCATTGTGATCGCTACATGTTATTAGTTTTACGGAATACTTAAACTTAAACCATATCAAAAGTAATAGATGGTTTGATAAGCAAGATGGTTCTAAATACACGATATTTACCTGATTTTGATGCCATTATAAAGATAATTGTTTGATATGTCTGTAATCCAAGATGAGGTTCACCAGTGTTTTCAATTGATAATAAAACCGATAGATCAAAAGACGATGACCGGCCATCTTTTGATGTCACTGATTGCTGGCAAAATGATAAATGTTCGTCTTCTTAATGAAGATTTCATACTGACAGTTGAGGCGCAAAAGACGATAGTTGCTTTACAATATACACGTATTCAAAATCGCCTTAAAATTGTAATTAAGTGTGAAAAGCAAAATGAATAGAATTTTGCCAAACCTATACTAACGCCGTTAAGTCTGTTTTTTTTTTTTTTTTTTTTTTTTTTTTTTAGCAGTGTATGGTTTCCATGACAGATACGATGGATGTGTCATCCGTTGTCATATTGGTGTGACGCTTTCATTAACAAGCATATCGTTCATAACATTGTTGTTTTTTTTTTTTTTTTTTTTTTTTTTTTTTTTTTTTTTTTTTTTTTTTTTTTATAGTCATAAAATCAGATTGTACTGTAAGTTTTAAAACACGAGTCAATGGCGCAGATATAGGTTTTAGGAATGATTTTGCAGTTTTCTTGCAATATTATACGTACGTATTTCTGGAAATAAAGAACGGAAATTAGATCACCCTTAAATTTGTGAAAATGTGGTATTGTATCCATAAAGAGCAGTCAATTTTAACAAAACTGTCTATTAATGATGTAGGCCTAGACACCAAGACATAAAAGAACAAAACAAAAGTTAATCGTTTAGCTACTAAAGCAGCACTCGTACTAGCTAAAACATTACTTCTAGTTTATTTCTTCCAACCGACCTAAAACCATTGATAGATACCTGTTTTACCATCAAAAGTCAAATCATTGAAATGATCCAAATCTTTTGTTATATCAAATTTATTCCTCTACTGGGTTTACATTTTGCTCTCATACTCGTAATGTAATACGCGTTGGAGTATTGTTGTTAGGCGTTGATGATTAATGAAATGATTTTATGGGTTTAACGTCCCAGTCAAGAATATTTCATTTATATTGAGTCGTCACCAACTATAGATGAAGTGGCAGAAATTGCGACCTTTAAACGTTCGCTATGGCAATGCACAGGGAGGGTTCTTAAACGCTTTAACGTGCCACGCCTGCAGTGACATTGTTTTTGAACGTCTCTTCTGAAGGACCCCGTGCTTGGCGAAGAAACAGTCATTATCAATTTTAAATCTTGGTCAGACTAGTGATTGCTGTGTATGTGGGAGGTCGGAGTTATTATTATTATTATTATTATTATTATTATTATTATTATTATTATTATTATTATAATTTTTATTATTATTGTTGTTGTTGTTGTTGTTGTGGCTTATAATTCTCATAATCATTAAAGCTAACGGTATAGGATATATTTCAGAACATTATTATTAATTTGTTTTTTTAATTATGCGTGTTCTTGATTGCTCTGGCCATTGTTAACTTCTGTAGCGACATCTTTATAATTCCGTGTCTGTAATTTGTTTTAAATATTAGATGGAATTTGTGTTTGAGAACATGTTTCTCATTGTTGGCTTTGCTAATTTAAAGTTTTCGTTGACAAAAATTCTTGATAATTCGTTTAAAAGACTTAAATTTTTTATAAAGTTCAGAACAAGTAATCATAAATTACCTGTCGAAACCGGCAGGTGCAATAATACTCCACATGCTAATAGAAATTGTACTTTATGTAATTCTGCCTTAAGTGATGAGTATCATTATATTATGGTTTGTAATGCTTTTTCTAAGGTTAGATAATCACTTCTTCCTTCACTATCTTACAAAAATCCAAATACTGTCAAAGAGATGTTAAACTCCTCTAATGTAACTGTTTTGAATGATTTGTGCAAATTTATAAAACTTATTTTTGACAAAGTCAGTCCTGCAGGTTAGTTATTAGTTATTTATTTGTTGCTTATTTGTCTGTTATTTCTCTGTGTTATGTCTGTGTTATGTCTGTGTCATAATTTGTATTTGTATAAATTATTGATACAGTAGTCTTTGTATTGTATTATATTTATGAGAAATAAACTAATTGAAATTAATTGAAAATTTTATATTTAGGAACATACCAAAGTAAATAGCAAAATATTTTCCTTTATATGAATCAATATGTGTTTTTGTATACTTTTCAAACTGTATTTCTTTATTTTTATTTTTGTATATACATGTATTTTAGGTAAAAAAATGCAGTCAAATCAAATTTGGAAACTGAAAGAAGTAGCAGATTAATACATTTTCGCCAAGAACGAACGGTACGTTAACTTTGTGAGGTTTCAACAAACACTGTGTGATTCCGACGCATACGGAACACTGTAAATTGACATAAAAAAGTACAAATAATAGGGTTTGTAATTTCATTCACGTGATCAAATTGAAGAAGGAAATACCCGTTATTCTGTGAAAAAGCCATCGTTTTTATAAGAACTCTAAAGAATTCCGCCACGACAGCATTAATAATTTGATCAACCGACGACAGGGTTTTTGTTCCGGAAGGATTGGATATAAACACTTTTTGATAAAAAGAATATATAAAAAATAACAAAGTATTTTTGATAAAAAAGCAACTTTCAAAAACCGGAGAAAAAATGAAATACATGTATTTTTAAAAATAGGGATTGTTATTTTAGCCACGTAATAAAGGTAGAGTAGAACTCGTTAAGGGACAATATTTGGTCTTATATCTAGAACGAAAAACTCCTCAACAGAATCGTTCATTTTATGTAACCAACGACAATGTTCGGATTAAAGTGCAACATTTGAAACAAGAAGAATTTATTTTACAGAAATAAGCAAACTTTCGTCAATATAATAAAATTAAATTAAATTTGTTAATAATTGCACTTTGAGCCTGAAATTGACGACATAGTCCAAATCATCAGAAATATACATTTTGTTTCTTGCATTTAAAAAAAATAAACCCAGTGCAATGGCGTGCAATACCACAAATTTTGACGGAAACATCTCATTCTTCACTGAGATAAAGGAAGGCAGAGCCATGACTAAAGTGGTCACATCAGCTATGGCAAAAGTGGCCACATCAGCAATTATAGTTGCTTGTCTTGGGACCATTTGGAATTTTATAGCAATAACTATGCTGTATCGATGTAAAAGGATGACTTATCAAATAAAAGCTATAGCAATTAATCTTGCATTGACGGATTTTATTACTGGTGTCTACACCACTGTTGATGCTATTTTAGCAGTGTATGGTTTCCATGACAGATACGATGGATGTGTCATCCGTTGTCATATTGGTGTGACGCTTTCATTAACAAGCATATCGTTCATAACATTGTTTGCATTTGACGGATTCTTTTGTTTAAAATTTGCAATGAAATATTATAGGTTAGTAACCGAGATCCGGGTCAATGTCATATCCTTCGCAACATGGTTGGTTTCTTTTACAGTAACGGCAACAGCATTCGTTGGCGGCTTTAAAAGAACACATGCATGTGTCTGTTTTGACAACAGAGGGAACGGTATGCCCAGCATGATATATCGTAACATCTGCTATTCATCCATCCTTGTGTTGTATGCGTATATTTTCTGGCACGTTAGACAACAGAACAGACAACTCTCTGCGTTGGGAAATCAACAAAGCAAAAACATCAGACCTGCCGTAAAAATTGCTGCCATTGTTGGAATTGTGTTCATCATGTATTTTCCAAAAAACATTATACTCATTTACTCGATGCTGAGTGGTACATTGATCCATGACAACATTAATATATTTACACCGTTTGCTTATTTGGAGAAGCTTAATGGCATTGTTAATCCTTTGCTTTATGTGTGGCGCTTTAGAGAGTGTCGAATGTACGTTATTAAGACATTTTGTTGGTGTAGCGAGAATTTAATGAAAAAGGCAGATTCTATATATTATGAAATTTGCGGTTCATTCGTACTTGCGACGGATAAAATGACGAATGTCAATGTTATTTACACGAAAGAAATAAAAAATACAAACACCGAGAATGTAAACAGCATTATACGCAGTGCATCGAATATAAGCGGCCTGACACAAAAAAATCCGAGTGCAAAGACCCCAATACACATTGCATCAAGAGTACATATTCCGACTGACTGAATCGAAAGGAAATGGTCCGATGCACAAATGTAAACGATGTTTTTAAGCACAGTTGATGAAGGTGGGAGATTATTTACGGTGTCAATACTCCCAAAAGGGGTAAATGTATTGAAAGTAAAATGAGATGAAATGTGACGTCATAGATACAAGTTTAAATTATGTTGACCGAGTATTCAAAAACACACCCCAACACACACACACACACACACACACACACACACGCGCGCGTTAACATTTGCTAGATTACACAGCAAGCTTTTTATTTGCAGATGTATATGAACTCGATGAAGGCGAAAATGTGTGTGTGTGTGTGTGTGTGTGTGTGTGTGTGTGTGTGTGACTACTCAAATAGGGGTAATGAAAAGCATAAAATGCAATGAAATGTGACGTCACTGATAAAAGTTGCGTTATGTCGACCGACCGTTCTAAAACCGGTCCAGCCATCCATCTACACCACCCCCACCTCCTCCACACACACCAGAACTGGTCATCATTTTTTTCTATACGAATTGAAATAACTGGACTTTATATTGTTATTGTTTATATAGAATAATTTGAATTTATTAAAAAAAATCTTTGTTGTTTGGTTTTTTTTATGATATATTGTTTTGACTCAAATATTGTTTATTTATCTGTCATTGTTACAAAAAAAAGTATTTTTAAAAAAAAACAAAATTTTTGTATTTTTATGTTCGTATTAACAACTATTTTTAATAATCCAGCACAAGCCCTGGTTTTCTTATTACTCTCTTATCTTTTTAGCAAATTGTTACTCTTTTTAGAAGTAAAAGTCTGGAAGTGTTTTGACAAACAAAAATGTCAGTTTTTTTTTAAAATTGTCAGTTTCAAAAACGTTTTGAAAACGTATTCAAATTTACAGTATTCATTACAAGCGGAAAATGTTTTTGTTTTGTATTTGTATTCATGTTTGTATATTCTCATTATTGTAACTAACTTTAAAATATAGTAATAAATAAACTTGATTACGAATGGTAAAGATTTAAAGACAAACTTAAAGATTTAAACTCTAAAACCAAGTTAAAGCTCTATTAAAATTTCTTTGGAAAAAATTAAAAAGGTGCTAATCTAATTAATTATTTTTCTAATGAACAAGGTTATACATATATTTGGCTCAACGATAAAAGCTCGAATAAATATAGAAGTAACAGCAATTTCTCAGCGAAATGTAGATGTGTCGGAACTAATTTTAGAACATTGTTACGTTATAAAAAACCGTGTTGTGTAAAGACTATTTACAAAACGGTGAAATATGATAATTCAAAAACACAGAATTTCATAAAAATTTGTCATTTGTGGCTTTGTAAGGGATAAATAACATCATTGCAAAAAAAATTTGGCGATTAATGACGGACAATTTAATGTAATTTGTCAGTTTTCCCCTTTGATTCATTCAAGTTTTTGTACATCAGTGCGCATGCTCCAAGCTAATAATAATTGTCGTGAAATATGTGACCCACACAATAGAGGATTCCATTTATATACAGCTATTAGGAATGGAATTTAAGAAAATGAACCTCAAGGATCGTGATTAGAAGTTATCTATTTTAATATATATATATATATATATAATCAAAAAAATTTAAAAAAATTGAAAAACATAATACAGCTTTAACTGAATAATAAGATGTGAGGAAAACTAAACACCTAGTTTTGAGAACAAGCTGTATAAAAGCCACATTTTACGAACCAAAACGTTGATGACCGAGTTTTCTAAAACACGAGGTAGTGGATAACAGTGCCTCTCACTCACAGGCGCTTGTTTTGATAAAACCATTTGAACCTAACATAACACAAGACATTCAACTTTCGCTATCCTAATTTTTTTTTACCTACCTTGGTTCGGTCGTTTATTTTCTATTTATTGGTGGACAATAAAAGGTCTGTTCATGATCGTCCCTTTCCTAAAAACAGATATTCATTATTGTATTTTTCTGGGTTTGTTGTGCTGTTCAAACAAACAATTATAGTCTGTTCCAATTTTACCTGTAAGAATTTTACCTGGTGGACTGTATTCTTTACTTGAAACAAATTAAATAAGAATAAAAATGATATAACATTTATTTTAAATTTTCAAACATTAAATGTGCTTAATTTTTTTTCATTTTAAATTATATTTATTTATTTACTGGAAATCCAAATGAAATAGGTATATTTATTTTATTTATTTTTTTTTTTTTTTGAATTTTATTTATTTTAAATATTGTTATTAATTATTAAATGATGTTTTTAAATTTACTTATCTATTTGTATGTGTGTATGTTTTACTTTAGTTCTTTAAATTACACCAAGCTTATGCTTATCTGTGTCAAATTAACTCATCTTTGTCTTTTACAAGCTGATTTCAGCTGTATGCTGCCTCTGTGAACAGTTCTCAAATAATTATTTTAGTTTACCCGTGTCATTCTACAAGCTGATGTCTTCTGTATGCTCCCGTGTGAACAGTTCTCAAACTTTTAAATTAACAAGTGTTACCCCTTCCAAGCCATTAAAGAATATGTAAATTACTATTTTGAAAAATATATCATTACATGTTTAAACATCATCCCTGGCGAATGTTCAGTTAGAAATCACTATTATCCCAACCACCAGGGGCAAAGGTTACAACACTGGTATAAATGGTTAAAGTAATGCCTAAAGAATACCAAGTCCGATGGAATTGTATATTGGCGATGTGTCGTTAGAAATTGCAGAGGCACAGTGAACACAGAAAACAGAGGAACAGACGGAGAACCCAGTTTGATTCCGATCAAATTTGGAAGACATCAACAGAACCACCAGCCATCCAACCATGACATAAAGGCTGCAGTATTTCTTGGTAACATTAAAAAGCGTTGTAGAGACGAAGTTTAACCCCTCCCATCTATATATGAAGAAGAAATTTCCAGACTGAGAGGTGATACATAGAATGACGACATGAGAGAGACAGTATCAAAAATCCCAACATTCGACGGTTGCCGTGGTGGACTATATTATCAGCGAAGCAAATCACTGCCAGTTCTACCACAGACTAGGGAGGAAATGGACTTGCCAGAAGATTTTAAGATTACCACAGCAAATGAAGAATTTCTTCTAGCAGATGATGGCAACAATGACAGAATTTTACTTTTCTCTACAAATGACAACTTGACTCATTTGGCAGCAGCAGAAACTTACTTTTGTGGTGGTACTTTTTACAGTAGTCCCAATTTGTTTGCACAACTTTATACAGTCCATGCTTTCGTAAATGATGAAATGTATCCATTAGTGTATGCTTTTCTACCAAACAAGACCCAGGAGACTTATGTGCAATTTTTTCAACTTTTAGTGAGATGTGCCAGCCAGAGGAATATACAATTGAATCCGGACAGCATATTTTTTTTATTTTGAACGAGGATCCCAAAATGCAGCAACTGTTGTGTTTCCAAATGTTACAATTAAAGGATGCTTATTCCATTATGGTCAGTGCTTGTGGAGGAAGGTTCAGTCATGTGGGCTACAAAATGAATACAGCAACAATGATGATATCAACAAATTTGTTAGACGTGCAATGGCACTCCCGTTGGTTCCAGTTGAAAAGGTTGAGGACGTTTGGTTTCAGGCATTAGAGGAAGTAGATAGTGATGACCGTTCTGTAGTTGATTTTAGCGATTATGTAACAGAGACATGGGTTGAAAACAACTGTCCAATATGGAATCATTATGAAACAGAATGACCAAGAACCACAAACCATCTAGAAGGCTGGCACCATAAGCTCAATAACCAAATGCATCGCGCTCATCCGAACATCTTCACCATTATTAAACTTTTACAGACATTTCAATCAGCCAATGAGATTAAGATAATTCAACTTGCAGAAGGTGGCAAAAGAAGAAAGAAGGAAAAAAAGTATCGGGATTTGGAGACAAGGCTTCGACAGTTGAAAGAGAGATATGAGCTTGACATGATTAATGTAATGGACTATACAGATGCTGTTTCGCATATTTTGAAACACCGATAGACATTTTGTGTTTAGTGAACTTTGTGCTATTTCTTAAAACAGTAGATATGTGTTTCTGCTTTAAGACACGTGCTTAACAAGCAGTGCTCTGAATATATTTTTTAATATATCTATTAATATCTGTTATTTATTTGTCATGTATATTCTGTGTAATCCCATGTCACACAATACTAAGAGATGAATTACTGTAAAGGGGATTATTTTCGCGATTTCTGAAATTTGACATTTCGCGTAGGCGAATTTTCCGCGTTTCCGATGTAAGTGGGTTTATATTCTGTATATTATGAAATATAAACTTGTATAGTTATCATTTTCGCGTTGGTAAAATTTTTGCGGTAATTTCTGTAGTGCGAAAAATTTACCCATGCGAAAATTCACCCCTTTACAGTATGTGATGCCATTTGTCATATTTTTATTTGTGTGTATGTTTTATTTTCATCTATTATTTATTTATTTATTTATTTATTTATTTATTTATTTATTTGAAGTTTGCTTTGAAAATAGATGTATTTGCATTATTTAATGAATTAATTATGCTTTAAAAATAAAAGTAAAAATAAAATGCAACATTTGATATTTGGTTATTCTTTTACCTTCTTTTCTGGAATAAGCTATATACCAAGATAAATTTAAGTCCTATTGTTCCCCATTGGGATTGAATTCATGATTGTCCCTCTTTTTTTATCCAAATTCTTACCTGGATTTTAAAAAAAAGGATAATCGTGAATAAACCCAATAAAAATAATCTCTTAAACCTTCATGCATTACTCTACAAAATGGTGCTTATCGGAGCTGCCGTCGCTGTCTCTAAACTATATAACACGAGTTAAACGGAGACCGTCCCTTGTATCAAACACAATTTGAAATGCATGAAGGTTTGAGAAATATTCATTTATTGTTTTTATTGTCCACCAATAAATAGAAAAAAAAAACCGACCGAACCAAGGTAGGTCAAAAATTAGGATAGCGAAAGTTGAACACCTTGTGTTATGTTAGTGTCAAGGGGTTTTATTTTATTTTATTTTTTTAATTAATTAATTTATTTATTTATTTATTTATTTATTTATTTATTTATTTATTTATAATAATTTTTTTTTTTTTGAAAATACCGAAACAAGCGCCTCTGCTCTCACCGCCTAGGTTCGAATTCTGTTCGGGCAGACCCGTTTGTCAGTTCGCTGAACGAGGTAGATACTAGTAGTTTCTCCGTTTTTCCCATTCTTCATAAACTGTTTTATATTTCTTCTTAAAAGTGAGAAAAAAAATCTAGTTGGATGTTAACATCATTTCTCCTCCCAAATCCGTCAAATTGGATTGAAATATAGAGAACCGAGAGTTATACCTCTTAGGTTGAAAGTAGAAAATAGACTACAGCAAAGGTAATTTCAGTTCATACAGTGTATATTTTTATCAGTGGTTTCAAATTTTTGGGGGCCTCAGTTGTCGAGTGTTGTAAAGCATCGGCTTAGTGATTACAGCGCCTCTCACCGCCGATTAGGTTTGGATTTCGCTAGGGCAGATCTTAGTGTGAGAAATAGTGTCAGCTCGCTTGCCGAGGTCGGAGTTTTTACCCGCCATCCCAGAACTGACTGCCTCCATATAAATGGAAAAATTTAGAGCATTTAACATCATTACACCACTCCATCGAAAATATAAAGAATTAGTTTTGAGTTGTTTCTCTCGACTTGAAAGTGATAATTTGTATTTAGAAAGATAATTGAATAGTTTGTATACATATGAATGAATTCTTCTAAATTCATATAGTTTATTTTTTTATCAGTGGTCTAGGTTTATCGGGGCCTCGGTAGCCGGACGGTGTAAAGTACCAATTTACGAATCACAGTACCTCTCACTAGCTTCGAGTCCCGATCAAGCAGATCCTAGTAGAAGAATGTTTGTCATTTCTCTTGCCATAGGTCAATGATTTTCTAAGGAATTGGTTTTCTCAACCATTTTAGAATCTAGACTGTATTCAGAAATATATTTAAAAATAATTGAACAGATTCTGTTTTTATGAATGACCAAGTGATGAAAAACGCCACCATACTACCGCCTAGGTTCGAATCTCGCTCTGGTAGATACTAGTATGATTGATGTATAATTGATTTAATTGGGGCTTTAAGTCCCAATCAAGAACATTTTACTTATCTTGAGATGTCACCAGCTATAGGTGAAATGGCAGAAATTTTACCTTTGCAGTGTGCTTAAAGCAATGTGCAGGGAAGGTTCTTTAGCGTGCCATGTCTGCCGCGACACGGGGCATCGGTTTTTAAGGTCTCCTCAGAAGGACCTCGTATCTTTCATTTCTAGATGCCGAGTACTTGGCGAAAGAACAAATACAAATTTTCAAGTCTTGGTCAGACCCTGCCGGGGTTCGAACCCTGACCCCCCACTTACAAAGTGCGCACTATACCAACTGAGCAACCGTAGTAGTGTGAGAAAGTCTGTCAGTTTGTCGAAGTTCGGCAGTTTTCGCCTGGCACTCTTGTTTTCTCAACCAACTTCATAAAATACTCGATATAAGTTAAAGAATCTCGACTGTGACGTAAAACATCATTGTAACATTTTACTCCATGTCATCAAACTTGAATTGAAAAATATAAAGAAACAACTTCAATTGTTCCTCTTGACTACCGAGTAGGAAGTTGTCCACAAATTGACGACTGTATGTAGACCGTATTCAGAAAGAAACCAGTTTAAGCCGTTTGTATGCTTATGAATGAATTCTTGTCGAGTCATATAGTTTATGTTTTATTGATGGTCTCAAACTCTGCTTACCTCGGTGGCCAAGTGGTGTAAAGCAAAGGCCTCTTAGAATCCTTGGCAAATTCTGGAGTGATAAAGTTTGTAAGTTCTTAGAGAAGGTCGGTGGTTTTCTCAGGACACTCCGGTTTCCTACACAATTCCAGACATGATCGACTTGATATAAGTTTAAGAATCCTGACTGAGAAGTAAAACATCTTTATGTCACTCCACTTTCGTATTTGTTGTTCATGTTCTTGTTAGCATTATCTAGTGCCAAGATCACGTTTCCGCTATTAATAAAATCTGATCATGTGACCAGGGAGAATTTGCGATTTCCGGTTTCGTTATAGAATGTATCAATTTATCTTAGAAAATTTATAATGAACTGAAGAAAATGTTTATTTTTAAATGTCAAAGTGCAAAGAAGCGTCTTAATTTTCGGGTACAAATTCAAAGTTGTCAGACGAGATATAACTTTTTTTTAAAAAATGTTTACAAGTTAATGAAAATTTAAAAAGTTTTATATATGTCTTTATATTTATTCTACATTTACTGAAATAACAGAAAAATTGATTGTCTGTGCATGTCTAAAAAAGAAAAGATATCAATTAATATTTTTAGCACAATAAATCTGTTAGCTAGATTCATATACATTTTGTATATATATATACACTAGATACACTTGTATGAGACAATCCATGGAACCCAAAAATGTGTACTTTGTAAAAGGCAGTTTTTTATAAAAAAGTACTTTTTCTTGAAATATTAAACAAACAGCCGTACGATAGTTGTCTAAATGAAAAGCTCTCTCTCTCTCTCTCTCTCTCTCTCTCTCTCTCTCTCTCTCTCTCTCTCTCTCTCTCTCTATATATATATATATATATGTGTGTGTGTGTGTGTGTGTGTGTGTGTGTGTGTGTATGTGTGTGTGTGTATGTGTGTGTGTGTATATGTGTGTGTGTGGGGGGGGGTGTGTGTTTATAGAAACGCTACAATCAAATTGCATTTTATACAATTATAAATGTTTTATTTCCTGCCATTGCACTCAGTGACCGTGTTGTTTAAAGCTAGCTTCCTGAACGCATCTATTGGCTGCCGTCAAATCCTTATCGGGCAATGCCAAGGGTCAAAAAGTTTGTCACTTTGCTTGATGATCCTTTTTTTTCTCTCCAGGTATTCCAGTTTTCTCCACCATTCCGGACTTAACACTTTGAACATAAGTGAAAAATTTAACTTGTGTAAAACGCTATAACTCTACTAAAACTCTTTTTCTGTCGCATATTAGTATTCCTAGTGGGTTTGACTGAATAATTATATTTATGCTTCTAATTTTTCAAAGAGAATGTTGTGTTGACTTTTGTTCTCGGCTGCTGTGTGCATCAGCAAGTAAGTTTTCTTTAGCTTAAACTTTAAAAAAAAAATATTTTTAGGATATCTGTGTATTTTTAATGAAAAGTTGAAATAACATTTAATTTTATTTTGATTCCAATTTTGAGAAACAAAAAAATACTTACCGTGATGACAATTTGTCTTTACCCTCTGTTTTGATGGGTGTCTGAAAAAAAAATTGAAGTACATTTGTATTAAGCATCCATTTTGTGTAAATTTCTTAATGCGCATGCGCTCACGTCGCTTTCAAATTTCTCATGGAAAGACAATAGTGATTGTCTTAAAAAGATCATCAACGTAAAATGTATCATTTTTAGTTAAAATTGATAGTACGCATGCGCACATTTCGAAATCAATTTTTTCAAGGGTATTAAATAAAATAGACTTAGTTGTAGCGAAAAAACTTAATTGAAGCAAATTGAACCGCGATCTTTTTTTTTTATCGCCTGCTACTTTGTCGACTTCTTTCTGAAAATTTTAACATAATACAACTTAAAATAATAATCCATTTTGAGATAATTTAAACTTTTTAAAGCTGTTAAGCAATTAATAATAATAATAATAATTATTATTATTATTTATAATTATTATTATTATTATTATTATTATTACTGATTTTTACAATAACAAAAATTACTACCTTTGCAAACTTTTTTAGTGAAAGTTTCAATCTTCTCTTTTAGCTTCGAAAAAGAAGACACCGCAACCACGTGATCGTCATCTGGATCTGAAGCGATTTGTCTTATTTCGCCCCAGTCAACATTTGAGGCCACTCCTACAGCAAATAGTTTTATCCCTGCGTCCCTTGCCATTTTAGCTTCCTTTACGGTTGCGCTATGATCCCCAGCATGTCCGTCTGTAATGACCACAAGTATATTAGGAGCCCCTGTTCGATCCCCATTTGTCGATTTAAACATAGATTTGTGAGCTAACCTTAGCCCATCGTCGGTGTTGGTGCCACCACCGCGATAGCTTATGCCGTCCGTGGCTGCTAACAATGACCTGGAATTGAGGTTTGTGTTCAGATTGAATTCAAGGTACGCGTCATTACTGAAAGCAGCAATGCCAAATTGATACGCGTCTCGACCAATGGGGAACGACCTGAAAAATTTCTTCACAAACTCCAACATTAACTTGAAATTTGAAGATCCAATGCTTCCGGAGGAGTCGAGCAAAAGCACTATATCTGCTTTCGGAGAACAACCTGCAGGGAAAAAAATAGAAAAAAATAGAAAATTAAAAATGAATTTTTTTGCAAATGAATTTTATACACTTTGCTGGTGAAATTTCATCCGTTAAACTTAATTTGTTGGTTTTTGTAGTTTTTACTTTGCTTTGAACATGGGCCGGTATAATTGTGATTTGAACATGGACCAGTATGGTTGTGATTAAGATTTGAACATGGGCCGGTATGATTGTGATCTGAACATGGGCCGGATGATTATGATTTGAACATTGGCCGGCATAATTGTGATTTGAACATGGGCCTGTGTGATTGTGCTTTGAACATGAACCGGTATGATTGTGATTTGGACATGGGACATGTATGATTGTGATTTAAACATGGACTGGTATGAATTGTGATTTGAACATGGGCCGGTATAATCGTGATTCTAACATGGGCCGGTATAAAAGTGATTCTGACCGGTATGATTGTGATTCTAACATGGGCCGGTATGATTGTGATTTGAACATGGACCGGTATGATTGTGATTTGAACATAGGACGGTATGATTGTGCTTTGAACATGGACCGGTACGATTGTGATTTGGACATGGGACCGGTATGATTGTGTTTTGAACATGGACCGGTATGATTGTGGTTTGAACATTGGCCGGCATAATTGTGATTTGAACATGGGCCTGTGTGATTGTGCTTTGAACATGAACCGGTATGATTGTGATTTGGACATGGGACATGTATGATTGTGATTTAAACATGGACTGGTATGAATTGTGATTTGAACATGGGCCGGTATAATCGTGATTCTAACATGGGCCGGTATAAAAGTGATTCTGACCGGTATGATTGTGATTCTAACATGGGCCGGTATGATTGTGATTTGAACATGGACCGGTATGATTGTGATTTGAACATAGGACGGTATGATTGTGCTTTGAACATGGACCGGTACGATTGTGATTTGGACATGGGACCGGTATGATTGTGTTTTGAACATGGACCGGTATGATTGTGGTTTGAACATTGAACGATATGATTGTGTTTTGAACATGGACCGATATGATTGTGCTTTGAACATGGGCGGGTATGAGTATGAGATATTTCGAGCGCGAAGGCTGAACCCCTAGCGGTGAAGAATCTTGGGACCTAAAGGCCTTCAGCAGGTCCAGCGCAGATCCTTTCTGGTGGTCCAGGGCCAAAGCCCCGGCAAAAAATGAATTTCTAATATTTCTGGGGACGTTTTGGCCACATTTTTCTTTCCTTGAAGTTTTCAAAGGGGAAAGATTTGCAACTCCCGCACTCCCGTCAATGTTGTGTGTGTTTTTACCGTATTAAACTTACCAGGAGGCGGTTTTGGTCTGGAGACTGAAATAAAAATAATAATAATAAGTTCTTTATTGGATCCATTTTTTAAATTAATGCTAATAATATTAACTGTCCAAAAACAATTTGATGTAAAGCAGATATTTGAGTATTTTTGAGTTTTTACTTCTATCAAAAGCACTGGTGGCCCAGTGGTTTAAAACACTGACCTACGGATCACAATACCTCTCATCGCCTGAATTCGAATCCAACTTGGGTAGCATATAGTGCTTAAAATTATGCCAGTTTTCTTGTCGAAGGTTGGTGGTTTCTCTGAATACTTTGGTTTTTCTCCATTTTTCAAGAACTGATCGCTTTGAAATCAGTGAAAGAATCTTTAGGGATGTAAAACAACATTACACAACTCAACAAAAGCGCTGGTATACGATTTACAGTGGCTCTCATTGCCTAAGTTCGTATCCCACTCTAGAAGCACCTAGTTTAAAAAAGTTTTTAGTCCAATTGCCGAAGGCGCTTTTCTCCGCGTACCTTGGTTTCCTCCACCATCCTTGCACTGACCGTCTCGATATAGATGAATGAATCTTGACTGGGGCGAAATGCATCATAACTCTTAATTACATTTTTTATCGAATCTCTAAAACCAAGTAAAATATATCATGCTGCTATATGTGAGTATTTTACACATGGTGATTTCAAATTGTCTTAACTAATCATAAAAAGCTTTGATTCTTTAAGCAATGTTAAAGAATAAAAAAGAAAACTATTTAAATTCATGTGGACACTTCTATAAACATTGTTCTTTGCCTGCAACTTAGGTATGAAAGATCAACCGTTGGAGATCGCCTCAGCCCGATGACCTAGTCGAAGACCGTCCGTCTTGAGAGTTGGAGGTCGTGGGTTGTATAGGGCATTAAACTCGAGAGTGAGCTTCTTCGTCTGGCGCTCGAGCATTTAAAGGGCAGATTATTGACTGTCTATATAATGTGCCATTGATAGTGGTATGCTTGCTTGATGCGCACTGAGTTGGTGATCAATCTTTAATAAATTTGTCGCCCTGAGTTCGCGTTAGTACAAGGACGATCATAACACACACTTGCAAACCTCACACATGCATAAAATTGTTCGTAGATTAAATTCTGAGATTATTAAACTTGTACTCTTCGCGAAAAGGGTGAAAATATGATGATGCGACGTTTAACAACATAACGATCTACCTATCAACCTACCATTACAAACCCTTTGTACTAACGTGGAACGTAATTCCTTAAGGTAGTAGGCATCTTCTCTCTTATACACATAGTCCTGAGTAGGTTTGTTCGCAATGCCTCGGAGTTCTTCCATATTTACATTGTGTCCCACGCCAATAGAAAACATGATGACACCCCTCTTTTTCGCTGTATCCGCTGCTAATAAAGTCTTGTATTTGTGGTTTGAATATCCGTCTGTTACAACGAAACATATTTTTGCTACACCGGAACGTGCACCTGAAATTGTAGGTTTCAACAGGAAATGTCTGGCTGCTTAATAAAAAATATTTTGTAAAGAACGGTTTTGGAAAACGAACTCCAGATGGTTGAAATTGATCTTATGTACTTATATTTTGTATAAGGTAAACTTTCTGGAATGATCGAATGAATACATTAGCCTTGTTTAAAAAAAAAAAAAAAAAAAAAAAAAAAAAATTACTTGATACACGGAAGGGTTATATTGTAACAATAAACAAAATATTGTTCTTAAAGAACTTGCCTTAAGGCCAACGACAATACTCCGTAGGTACAATTAACTTATTCCCAAGTTAAATTTATTCCGAAGATTGCTATCGATTAAATCCAATCAACTTTAATCAAAGTTTGATTCTATTGTTAAAAAGTCTCGACGCCCATGAAAGTGATATTTTATAAACAAAGATTAATAGATTAAGCATTGACAGTAAATGTTTTGAATCCGTCAAATAATGCCCTTGTCAATATTGTAATTGTATGAAAATTATCCAAAATTATCTTAACCGAAAAAAAGTTGTTTTTTTTTTTTAAAAAGAGTTGTCTTTGTAAGTTTTTCGTTTTCGGTGAATTTGTCTGTTAGGTCATCAAATTTTCTACGAATCTCATAAGTGTTGTACATGTAGTTTGTTTTCTAAAAACACTACATTTTCTTACCATTTTCTGTAGAAAATCCTCTTCTGTACATTTGTCTGATAGCTAGATATGTTCTGGTTGAACCTCCGTGATACTTTATCCTTCTGACTCCGGCACGGAAAGATTCCAAATCTTCAAATTCATCCAAGCCAAATTCACTGTGTACAAATGTGTGATAACTCATGACACCTATTCTGATGTCATTTGGTCCGATTTTCAACTCATTTCCAGGAAAGCTTTTCACAAATTTGATTATATTCCGGAAATTTCCTTTTCCAATGCTTCCGGAGTTGTCCAATAAGAAGAAGATATCGGCCTGTATTCTGCAATCTTGCAATTTTAATTTAATATTAAATATAATATCAGTAAAAAACCAACTAATTTTTGATAATATTTGAAACATCAAGAATCTAAAGTACCAACTTTAAAATTTATTTAAGCGTACACGTCTTAAAATAGTCAGATGATAGATAGATAGATAGATAGATAGATAGATAGATAGATAGATAGATAGATAGATAGATAGATAGATAGATAAATGGGAAATTAAGGAGACGTGCAAAGATACTAAGGAAATGCAAAGTGTTCGGAAAAAGATGGAGACGTGGCACGGTAATTTTAAAAAAAATGCTGAATATCATTCCATGTTTTTTTTTTTTTTTTTTTTTTTTTTTTTTTTTTTTTTTTTTTTTTTTTTTGGGGGGGGGGGGGTTGTGTTCTTATAGAAAACCGGACTACGTTGCTAAATTTCCATTAAAAAGAGCAAATTATTATCATCATTATTATAATTATTATTATTATTATTAATGTAACACGATCGCATATTTTTCTAAAGGTAGAAATTCAATAATTTAACTTACCAAGTTCTTTTTTAGCAACGCTCAAAGCAAATAAAACAAAAATAAAAACACGGACAATATTGCCAAATTCCATAGTTGATAATCCTTGCATATATTTTCATGCATATATTAAACTATAAATTCGACAGACCGACTTGATGATGATGATGATGATGATGATGATTATAATTTCGAAAATGAATATTTATTACAATTTAATTAATTCGTTGCGTGTATCTATATAGGATGCAGATATATATATGATATTGTACATATCAAAAAATATGTTACCGCAGGGTGTATAGTATTTCTACCTTTTCTTGGAAAAAAGAGTGATTTAATAAAAAAAAAACAACATATTTTAGAATACTTTTTTTTATTTTCTAATGTACAGGAAATAATGCATTTGAACCTATGTTTAAAATTGACACAACACCTGTACCAGTACTGGACCGATTCATTTGATGTCAAAAGCACGCAATGACCTTATATATATATATATAAATATATATATATATATATATATATATATATATATATATATATATATATATATATATATATATATATATATATATATACGCGCGCGCGCGTGTGTGTGTGTGTGTGTATGTGTGTGTGTGTGTGTGTGCGCGCGCTTTAGCAATAGATTAAGGTATCCCGGGTAACATAAATTTAGATTCTGAAAAAAAAAATTCTTAACGGAATCATAAGGGTATCTAATAAACCATTGGAACAATAAGGAAAAATTATTTTGGACTTCAAACATAAAAATAAAATATAATGGGTATCAGTTTATCTACCAAGATATAAAATATACAAATGTAATTCTTTAAAGGGAAGTAAACCTTGTTACACATTTAATAATGTCACAGGTTTATAGCTACACCTGAGAATGGTGTTCTGATGATTTGTGACATTGAATGCAAAGATGGTATATTCACGATGAGAAATCCCCTAAAATCACAGATAAAAGTGGTGATGGTGATGATGGTGATGGTTGTGGTGGTGTGGTGGTGATGATTGTGATGGTTGTGGTGGTGTGATGATGATGATGATGATGATGATGATGATGATGATGATAGCTACAATATATATATATATATATATATATATATATATATATATATATATATATATATATATATATATATATACAACAAGTACAAGATATATGCATATGATGGGTACTTAAATTACTAATTGGAACAAAAAGAATGAAGAAACAGCTTAATCAAAATGACAGAACTTGTTATGTCTTATTAACAGTTCAACTTCGCAATGAGTCAGTTTTTTTCCTCATTTTTCAAATATAATTTTTGTATTCCCAAATACATTTAAAATTCATTCATTTATTCATTCGTTCGTTCGTTCGTTCTTTTTTTTCGTTCGTTCGTTCGTTCGTTCGTTCGTTTGTTTGTTCGCTTGTTCTCGAGGTGACCGAGTAATAATATAATTGTGCCACTAGCTTTCAAAATCAAGACGTTCCATTGTTGTAGGTTCGACCCCGGCCCGCAAGGTGGAAGCATTTTTTCTTGCCCTATAACGTAGGGCTTACTGGTTGATGAAGACCAGTATAACGTACCAAGTGGTGTGCGCGTTGCTTATCTGTAACATTGCAGGGGATTGTACTCAAAATGTCACCATAAATCCGCATCAGAAACACACACACACACACACACACACACACACACACACACAACATTAACTTGTGTTACGATAATTCTTCGCCTCGGAGATTGATTAAAATTGTTTAGTTAAGAATAGCTGCAAAACTGCTGATGTGTCGTGAAACAACTAACTGTCATTCATTCATTCATTCATTCATTCAGTGACAATGCATTTAAATTAAACTGCACCCAACAGTATTAATAAGAAACAAAATCACGTTTTATAAAAAATATTTTTTTTTATTTAACGCCCCTTTTTTCTAAAAATTATATCATTTACGCCCCCATCATCTCTTTGCATTTTAAGTAAAGTTTCATATCCGTTATATTCCATAAACTTTTGCATAGACGTTTTCAACTTCTGATGTGCGACCTCTGCTGTTATCATTTTAATGTCGACTTTATCAAACGGTATTGTCTGTAGAACGTCTAATTCACTCCCCTCCACATCCAAGCTTAGAAAATCGATCGTTGATTGGTTGAGAGCTAACAAAATAGAATACAGCGGGAAGCACTGAACTTGTATCTCACGAGGTAAAATTTTTTGTTCTTTAATCCACTGCTTAACTGAACCATACACCAATCTTCCCCTGTTAAACGCTTGATTAAACGTCATCTGTAAGCAATGAATAAATAAATAAAATTAATTAATTAATTAATTAAAATAAATAAATACATGTATTATGAAGCAAATTTAACAGTATTTTATTTTTGTAATTTTGAATTGGTTTAATGAGTAATTCTGGAATTAAATCTTATATTTCCTTTCCAACAAAATTGTTTGTTAAATAGTTTAAGTTTTTACCTTATTGGACCTTAAGTGATAATATTTCATAATTATAAAATCAAGAAGAGAACTGGATGGATAAAGGAAGGAGACACTGAGCAATTTCATTTATTTATTTTTTTAAGCTTAGGATATAACAACTAACAATTTTAGCCAATGAAATGGGACGAGACATAAGTCATGCTCTTGACGTTTTTCGTTGCTATGGTTGCGGAGTTTATTGCAGTGTAACCTGCAAAACTATCGCGTTAGTTTACGTTAATTTTGTATTGCTTAGGATATAACCAAATTTAAAAAAAACTAAATTTATTTTGTTAAAAAAATGATTGTTACATACTGTTTATGAGAACCAGTTAGGGCAGTTGGAGTAGGACGATTGAACCGACAACAACCAGCTTCAGATCTGAATAAACTGTTGGAACCGGTTTGCATTTTATTTTGTATTTAGCAAAAGTTAAGTTTGAAAGATAAAAAAATGCAAGGTAAGTTTAATAAAAACTTAACGAAGTGTATGTCCAGATCGCGGCATAATGAATGAATGCAACGCACAACGAAAAGAGCATGGCTTATGTTTCGTTCCATTTCATTGGCTTAAATTGTTAGTTGATATGTTCAACGCATAGGAAATTTAATTTCAATTTTTAAAAATGAATGAATGAATGAATGGACAATAAAACAAATGAACGAACTCACAAACAAACGGACTGATAGATAGATAGATAGATAGATAGATAGATAGATAGATAGATAGATAGATAGATAGATAGATAGATAGAGTTCACCCAACAAAAACACTTTACTTCAAAACGAAAAACAATCAAAAGGAATAAAAACATTCGACCATCTGATTAAAACGGTCACTACTTCGAACGGGTACTTGTTTGTATAAAACCGGTGTCTTGCGACAAACCCGACCACATAAAATTTGCAAGATAATTGTCATATTATAAATGTTTGAATTTTTTTGAAAAACACATAATGACATAATGACAAATCAATAAAATGAAATAAGGAAATTTAAAAAATGAAGCTGCCTAGGAAGGCAACACATAAAAAAAACCTGTCAGACATTGACATATTGTTACCTCGGTATTGACCTAATTATGTTTTGACTCTCTTATATATTATCAATGATTTTCTCTCATTGTAAAATCACAAAAGTGCGAAACACTATTCTATCCTCTTCTCTACTCATTACTCTAGCTTTTCTATACCTTATTATAATTATTATTTATTATTATAATCACATCATCATCATCATCATCATCATCATCATCATCATCATGTGTGTGTTTGTGTGTGTGTGTGTATGTGTGTGTTTATCAAAGCAAATTATATTCAAGTACTTGTAATATGGTTTTGCACTAATTTTTTTAACATCTCCACCACATATGATTTATATTTTTCTGGTATAAAGTACATTGTATCAATCCATGTAATATTTTATAAGTAGAATTGAAACTTAGCTTATCTAGGTACTACTTTGGTATAACGTACATTATACAAATCTAGGTAATATTCTATAAGTCGAAATAAATTTGTCTAGAGACACGTCTCGAATTTAACAAAAACGATGATATTTAATTGTCACAGGTAGTAGATCTAATTTCTCCGTTATTCCTCTAAAGCGATATGTAGAACCTAACGTTATTTCATTTATAGTTGTTAAAAAAACACAAACGTTGCTATAGAAATCAATATTTTGTCTTAGGGTTTGCAGCTGCATACAGGTAACGTTAGTCTAAATCTAAAGAGTCGTTCGAATTATCATTCTGATTGTGTAATATAAATGCATGTGCTTTTTGGCAGACTTCTGTGGCTGGTTGGTCTAAATCGAGCGCTTACAAATGATAGCGCCTCTCATCCGCAAGGTTTAATTGCGATTCAGTAATATACAAGTGTAACAAAGATTGTAAGTTACTTTAACGAAACTCGGTGGGAACTCTGGCTACCTCAATAGTTTCAGACCTGATAAACTGTAGAAAAAGTCTTGACTTGGGTAATAAAACCGTTATGCATCCTCCTCTTCTTTCACTCGCTTTTGTGTTCTATACCTATTTGCAAATTTGAATTTAAAAAAGTTCTTTCTCGCGTGACTAAGGTCTTACAATTTTTAGAAGAATTGTTGATTACAATTTTTTGTCAAATTAGGCTAAGCCGACATTATTTTCAAAAAGAAGAAAAATGAACTTTAATATCTATGGGTTTTGCAAGCGTGTTGTATGGTCTGCCTTGTACAAGTGCACTAGTTAATTTTAACGTGCTAGCCCACTGAGTCAGTACGCCGTAAACAAGCATACCACTGTGTCAACCGAGGAAGAAGTATCTAAAATTTTAAATCCTTATATTGCATGTATGACCCGGCCGGCGTGTGAACACATAACTTCCATGTCTAGAGGCAGCACTCTAACTCTGAACCTTTGAGACAGTAAATAAACACACAATTATTTGTATTAAAATACTTTTAACTCAAAATTGTGCATCGTTGGGATTAAAATAATTACCTTGGCTGGATAACGATTTGGACTTAAGCAAGAATGGGTTATAAATGCTTTTCGATGTTTCTTTTTTAATGATGCAAAATTTGTTGGATCAGCTTCTATCAAAATACCATTCCATTTCCTAACTTTTTCAAAAAATAAAGTGTTTGATCCTTTCTCTCCGTCCAAGGCTCCACATTCTACATAAAACCCGTTTTCCTGTAAAAAAAAAAAAAAAAAAAAAAAAACCATAAAATAAAGTATGCACATTTCGGAAATCTATTCCTCGACAGTGATACTAGCGGCCGAAAAAGTCGATAGATAAAAAATGTCAAGGTATCCTATACAAGTCAAATGTATGGTGTTTCGACTTACCTTTTAAACCCATTTGGCAAATTTTACTAAAATGGAGACGAGAAACTCTCATCGGAAACAAATGAATAAAACAGGAAAACTACCTTTCATGCATTTTTAAAGGTATCATTTTTAGAAAACATCTTAAAGCTGCATTAAGTTTTTCAATTGTCTGAATTTTTCTAAAAGTATATTTTTTCAAAAATTAGTTACTTCTAATCAACGATCCGTGAGATTCATTTTCTAAAATTTCATTCCTATTAGCTGTAAATAAACGTAATCCTCGAACAGGTTTGTCAATGTTTAACGATGATTATTATTTGCTTGGAGCATGCGCACGGATAGACGGTAATTCCAATGAATCGAAACATTGTATTAATTGTCCGTCATTAATATCCAAATGTATTCGCAATGGTGTTACGTATCCCTTACCAAGTCACAAATGACAAATTTAATGAAATTCTGTGTTTAATTTTTCGCATTTCACCGTTTTGGTAGTTGTGTTTAAATGACCCGGATCTTTTGTGACGTAACCATGTTCTAAAATTATATCCCTTAGGCTACTTGCCGGGAAATTATTGTTATTTTTGTATTTATTCGAGCTTTTATCACTGAGCCACATGTAACATTGTTCAAAGTTAATAGGAACATCATTATTTAGATCAACGCCGTTATAATTTTTTTCCTAGGAAAGCCTAATGCAGCTTTAATTCCATTGTATGCATGTTGACAAGGGGTCAACTAAAACTGCCCTTAAAATGACAAAAATGCATTTCTTTTTTTACGAAAAGGAAAAGGTTAACTATATATATATATATGAAACACGAGTTTTGACTATGACTCAGTTTTATCGGTCATTTTATGCAAAGATGTGAAAATTGTATGTAATAAAAATAAAACAAGCATACCAGTTCTTGTCCAGATCACAATCCCAAAACAAAGTAGAAACTTTGAAAGCTGGCAAAATTAGTGATACACGTGAACTTCCATAAAGGGAGTGAGGCCGGGTGCCAAAAAATGACAATTTTTAAGTTAATCTATTCCTACTGTCATGATCCATCATTAAAATAAATATATTTTATTCATTAACAGAATTAACCGTTGAAACTACCTTTGAAATAAATATACTAGTACCTAGAATAATTTTGGATATAGCGACACCATACCTATTATCAATATAGTGATGAGGACATAAAAATTAGAGTCCCTTGATAAACTTGGGTTTGCAGTACGTTCTAAATCAACATTTTTGTAAGCAGCTTTCCGCTCTGTATAAAGTTTCCGTAATGGGAATAAACTCTACCATACCGTATTAACTTTGAATCAAATACACCAAAATCAGGAGAAGCAAGTACATGTATGTTGCTGCATAGAAATGGAAGTTGATAAGAGAAAAATTTAATGAAGCTTCGGTATTTTAATTTAGGTCGAGGTGAAACAGATCCGATCGTGTTTTTTTTATTTCAAGTTCACTAGGATAGGTGACATTCACATATTCGTCATATTTAGAAATAAACTGAGTATTTGCATCTACAACTATTATCAACTATTATATATATATATATATATATATATATATATATATATATATATATATATATATATATATATATATATATATATATATATATATGTGACAAATCGAAAATTGCACTAACACCAAGGGCAGTGAAATGTTAAAATGAACAATTGTGTCATGTTGCATTTCAAAAATTTTATAATTGGCATTTGATTAGTTTAACCCGACAAAAACAACTGACAAGGCAACAATTTATAAGCTAACAACGTGATATTCGAAGACGTTTGTGTGAAAAATATATTTAACACATGAGTTGACGTTTCCCGTCAAAAATGATGCTTTACCGTGAATTTTCAACGAAAAACGATATGTGGTATTAGTGCATCACATGATAGAAACTACGTATTGCATTGGATAATACAGTAGGAACTATGAAAGCATAGTGCCGGGCACTATTGCAATTTTGCATGACGGAGTTATCTCCCATTCCGAATTTCGCCAGGTGGCGCTCACGTTATTGTTTCCAGACGACAACATGGAGGCTGGCGGACGTTTCGGGAACGTCGATGTTGATGAGTTTAGTATTGTTGCCATTTAACTTGGCTAATCACCCCACCTGCTTTGTACAGATTTTGAAATTAATCAAAGTCATGTGATGCACTAAACCCATTATTGCCTTTTGTTGCGAGCACTATGCTCTCATAGTGTTGCTTTGGGTAGCAATGGGGACATTATGAGAGCATAGTGCCCTAAACAAAAGGTAATAATAGGTAACTGGGGACGTTGAATTGTGGAGAACCCCATTGGATACCTAGCAACGTTATTGATTTTAAATCGTCTGATATGTTTTAGAGGTGGGGGCAACATTTTAATTAGATGGGTCATACTTGTATGGCATTGTTACGGTAATACGAGTAATTTATTGTATAAACAACTTGAGGGTTTTTTACGTAACAATTAAATAAAACACAAACAAACTAGTCCTAGTCCAAATAACAATCCCAAAAACAAAGTGAAAACTTTAAAAGCTGGAAAATCTAGTAAAACACGTGAACTTCCATAAAGGATAAGATGATAAGACTGCACAATGAAATTTAAATAAGCAAAGAAAACTAAAGTATATTATAATTTTATACATTTAGGTTTAATCAAACCATGAAAGCTAACGTTGTAATAACATGATATATTAATGAATAATTTATAAATATAAAATGAGATATATAATAAAACAAACATACCCTGTCCATATCACAATCCAAAAAACAAAGTAAAAACTTTGCAAACTGGCAAAATGTGTTATACACGTGAACTTCCATCAAGGAAGTGAGGCCGGGTGCTCCGGAAGGGTAAGCACCTCCTGTGTAGCTAGCTACACCCGTCACGTGCAAATCAATTTTGAGAATGAAAGGAACATAGAACTATGGTAAGTCAAATATATCCAAGTCGCTCGGGTTGTAAAAAAATGTTTTATACACTTTTCATTACCTTTCGATTTTACAGCATTTTTTATACTAGAGAAGTATATATTTATAACACAAAAACCAGTTGAATTTTGTTGATTTTAACATACTTGTGTGTGAGTAATTAAAGATCATCGAAAGAATTCAACCACATCCAATTTTAATATATAATTTATTTGTTTTAAACCTCATAAAACATAAAAGGCCTAGATGCACTAAAATTTCTCATGACATCTTAATTAACTTATGTGTCTTGAATTATGCTAATTGTACCTTACTCATTTCAACGCATTTCATTTTTACGCAAATATTCCAATAAATGGTCAAAAATGAAATCAAATTTTTATATTTATCTGTCAAAAAGCAAGAGTTTTATGTGCAGAACGTAGAAATTAGATAATGCAAAAACAAATTCGAAATAATCGATTTAGCTGTTTCTATTGTAGAAAGCCAGTGCGGAGTTTAGACAAAGATACGTTTGCAATTTTTTATGATCAAATCATACTGAATTACTTGTGTTTAATCGAAATAATCGCATACAGTAAGAAAGCAAGCAGAAGTTTCTGCATTGCATCTATATAATATTGGATATTGCAACATACGGCACGCATACGTAATGAGATATCTTGCCATGTGAATAATGTATATGATGCCAGGAACTACATCAGAAAGGTAAACATTAGGGCAATGTGTAAAATGTTGACTGGGCGACTCATACACTGAATTCTTGGGCTTGAATCTTTTTACTAACTTAAACAGACTGAACTTAAATGTTGTTTTATTTTCCTATGAAAGTAATTTTAGTAATAAATATCAAAAAGACAAATTGTATTACATTGTATGAATAAAAATTGAACAAAGCTCATCAAAGAGAAATTTCTCTATTAAAACCACAAGTCATTTATGACATGAATAAAACTTACAACAATACTAACCTCCCTTCATATCATCATTATCTTAATTTCAGAAATTGATTGTTTACCTGATGTCAATTGTCAACATAATTTTTGTTTAATTATCTCAAAAAAGGATAGAAAATCACAATTTTATCTAACGTTAGTTTTTAGTTAACAACGTATCAGTTTAACATATTATTGCTTTTTTTATTTGTTTTATTTTTATTTTTTTTATTTTGAAAAGTAGTGTCACATTTCAGCAATTTGACAATGTAATAATATTTTTGAAACAGTAATTATCCCTGTTTGCTTCTTTTTTAAAGTTACTTAAAAAAAGACAGTGTGCAAAATTGACTGTCTGATATGTGAAATGGTTATTAACTTTGGTCGTGTAAGGTATTAGAAAAAAACTGGGCAAAATAAACAAAGAGTGACATTATTATATTTAACTGATGTCTAGACCAATTTCAAACGGATTTTATGCGCGACATTATGTTCATTTGATAGAAAGTTTGTCTTTGAAATCAAACAAATTTCCTTTTCCCAGATTAATTCAATTTGCATATCAAAATTAAACAGATATTTTTGTAACATATTTACTACTTCTGAGCGAGTACCGCTGCTGCTTGAGTCAAACTTCCCAAGGGTAATCTTAACTCAGTAGTCAGTACTTTGTGCAGACAAAAATATTATAAAAGTACTAATTTAAGCTTGCACATGTTGTAGCGCCGGATTAATTTAATTTGCACATATGACACATCTTGGTATTAAGTATTTACATTCTCGACTAATTCATGTTGATTTAAATTAGCGCAAAACACCTTTGAGAAAGGGACCTACAATACATACTTAATTTAGCGATGTACTAAAATTAGCGCTACTATCCTAGCGCAAAAATTGCTAAAATTAATACACCGCTAAAATTTATACGTTTACAGTATACTATGTGGCAAAATTTTCAGCGTCTTAATTTTGAATTACGTACATTTGTATAAAATAAAACAAGCATACCAGTCCTTGTCCAAACCACAGTCAAAAAAAATCACAAAAAACAAAGTAAAAACAAAGTAAAAACTTTGAAAGCTGGCAAAATTAGTTATACACGTGAACTTCGATCAAGAAAGTGAGGCTGGGTGCTTCGGAAAGGTAAGCACCTCCTGTCTAGCTAGCTACACCCGTCACGTGCAAGTCAATTTTGAGAATTAAAGGAAGTAAGTCAAATTTATCCAGTATAATTTTGGATACAGTGACTACATACTTATCAACAATATTGTGATGACGGCCATAAAACTTTTTAAGGGCCTTCGTTAAGATTTGTTCCCTCATACAAAACCTTTGCTGGATTTTGATTTATTAATTTTGGCACTTTGAAATTATTAATTTTCAACTGTTTGGTTTATGGTTTTATCTTTCAACCGTTTTGGCCCCTAGTGCCACCGGTGAGGAATGATTTTCTAATATGTGCACATATTGCATGACAAAATTTTACATGTATTTTTGTAATATTTATTTATATAATATACTTACTATATAATCAAGGCGACTGTCTATAAATGGAGTTTGACCATTAGAATATTCAAGTTTATTCGCATTTGTTAAATTATAAGGTTCAAAGGATGGAAGTTCAATAAAATAGTTACGAATTATCTGTATAAGTTTTGGATCGTCCATTTGAGCATTTTGATTGTTCAGATCTTCCAGTGCTTTGATTGGATCGAATGATGAATCCTTATTTTGTTGGAATGTCTTTGGCATAAACTCCTGACTAAACAATGCCGTTTTTCTCTCTTCTTCGCCTCCAAAAAATATATAATGATAGTTCTTCGTCGACGCATGCATACGCAACACAATTAAACCTAATACAAAAATTATCAAAATAACACAGAGCGGTTTGCCCTGTAAAACTTTTGCAAAATATGCCATGCTGCTTATCTATGTAAAGTTCTTTTTAAACCGCAAAATTACTACTTTCAGTTTTGATAAGCTTAAGTTATAGGCCTTCCTCATCAAAATTTTAGAAACAAAAAAAAAAATAAATAAATAAATAAATAACTTGTGACAGTATGCCAGCTGATGTCAACTTTTACTCTGATAATATACTACAGCTGTATACGGCTTTTAAATGAAATCTAGTCATTGTGTTCCCATAGCAACTTCCAGTAAAAGCAGTTTAAATTTATCATAGTTATACAGCGATAACTGCCACGTAAAACATTTGAAGCTAAATGAAGATTTCTTTTAAATATTAAATACTCCACTTCAGAGAATATTTTTGGGATCAACAAAAGCAATAGATGTTCACAATCTATTCTTGCACACAACGTTTTCCTTTTCATTTTACAAATATATATATATATAAATATATATATATATATATATATATATATATATATATATATATATATATATATATATATATATATATATATATATATATATTTCCGTGACAGTAACCTTTTTATCTATTTAAGGCTGCAATACTGCAGTCGGAACCGGAATTTTCATCATCTTAGCTGCAACAATCTGCAAAAGTGTAAAATGTGGACTGGTTTCCCTTTGGATTGGATTAAACTCGGGCTTGACGTCTTAATATGACTTATGGATTGATATGATATTGACTGAAATTGTAAATTTCAATAGTTTCTGAGGCCTAACTTATATATGTGTGTGTGTGTGTGTGTGTGTGTGTGTGTGTGTTACATATACGCAAGAATATTGCAAACCTAGGCAAATCAAGGCCCTTAAAAAGTTTTATGGCCGTCATCACAATATTGTTGATAAGTATGTAGTCACTGTATCCAAACATATACTGAATATTTGACTTACCATAGTTCTTTGATCCTTTCATTCTCAAAATTGACTTGCACGTGACGGGTGTAGCTAGCTAGACAGGGGGTGCTTGCCCTCCCGGAGCACCAGACCTCACTTCCTTGATGGAAGTTCACGTGTATAACATTTTTTGCCAGTTTTATATAGGTAATATATAAAAGCCAAGAAAATAAAGTATATAATAAATAAATCCTTAACAATTTAATTTTGTAATTGTAAAATTCTGTTTATATATTTCAGATTTTCAGAAAGCACCATTAAATAAATTCCAGTGGGTTGTCAAAACTTTCAAGTTATGGCAAGCGAACAGATGATAGCTGATAGTCTTTAACATCATTCCCATCTCGGTAGATCTCGAGATTGACAAGGAATGAACGGAATTATTCAATTTCAAGATTCGTTTATCAGGTTAAGAAGCAGAATGGGATGGAATATCCTGCAGAAATCTCCCTTTTAAATGCTGTAGAATGCTAACGTTAAACAACCCCACAAGCACTTGTATCAGGTATTCAATATTATAATGTCTAATAGCATTTTGATTAGTTGCGCTTAAAATAAATATTTTTGTTTTGCATTTTAATCTCTTTTTTTCTTAAATTTCTCTATAGTTTTTTGGCAAAAGGCAATATGTTGACTGGATTTGATTTTTAGATGAAACAGCTCTTTTAGATTGGACTGTTTGATAAGTTTGGATTTTGAATTGATCTATTGGATTAGACTCATTTACTGAACTCATTGATAGTGACGACAGTTTTAATCATTTTGGAAATAAAAATGACTTTTGCTGTTGTTATATATTTTAATATAACAGAAGGTCGCTTACAAACAAGTCAAATAAATTGTTAACTCGGGGGTATTTCAAGCCTAAGCTAATCAAGGCTCTAAAAATATCTTATGGCCGCCATCCGTTAATGTAGATAAGTTTAAATCGTTCTATCTAAAATTATACTGGATATATTTAACGTCCCATAGTTCCTTGTTCCTTTCATTTCAAATTTGATTTTGCTGGATAAAGCAAACTAGACAGAAGGTGTGTACCTTTCCGTAAATCCCTGGCCTCACTTTTCCTATGAATTTAAAATATGGAACTGAATAAGAATTCACAATCCATAATTCAAAGATTTTACTCTGCTTATGGGATTGTAATTTTGTCTATCCAAGTGAGCTTGAAATAAAAGACACGACAGATTCTCTATGTTCTGCTTCATACTTGTACTTATACCTTAATTGACCTTCACGAAAGGTTACATCTGAAGCTATACGACAAACGTGATGTCCAATTTTTCTAGTGTCAACTTTCCGTTTCTTTGCAGTAATATTCCTGCTTCTCCTGTGTATGGTGTATATGTTTCTCAGTTAATACGTTATGGTAGAGTTTGTACCCACCATGGGTCTTTCTACAACGAAGCAAACTGCTTACAATTAAATTGTTGACGCAAGAATTTTGCAAGCCTAGGCTAATCAAGGCCCTTAAAAAGTTTTAAGGTCGTCATCACAATATTGTTGTATGTAGTCACTGCATCCAAACTTATACTGGATATATTTGACTTACCATAGTTCTTTGTTTAGTTATGGTAGAGCGTGTACCCACTATGGGGACTTTCTACAACGAAGCAAACTGCTAACAATTAAATTGTTGACGCAAGAATATTGCAAGCCTAGGTTAATTAAGGCCCTTAAAAAGTTTTATGGTCGGCATCACAATAATGTTGATAAGTATGTAGTCACTATATCCCAACTTATACTGGATATATTTGACTTACCATAGTTCTTTGTTCCTTTCATTCTCAAAATTGACTTGCACGTGACGGGTGTAGCTAGCTAGACAGGAGGTGCTTACCCTTCCAGACACCCGGCCTAACTTCCTTGATGGAGGTTCAAGTGTATAACTAATTTTGCCAGCTTTCAAAGTTTTTACTTTGTTTTTTGGATATGGTTTGGACAAGGACTGGTATGTTTGTTTTATTTGATGATTACAACTAATCTGTAGTCTTGAAAATAACTGAAACTATACATGTGTGATGAATAATAATGATGCTTTTCGTAGAGTTACATTATCAAGGGGTTTTCTGCGTAATAAAAACAAACAAAAATAGTTTACAGATTATTCTTTTTAAACCCTTAACTTCGGGCATTTTTGGCATATTTTCTTCATCCAACAAATACAATTTCGCAATACATTTGATTGACATTCAAGGTCATTTTGGGACTTTTGGGGCCATTATTGGCAAAACCCTTTTGTATGAAATTAAAGCTGCTTTATAAATATTGATTTGATACAATTTGTCCATTTGCCCTTTATAGAATTAGGAACAATAACTCTTTTTCCCTTTTTAGGACATTTTAGGACAATTTTTTTTTTTTTTTTTTTTTTTTTTTTTTTTTTTTTAAATTAATTATTTTTTTTACAAATGCCAACAAACAAAAGAAGGTATATCACCTCGTTAAGATTCATTTCCACGACCGGTGCCCAGGGTTGATATATGCGTCAATGTTACAAACAAGATTACTGACATCAAACCCTTGATAGGATTTAATTCAATTTGCATGTTCCACTGGCCAGCTGACCAGGCATACGGACAGTAATTAGCAACGAATATAACTGTTATAAATGTCGCCGGTCATATGGGGAAAAACATATTAAACATGTCAGTACTATATCGCCATAGTTAAGGTCAGCGACATCAGAAAATCTGTTATACAAACATAAAAAAGTAGTCTAGTAAAGAAATAAGACAGTCTTAAAGTACGGCTTGAAATGAGTATATACATGATCAATTAAACGCGTTGAACCTGAATACACATAATTTATTATGCGAGACATCATCGTCATCATCAGGTAAAAGACCTCATTGCTGCCAAAGAAGCGCATTGGTCTAAAACGCATTCATCTTCCTTAAAAAAACACAGAGAGAGAGAGAGAGAGAGGAGAGAGAGAGAGAGAGAGAGAGAGAATTGTGATATCCTGAAATAAATTTAAACTTAATGTAACTCGCAAAAATAAGAAAATCAGCAGTTTAATTAAAACATTGGATGGTTGTAATGTAATTTAACGTCGCATCAGAAGTTTTATCTTCTCGCATTGATAGCAATTTTATTGATCTCTAAGAGAAAATGTTGGCACTTTTTTTTTTTTTTTTTTTTTTTTTTTTTTTTTGTTATAAAAGGGATGTTCAAGTATGTCTTAATGATAAAATAAACAAATTAACAATATAGGTTGGTTGTAATCTTGTTTAAAGTGTCATCAGCATTTTATTAATTTCTTAACAAAATTCTTCGAACCGTTGATTAGCAAGTATGTCTGTCTTGTTCTACCTTGTATTAACAAGTCCAGGCGACTTTATCTTGCTAGCTCACAGAACCATTACGCCGCAGCAAAATATACCACTCCCGCAAAATATACCACACCCAAGTCAAATTATTTGCTATTGTTCCACCGTGTAAAAAAGTCGAGTAATCAAGTCCCATCTTTTAACTGTCGAGAACCAGACGAGGAAGCAGCTTCTCAAATTTTAAAGTTTTATATTTGATCCGATCGGAGTTGAACCCACTACCCCTGTCGGGCCGCGTCTCGAAAACAAATCATCATTTTTCTTTAAAGTTAATTATAAATAGCTGATATATAAAAGAGATCAAAAGTATTGATAAGTTATCTATGATGAGAAAACGTTTGATTTTCACTAAAAAATCAAGTGCCATAAACATAAAATCAAAGAAGGGCGAAGGGTAGAATTGAATGATGGTGTTTTACGCCCAGTCAAGATTCATTAAATGATATCGAAGTTGTCCGTTTCAGTATGGTGGAGGAAACCAGCGACCTTTAGCGAGCAAATTGACAAACTTACTGAGGTTAGAATTTTCCCGATTTGGATTATAACATAGGTTGTGAGAGACACTGTGATTGGTATGCAAAATAAATAAATAAATAAATAATGATAAATAAATAAATAAATAAATAAATAAATAATGATAAATAAATAAATAAATAAAAATAAATAAATAAATCAATCAATCAATCAGTAAATAAATAAATAAATAAATAAATAAATAAAATGACTAGGATGCAGAGATATAAAGTTATAAAGCATAGACATTGAATGTATTGTCGGATAGAGAATCATGGTGTCAATACAAAAAAAAATCACAAACTGCTTTAAAAAAAAAAACAGGTGGTCACTTTTTTGCGCTTTAAAATTAATAAAGTGACTAAAATCCTAAACTTTATTGTCAGGTGGTCGATAGAGCAGGGTTTACCCTTATATCATGATAATAAATCGCTTTTGAGGTTTGCAGTATTAAAAATGTTTATTAATAAAATTTTAATAAAATTACGCGTTACCGTAATACGATGCTGTCTAGGTAATTTATAAAATAATGATACTTTGATCATTTGTCTCATAACACTTAAATATCTTGTTTATTTGTTAATTCATTTTTTTAATCTATTATTATTATTATTATTTTATTTATTATTATTATTATTATTATTACTATTATTATAATAATAATAATTATTATTATTATTATTATTATTATTATTATTATTTTGTATTTTGTGTTTTGTTTGTTTGTTTTTTTTTTTCCCCCCCCCCCTTTACTTATCAAACTCGTCTGAAAATCAATTTCCGGATATATACACGGTACCGATTTAGCTTTTACCTACCCGGAAATACTTTGTTACCGTGCACCTGTTTACAAATGGCTTCCTGACTTCAAGCGTTACATTTTGTAACTTCATTATTTAAGTAATTTATAGTAAAGACGGACACTCCTAGTAAAAATGTCCTTTGGGAAACCGCCGTCATTAAATCAGAAAGCCAAGAAACAAGAAATCGCCGATAAGGTAGGGGCACTGAAGTTTGCGGTCGTTCACAATTGAAGGGGGGGGGGGGTATGCGTACCAGATCCGGCTCTCTGTGTGTTATATGCAGCAATAATTTATGAGTTTTAAATAAGCAACGTTATATTTAAAATTACTTTGAAATATATATAATCATCTAGAACTTACACATTGAATATAATCTTGATCCATAACCTGACTTATGGATGTGACTTATTGGATACCATTCCAAGTAGTCCTGAAAATCATGACTCTTAACGGCTTTGTGCACATAGCCATATAGCAAACGGCACATAGCCATACAGCAAAGCCGTTAAGAGTCATGATTTTCAGGACTACAGTTCAAGGAAAGCATAGAGCTTGTATTGACCGACCTGCATATCACTTATTATGAATTTTGTTACTTGCTGGGTGGCAAAATTTTATAAAAATACAGTACTTTTTTATTTTACTTGATAAATACTCCTTTCTGGGTAAAACTTACATGATTCGAAATTACAGACTGGATGGAACCTAATATCTACACCCTTCCAATGGTTGTTAAGTCTGTGTTTTAAACTGTTTAGCATTGGTGCTAAAACTACTACTACCTGACTTGGCAGACTGTTTCAGACTGTTGAGAAAAAAAACATGTTTTCTGCACTGGTGTCTACAATGTTGATCTTTAATAAATGTCCCCTTGTTCTTGAATCTTTGTTGATTACCAAAAATTCTTCAGCATTGATGTCATCAATTTCGTGTAGGATACGATGTACTTGTATTGTTCCGTTCCCTTCTATATTGTAGTGTTGGAAGGCCTTAACTTAACAGTCGCTCAGGATAAGTCAGTAACTTTTTTAACATGACTGCTTTCAAACAAAAATAACGTAATAAAATCAACACATATTTCAGTGTGGATTTCTTGAATTTTCTTCCAAATTTTAATATACATATTTAACTTCAATAGATAATCTATCATTTGATAAAAACATGAAAAATATGGATTGATAATCCATTGAACAGCTATTTTTCTCATTCTGTAAATACCTGATAAACTTAAATTGACATAAATTATTTCAAAAAACCCATTTTTTCCATCATTCTTCTCATTGTCTCTTGTTCTAAAACTTGAAGATGCTTGTTGAACAGGAGGGAGAAAAGACAAATATTAATAATAATAATAATCAAAATAAAAAATAAATAATTAAAACATCCCCTTGCATAATACACAGACTTTCTCGGTTGTGTTAAAATATGCTCTTATTTATTCCTGCATCTGTACATCCTTTATAATTTGATTTTAATGCAGGTGAAAGAGATAAAAGAAAGACAACAGAACTGGCTTAAACAAAGAGACCAACACAAGAAAAATGACAAAACACCTGAAAAATCTACCACATCTCTAAATGTTAATGGTGAGTATTTCTATATTAAATTACAAGATAAAAAAGCTTACATGATGGTGTGAAATGTGGAGACCAAGGCATAAAAGTCTCTTGGCAAATTATAATAATTGTGAAAAGTTTTGGTATAATAAACACATTACCATTGGTAATTTATTAAAAGGTTCTGCTACACCTGTCTTCTGTTTTGAGTTCCACTTTAAAATCTACTAGAATCGTTGGAAGCGCAGTTGCAATTGGTAGAGAACTTAGCTATGATATGGAAAGTCAAAGTCTATCAACTTACCCCATATTTTTCTTTTCCTTTCCATGTTTTTAAACTCACACTTACTTTTGTTGTGATGTTGTATTTTAACATAGAAGACTGATTTTAAAAATATTTGATATTGTTTTTCATTTTTTATCTACCAAGGTAAAGTTTACTTAACAATTATACAAGTAGAGTAATGTGGTTTAATGTCTCAATGAGTTGTTTTTACTTATATCACAGGTATCAGATTTGAGAAAGTAAAAGAAGAAATCTGAGTGCATAGAGAAAACCACCAACCTTTGACAATTGAACTGACAAACTTTCTCAAACTAAGATTTCATATGAACCTAGACAATGAGAGATTTTAGGATTCATAAACATACATTTTTATGTAGTGGTCTGACTAGGTCAGTTGTTAGGGCACTTGTCTATAGTGCATGAGGTCTCAGGTTTGATCCCTGGTCCAACTCTGCATTTTTTTCCCTTCCTTTTACACTTTGGTGGCCAGTATGGCCCTTGGAAGTGGTGGACTGCCGAATGCGGGCCATATAACATCCTTCTGATCCCCAGGCTGACCCTGCATTTTTTTCCTTTTCCTGTTACATCTAGACCACTCAGACACTAAGGTCTCTTATTAATATATTACTGAAGACCATAACAGGTATTTCTATTAATTTGTGAAAGCCTTGGAGTCTACATTGTCTTATAGTATCTGCGTACACATCACAGTGCCTCCAACTCCTAGGTTCTTATTCCACTCTGACAGTTCCTAGTGTGATAAAGTTTGTTTTTGATGAAGGTCAGTGGTTTTCTCTGGGCACTCTGGTTTCCTTCACCATTCCTGAACAAATCACCTCCATATAAGTCAAAGAATCTTGTTTTTTATAGGTTATGGTAAAACCAAAGAAAATAATGTGTTGCAAGCAAAACAAAGAGATTTTCCAGAGGAAAGACACATCAGTAAAAATGACACAAAAACAAATAAATCATTATCAGTCGAACCTAGAGCTAAATTTAAACACTGGCTTGAAGCTAGAAATAAAACTAAAGATGAGAGTGAAGATATGGATCAGAGACTCGACACGTCACAAACATATGTGGTCAGTGCCGATATTCTAAAAGTTGACAGTCAAAGGTCATCAGGATTTGCAACTCCTGATACTGATTATAGCAGTTATGCTGGACAACAGCACTCTTCCACTGTATACACGGGATATGCTGATAGAGATAGAACAGAAACAGCTGAAAAACTTCTCTCTCATCAGGATTTTAATGCCATTGCAGACAGTATTGTAGCCAGAGTGAAAAATGACCTTAATCTTGGACATTCATCAACCAGTTATGTGTCGGATAAAACAGAGACTAGGAAAAATAAATATAGTGATATGAATACTGTTACAGGCAGTTACAGTTCAAAAAACAAAGAGGTCTTGATGGAGAAACCGAAACAAACTAGTGATAACAATATTGACACTTCAACACATCATTGTCCATCTTGTCAAAACCTGATGGTATGGATTAATTATTGTTTATTAAAAAAAAAATTGTGTGAAAACCATCCACCATCTATGTCTTTTTTACTTATAAAGAAACTTGTTAATGTATTTATAATTATCATGATTGTACAGGAAGTATATCCCCTAAAACCTTCTAGATTTTGGCAGTATTACTTAACATATCTAAGGGAATCTATCAAAATGTTAGTTCTAGGTAATGGAAAACATGAGCTAAAAAGTTCATAAGTTTAGATCTCAGGATTCTATATACTAAATGAACTTGTTAATTCTCCCGTAGAATTTTGTTATGCTAAAAATATCTGGTTGAGTTTCAACATTTCACAATTTATTGTTTTTAAAATTGCATTAAATTTACCATTTTTTTTTTTTTTGAAAATTTAGAAATATTTTTTTTATCAATATAAAATATGTTGTTATTTGTGGTATTCATTTTCTTATGTTCACTCTCATTAGCCCCTAATAAATGGTTATCATAAAAGCTGTGAGCAACTGAATAATATGTTAATTATCAATATTATTATTAATTGTATTAATGTTGTTTACCCCTTCACCAGGTCATGAATATCATACATGTTTATTTTATTTCATATTCCTCATGTGTATATTAATTGTTTAATGTTTTTTAGATGCCACACAATAATATACCAATGATTTTTATACCATGTGGACACACTATCTGCCAAGCCTGCTGCCAAGAAAGACAACTCTGTCCAGTATGTGGATGTCAACCATCTTCAAAGACTTGCAATATTATGTTATTACAAATTATACAAGATTTTCATGGAAAGAGTTACCAAAGTAACAGTAAAAGCCAAAAGTTCAAACATAGTTCAAGGTCATATTCACCAGAAAATTACAGAGATATCAAACCAGGTAAAAATTAATATAGGTACCAGTAACTGATTTTCGTTTTTGCTCCTGTCAGCTAGATTATTCATTTTTAATACTTACTTTAAGCATCACAGTAATTGTTAACAGTAAATTCTGCAGATTTATAGAAAAATTCATTGAATTAGAATAAAGATTATTCATTTTATTGCTTAACAAGGATCTTAACAGGATAAAACCTTTCTGCTATGTGTGTTTTGCATGTCGAAAAACCAGGCAAGTGCATAGTGCATTTTTTGCACATAAGTTGTCATACATCACAGAAAAAAAGTTCTCTTTGATCCATAAGCATGTGCTCCACACCACCTTGCCATTGAGGCCCCTTAGTCAAGGGGAGTTAACTTGTTCAATTCCTTGTGGTCCATAAGCACAACTTTTATACCAATCAGCCACCGAGGTCTCTGTCAAGGGGGAGATAATTTGTTCAATTTATTGTATATTTAGACACAGGTATAAAGACAAAAGCACAGTATAGAGAAGAATACCAAAATTTATTAACTAGACAAAGTGTATTAAAATCAGAAGCAAGTGACATACAGGGAAACATAAAGAACCTAACACAACAAATAAAACAAGAACAAAAACAAATACAAAATATCAGTATAGAAGAAAACAAAGTGACAGAACAGATATGAGCACTGCAGGAAAAACTGGACATGTTACAACAACACAAGGATCAGTTTACAACAAGTAAAGAAGAACTTGATCAGAAGAAAATCTCAGAAGCCAACAGGCTAAACCTGGTACAGGACACATTGATATCTCTAGAAATAGAAATAGAAAAGGTAAAAAAAATATAAAAAGATATATGGTCAAGTGGTATAAAGTGGCAGCCTTAGGGCAACAGGTTCAAAACCCATCTGGGTTATTTGGTAATTGTGTGTCACTGAGTAATAAATTTAATTCATTATTGACACAGTCCCCTCAATTAATATATGGTGGTCAAGCAGTTTAAAGTCTTTTTTTGGTCTACCTTGTACTAGCATGCTCTCAGAGGTACTTAAAAACCAGGCTCACCGAGTCTGTACAAGTACAAAATCAAAATTTTCTCCCAGTCAAATTTAATTAGCACTGGTTGATCCAGTTGATAATATGTCTTGTTTATTAGTCCCCTACCGGCGAAAGCCGAAGGGGACTATAGGTTTGCACTCTGTCCGTCCGTCTGTCCGTCCGTCCGCCCGTCCGTCTGTCTGTCCGTCTGTCACACCTCAGTTTTCCACACTTTTTTAGCAAATGCTTTAAGATAATGAACTGATTTTTGGTATATGAGTCTACCATGATGAGTTACAGATCAAGTAAATGTTTCTTTTACATCTGCTAATTTTTACCGGAGTTATGACCCTTTGATCTTTGAAAATTCACAGAAATTTTAGCTTCCGCACTTTTTTTCTACATGCTTGCAGAAATGGAACTAATGTTTTGTATGTGACTCTACCATGATGAGTTACAGATCAAGTTTATGTTTCGTTTCCATCTGCCATCTTGAACAACATGTATAATTTATAACTATAAATCTTTGTACCATATAATAAGGTACATTTTACCTAAAACTTTAGGATTAGTGAAATATGCGACCGGTAGGGGACTATGTATTGTTTTGCAATACTCTCAGAATGCTTTTTTTGAGTGCAAAGCAAGGAAGCATTATCTAAAATATGTATACATGTATGTTGTATGAATGACGACTGGGATTCACACCCATGACTGCCAGCTTTCTAGGTAGACACTCCCCCTCTGTGCCAAGGAGGATGGGTGAAACGGTATGGCTGACAGAATAATATTTTATACATATATGTTATAATTTCTTTAAAAAATGAAATTCGAGATAATTCTTTTAGCTAATATAATGGGTATCCTGTGTATATCTGATGTTTTACTAAAGGATAAGTTTTGAGGTTTTAATAATTTTTGGGTTTTCCAATTATGTGCATTTCTGTTAAATAAAATGCATTCTTTTCATGATATATTGATTATTTATATTTTTCAGGTTAAACTTCTTGCAGAGAGAAAATGATCCTGTTTGATTAACAGCAGATTGAAAGTTACCATGGTTACTGATTGTTTTTAAAAAATGGTCTCTTCTTTCTTCATGGTGCTAGTTTTTCTTAAATAGATGAAAACAAAACTTATTATACATACTGAGGAATTAGGGTGTTTTCTTTTTCTTTTTTGGGAATACAAGTAAAATAAACATGCTTTTAATGTGCTTCAGATTGACACCACATCAAATTTTAAGCTTGGTTATACATATTTTATTTGCAGTGTACCCACTTCATAATGACTAAATCTACCTCTGCCATAAAAGAGCAGGTAACTTGTGATTTGTTAAGTAAATGCATTTTTAATAGTGCACATTCTATATAGTATATTTGTAACAACACAGTTATTTGGAAGAAAATATTCTTTGAAAATGCAGCTGAATAGATAACAATGATTTTGTTTACTACCAAATATTTTTTGTTTTCACTGGGGAAAAAATTCCAAATCTGTTCATTTTAACCCCCCTCCCCCCCCCCCCCCCCAAAAAAAAGGGGGGGGGGGTAAACTAGCAAATTAAATCTAGTCATCCTTAACAACATGATTCCAGTTATTGTCACTATTTAATATTTTTATATGATGATCCATGAATTTGCAAGTATGTTGTAATGTGGTTTATTATCTTTCAGATGTTCTTTCTCCCAAATCTTGGATTGATTGATTGAATGGGGTGTAACGTCCAGAATATTTCACTTATATTGAGACGTCACCAGATAAGGTGAAGTTGCCAAAACTGGTATTGAGACATCACCAGTTATAGGTGAAGTGGGGGAATTTTCAATTTTGCAGTATGCTCAGGGCAAGGTGCATGAAGGGTTCTTTAGGGTGCCACTCCTACCTTGACACACGGCATCGGTCCCCAATTTTAATAGGCAGAAGGTAGTTATTTATAAATTGTAATAAAAATCACTAGATAAAGTCAGAATTTTCACATGAGACATGATTCAGCCATTTTGTTTGTCTTTGTTTATATTCAATTTATTTATTTTTTTTTTTTATATAAATTTGTTCAATAATTTATAGTTTATATATTTATATATTTATTTATACATTTTTATAGATCTATTAGAATGTTTCTTGGTTAAATAAAATATCCAGTAGAATTTAATTTATTTTTGCTTTTTATTTATTTTTTTTCACACAATGTCTCTCACTGTCTAGGTTCGAATCCCACTCGGGGCAGATCCTACAGTGAGAAAGTTTGTCAGTTCGCTTGCCAAAGATTGGTGGTTTTCTCCGGTTTCTTCCACCATCCCAGAACTGACCACCTCGGTTTAAGTGAAAGAAACTTGACTGGGGTATAAAACACCATTACTCCATTCCACTTTCCATTTTTAGCTCAGCTGAGCTATTGCTATCCATCTTTGTCTGTTGTGCGTAGTTTGAAACATATTACATATTAATCTTCTCCTCCAAAATCACTGGGCCAAATTTAATGAAACTTGGTAACATCATGCCTTGGTGAAGGCCTTTCAGATAAGATAAGATAAGTTTTATTTAAAGTCGGTATATAATAGAGAGCTTTTGACTGACACATGCAAATATAAATAAACATACATCAGGCATAAAACATACAATTGGCATAAAAACATACTTCAGGCATAAAAACATACAAAAGGCATAAAACATACAACAGACATAAAAATATACATCAGGCGTAAAACATACATCAGACATAAACATATACATCAGCCATAAAACATACATCAGACATAAACATATACATCAGGCATAAAACATACAACAGACATAAAAATATACATCAGGCGTAAAACATACATCAGACATAAACATATACATCAGGCATAAAACATACATCAGACCTAAAATATCAGACATAAAAACATACTTCAGGCATAAAAAACACAAAAGGCATAAAACATACAACAGACATAAAAACATACAAAAGGCATACAACAGACATAAAAATATACATCAGACATAAAACATACATCAGACCTAACAAATCACATAAACATACATCAGATATAAAAACATACATCAGGCATAAAACATACATGGCAAATAAAACATGAAGTATTGAGACAATAAAATACTGAAACTTAGCACTAAAAGCAGATTGGCATATTAAGCAAAGACACTAAAAGTAGTTAAGCATAATAAGCAGAGGCACTAAAAGCGAATAAAAGCATAGTAAGCAAATGCACTAAAACAGGTTTACGAGCATAATAAAAGAAAAAGCATATGGTAAAAAGACATACCAGACAATATCAGTCACTTTAATTAAAAGAACATGCTGTACAATTACAAATTTTGCCATTCCAAGACTGTAGAAGATTTTTAAATTGATAAAAATTTCCCTGTGATCTGATATGTTCCGGTAGGTCGTTCCAAAGATTTGCTGCACTATACCTGAATGATTGTTTACCAAATTTTGTTGTTCTTACACGAGGTAAATCAACAATATTAGAATATCTGAAGTTGTAATTACTATTTTTAAACTGAACCAAATCATGGAGACAGAGAGGAGCTACTTTATGTAGTATTTTAAATGTTTCGATTGCCATTGTTCTCATTCTTCTGGTGTTAAGAGAGAGGGAACATTGGCAATATTGAAAAGCTGTTCGTATGAGCTGTCATAGTCATTGTAGATAAAACGAAGTGCACGCTCTTGAATTTTTTCGAGCTTTTTTGTATTGGGCAGAAATTGAAATTGGATAAAATAAAAGTGTGAAAAATTGTTAGTTTGTTAAGCCGGGAGAGATATGAACCAATACGTTTAAGAACATTTAGCTGCTGTGACGCTTTACGACATAAGCTTCTTATATGACTATCAAAGTTTAACTGGTAATCAATATTTATGCCTAGAAGATTTATCACATGAGATTGTGGAGGATTCTATATTAAATATTGGATTTTTGTTATGAGTTCTTTTTCCAACTGCCAGGGCCTTAAACTTGTCGGGGTTAGCCTACATAGAGTTTATCTTGAACCAATCTATTAGAACAAGACTTTCTTCTTCTAAAGTGTCAATTAAAGATTTATAATTTGAATGAGCAAAAGATAATGTATTGTCATCTGCGTAATTATATAAGGTTCCTTTTTTAATAAAGTAAAAAATATCGTTAATGAAAAGATTAAATAGGAGGGGCCCCCGTATGAATCCTTGTGGTACACCTTTGCTTATATTTGCTCATTGGCTAACAATACCATCAATTTTAATTTGCTGTTTTCTATTCGAAAGGTTAATTTTTTAAAAGGTTAACTGATGACTCAGATAAACCATATGCTGTCAGTTTACAAAGTAATATTTCATGTGGAAAGCAATCAAAAGCTTTAGATAAATCCATTAATATTGCTGCAACATAGAATTTTTGTCCAATGCTGTTTTCCAATCCTCTAGTAGTCGTAGTAAGGTTGTTTGACACCCATGCCCTTTTCTAAAAGCGCATAAAAAATTATGAAAATTTTTTCAAAATATTCCGATAATTGTTCGGAAAAAATCTTTTCAAACACTTTTGATAATATTGGTAGTATACTGACAGGACGGTAATTTTTTAGCTCCAATGGGTCTAATTTTTTTAAACAGAGGTGCAACTTGTGCAAATTTCAGATTTGCAAAAATGAAAAAGTCACGTCCCTTTGGTCCCATAAGGGGGAAAAACTTTAATTTTTTTTTTACTCTGAATGTACAAGAGGTATACCTTAGATATCTCATTTATAACATTCTTAGGCCATCTAGTTTCAGATTTGCACAAATGGTAGCCGTGAGGCTCAGGATGGGGAAATGGGCACTCAATGGGGTAATAGCTAGAGATTACATATTTGCCACTATATCTTGAAAACTATTAACTTTTTGTATAGACATGTATATTAGAATATTGAAGGTATTGCCATGACGATCATTTTGATATATGGTTCACATTCATATGTCCAAAGGTCAAGGTCATGGATGGAAAAAAAGGCTTAAATTGCTCACTATCCTGAGAACTTTTAATTTTTGGTATAGACATGTATATAAGAATATTGTAGGTATTGACATAATGATCATTTTGATATATGGTTCAAAGTCATATGTTCAAAGGTTAAGGTCACATATGCATAAGAAGAATTAAATTGCTACTTACAATGTATCTGGAAAACTATTAACTTTTTGTATAGGCATGTAAGAATATTGTAGATATTGACATGATGATTATTTTGATAGATTCAAGGTCATATGTTCAATTATCAAGGTCACAGCTGCGAAAGAAGACTTAAATTGCTAATTATATTGAAAACTGTTGACTTTTTATGTTCAAGGTCATATGTTCAATGATCAAGGACACAGCTGCAAAAGAAGACTTAAATTGCTAATTAACCTATATACTTTTAACTTTTTGTATAGGCATGTAAAAATATTGTAGGTATTGACATGACGATCATTTTGATATATGGTTCAAGATTATATGTTCACGTCACAGCTGCGAAATAAGACTTAGATTGCTAATTATATTGAAAACTATTAACTTTTTATCTAGGCATATTTTTTAGAATATTGTAGGTATTGACATGACGATCATTTTGGTATATGGTTCAAGGTCATATATTCAAGGGTCAAGGTCAAAGATGCAAAAGAAGGCTTAATTTGCTAACTATCCTGAAAACTTTTAACTTTTTGTATAGGCATGTATATTAGAATATTGTAGGTATTGACATAAAGATCATTTTGATATATGATTCAAGGTCATATATTCAAAGGTCAAGGTCACATATGCGTAACAAGAATTAAATTGCTACTTACAATGTATCTGGAAAACTATTAACTTTTTGTATAGGCATGTAAGAATATTGTAGGTATTGACATGATGATTATTTTGATATATGATTCAAGGTCATATGTTCAATGCTCAAGGTCACAGCTGCGAAAGAAGACTTAAATTGCTAATTATATTGAAAACTATTAACTTTTTATCTAGGCATGTATTTTAGAATATTGTAAGTATTGACATGACGATCATTTTGGTATATGGTTCAAGGTCATATATTCAAAGGTCCAGGTCAAAGATGCAAAAGAAGGCTTAATTTGCTAACTATCCTGAAAACTTTTAACTTTTTGTATAGGCATGTATATTAGAATATTGTAGGTATTGACATAAAGATCATTTTGATATATGATTCAAGGTCATATATTCAAAGGTCAAGGTCACATATGCGTAACAAGAATTAAATTGCTACTTACAATGTATCTGGAAAACTATTAACTTTTTGTATAGGCATGTAAGAATATTGTAGGTATTGACATGATGATTATTTTGATATATGATTCAAGGTCATATGTTCAATGCTCAAGGTCACAGCTGCGAAAGAAGACTTAAATTGCTAATTATATTGAAAACTATTAACTTTTTATCTAGGCATGTATTTTAGAATATTGTAAGTATTGACATGACGATCATTTTGGTATATGGTTCAAGGTCATATATTCAAAGGTCCAGGTCAAAGATGCAAAAGAAGGCTTAATTTGCTAACTATCCTGAAAACTTTTAACTTTTTGTATAGGCATGTATATTAGAATATTGTAGGTATTGACATAAAGATCATTTTGATATATGATTCAAGGTCATATATTCAAAGGTCAAGGTCACATATGCGTAACAAGAATTAAATTGCTACTTACAATGTATCTGGAAAACTATTAACTTTTTGTATAGGCATGTAAGAATATTGTAGGTATTGACATGATGATTATTTTGATATATGGTTCAAGATTATATGTTCACGTCACAGCTGCGAAAGAAGACTTAGATTGCTAATTAACCTGAATACTTTTAACTTTTTGTATAGGCATGTAAAAATATTGTAGGTATTGACATGACGATCATTATGGTTCAAGATTATATGTTCACGTCACAGCTGCGAAAGAAGACTTAGATTGCTAATTATATTGAAAACTATTAACTTTTTATCTAGGCATATATTTTAGAATATTGTAGGTATTGACATGACGATCATTTTGGTATATGGTTCAAGGTCATATATTCAAAGGTCAAAGATGCAAAAGAAGGCTTAATTTGCTAACTATCCTGAAAACTTTTAACTTTTTGTATAGGTATGTATATTAGAATATTGTAGGTATTGACATAAAGATCATTTTGATATATGATTCAAGGTCATATATTCAAAGGTCAAGGTCACATATGCGTAACAAGAATTAAATTGCTACTTACAATGTATCTGGAAAACTATAACTTTTTGTATAGGCATGTAAGAATATTGTAGGTATTGACATGATGATTATTTTGATATATGATTCAAGGTCATATGTTCAATGCTCAAGGTCACAGCTGCGAAAGAAGACTTAAATTGCTAATCATATTGAAAACTATTAACTTTTTATCTAGGCATGTATTTTAGAATATTGTAGGTATTGACATGACGATCATTTTGATATATGGTTCAAGGTAATATGTTCAAAGGTCAAGATCATAGCTGCATAAGAAGACTTAAATTGCTTATTTTCTTGAAAACTACTAATTTTTTAAGGCATGTATATTAGAATATTATAGGTATTGACATGACGATCATTTTGATATATGCTTAAGGTCATATGTTTAACGGTCAAGGTCACAGCTGCTAAAGAAGGCCTAAATTGCTAATTTTTTTTTTTTTTTTTTTTTTTTTTTTTTTGAAAACTATATTTTTCTCTTTGCTTTGGGATTGTGGTTTGACATGAAAGAGACTTCCGTGATAACGGATCAAATTGTCTTTAATCGACGCGGTTTGAATCCCGCTTGGGCAAATTTTATTGTGACACATTATGTCAGTTTGCTTGACAAAGGTCAGTGTTTTATTTTATTTGCCTTAAAAAACACGTGAATAGTTTACAGTGGAAAATTTAATGAATACTTCATATTTTGCGAAGTACGTATAATTCAGTGGCAAACATTGCCGAGTAAATTAACATATTTTACTGTATAGAAAACCAAAAGACTGGAACTGGATTTTAAAAAATCAGCGACTAGTACACGAAATTAAAACAATGACTTTGATATTAACACATTTAATAATAATACATTTTTTTAAAATACATCATACGACAAAGTATTTTTCATCTACAAAAAACATGCTTATTAATATTAATGGAAAAAACTCTTTTTTAAATTACATGAAACATAACTATTTATAAATTATATTAAAAAGTACATTAAAACAGTGATATTCTTAAACACATATTATAATAAAAAGTACATTAAAGTACTTATATTTCAAAGCGACCATTCTAGTTGTCAATGTCTTTATGCCGAACCAAACAGGGAATTAATCGTCTAATAAATCTCCTTATACTAAAGCCCTTCTTCTTCTTCTGACCTACAAAACATAGAAATAACCAAACATGATAATTTTGTTGAAAGGAAATGTTGTAGATTATTTTATTTAAACTAACTAAGAAATAATTATATTAACTGGATTACCTCAACGCCAAGAAAGGCGATGTACAAGATTTTTTATTGCAAGTTCCATTAGAGCTTGCAAAATGGCAACAGTGATTAGATTATCAACTGGAATAAATCCATCGTGTGTGTGTGTGTGTGTGTGTGTTTGTGTGTGCCATTTAACGGAATGAAAGATTTGGGATTTTGTCATTTTTTTTAAAAGTGAAGTTTATAAATTTATTATATTTTTTATATCAAGTTTTTAAGAATTGGGTTAATTATTAAACCGATCTATACGAAAAACAGAAGAAAAGAGTACATGAATTAAAAAAAATCATACCAGATTTTCCGAATTGGTCCGGATCGATCACTTTACTTTCCTTAGTTTTCAGTTTTTTAAAAGCTCTAGTTTCACTTCTTTTTCTATTCTTTTTTTATAGCAATACATTCTATTTTCTCGTCTTTCTTCTTTTCTTCATCCTTATTTTGTTTTACTTCTTTGTCTTTAATTTGTCTTTCTTGTGCATCATCATTCTGTTTTACATTCTTGCTTTCCTTCTTTTCTAGATATGCATTTTCTCTATCTTTTTCATTTTTGTTTTGTTTTTCATTTTCATCCTTGTCTTCCTTCTTTTCTAGATCTGTATATTGTTTAACTTCTTTTTTATTTTGCTGTTCATTTTCCTCTTTAAAATCTTTCTCTTTCTACATCTTCGTCTTCCTTCTTTTCTAGATCTGTATTTTGTTTAACTTCTACATTTTTATTTTGTTGTTAATTTTCCTCTTTATATTCATTCTCTTCTACATTCTTGTCTTCCTTCTTTTCTGGATCTGTATTTTGTTTAACTTCCTCTTTTTATTTTACTGTTCATTTTCCTCTTTAAAATCCTCCTCTTCTACATCCTTGTCTTCCTTCTTTTCTAGATCTGTATTTTGTTTAACTTATTTTTATTTGCATTTTCCTCTTTATATTCATTCTATTCTACATCCTTGTCTTCTTCTTTTCTAGATCTGTATTTTGTTTAACTTCTTTTTATTTGCGTTTTCCTCTTTATATTCATTCTATTCTACATCCTTGTCTTCCTTTTTTCTAGATCTGTATTTTGTTTAACTTCTTTTTTATTTTGCTGTTCAGTTTCCTCTTTAAAATCATTCTCTTCTACTTCCTTGTCTTCCTTCTTTTCTAGATTTGTATTTTGTTTAACTTTCTTCTTTTTCATTTTGCTGTTCATTTTCCTCTGTAAAATCCTTCTCTTCTACATTCTTGTCTTCCTTCTTTTCCAGATCTGTATTTTGTTTAACTTCTTTTTTTTTATTTTGCTGTTCATTTTTCTCTTTTAATCCTTCTCTTTTACATCCTTGTCTTCCTTCTTTTCTAGATCTGTATTTTGTTTAACTTCTTGTTTAACTTTCTTCTTTTTCATTTTGCTGTTCATTTTCCTCTGTAAAATCCTTCTCTTCTACATTCTTGTCTTCCTTCTTTTCTAGATCTGTATTTTGTTAAACTTCTTCCTTTTTATTTTCTTCATCATTTTTCTCTTTATATTCATTCTTTTCTACATCCTTGTCTTCCTTCTTTTCTAAATCTGTATTTTGTTTAACTTTTCATTTTATTTTTCATTTTCCTCTGTATATTCCTTATCTTCTACGTCCTTGTCTTCCTTCTTTTCTAGCTTTCTTTCTACATCTGCATTTTTCCTTTCTTCTACATTTGCGTGATGTTTAACTTCTTTGTTTTTAGTTTGTTTTAATTTTTCATCATCATTTTGGTTTTGTCCTACAGTTTTGACTTTCTTTCCTTTTCATTTTTTCTTTTTATTTCCATCTTTATTTTGCTTTTTTTCTACAGGCCTGTCTTTCTTACTTTTTACATTCCTCTTTCCATTTCCGTATTTATTTTGCTTTACATCTTTGTATTCCTTGTTTTCTAAATCTGTATTTTGTTTTACCTCTTTATCTTTATTTCCCTTTTCATTTTCATTTTTGTAATCCTTCTCTTCTACATCCTTTTCTTCCTTCTTTTTTAAATCTGTATTTTGTTTAACTTCTTCATTTTTATATTCATTCTCTTCTACATCCTTGTCTTCCTTCTTTTCTACATCATTATTTTGGTTTGCTTCTTTAATGTCTTCCGTTTTTTTCCACATCTTGTTTTTTATTTTTTTTCTACCCCATTCTTTTTTCTTTTCTTCGTCATCTGTATTTTGTTTTTCTTCTCTGTTTTTTCCTCGTCAACGGTTCTGTTCTCGATAGGTTTGTAATTGTTTTTTCTAGCCATGACTGTATGAATGCATTATTTCTATAAAAAAAAAATTTAAACAGATTGCTGTACAGAAGCAAGATCTTAAAATGTATTGTTTTGATTTCAATTTTGTCTCCTTCACCCCTACCCCTACCCCGAAGTTGATTAATGTTGTTTAGCATTCCGATCAAGATTCATTCACTTATAGCGAGAAAATCCGACTCGGGATGAGAAAACAAGATTCCTGGAAAAACCTGCCGAAATTTGGCAAAGAAAAAAAAGGACTCTGCTAAAAGTAGAAATGAAATTTACCGATAACATAGACGTAAATCCGTTAGTGCGCCTTTAGTTCACTTTATCATCGAGGCCCGACCGCGTCGGTGGCTCAGAGGTGAAGCGTTTGCCTTGCCTCGAGAGTTCATGTCTAGGTTCGAACTCCAGCCAGGTCATACATAAGAATTTAAAAACTGAAATACTTCGTTGCCTGATTAAACTGCATTTAGGTGCAGAAAACTGTCAGGATCAACCATTTCCAGACTAATGTGACTTGGGAGAGGTTTATTTTTCTGTGAAATACTGACTCCGTAAGCAAGGACTTTAAGAAAAGTTTTCAACCAGTTTAAGAATGCGGGATTTTTTTTTTCTGTCAAATAAGCATAAAGCTTGTTATTACATTTATTATTATTACTGTTGTTTTTGTTGTTGTTGCTGTATTATTATTATTATTATTATTATTATTATCTTGGAAGGAAAGGACGTTTAAATAAAGCCAATAAGTCGTAAGGTCTTTCGTCTGGTGTCATGTGCAGAATTTTGAATATTTCTCTTTGTAAAAATTCAAAATTCTGCACATGACACTGGTAACTAAAAATCAAACAACGTTTTCAACATTTTCAGAGGAACGTAAGAAAAGACTTTACCATATTTATCTCTTCATACATTAACTTTATACATGCACATATGTAAATAGATTCGACACTTTAAAACCACTGCGGTAGCTCAGTTGGTAAAGTGCTCGCTCCGTAAGTGTGAGGTCTTGGGTTCGAACCCCAACGTGGCTGACCCAAGACTTAAAAGTGGGTAGTGACTGTTCTTTCGCCAAGCACTCATCATTACGAAATGAAAGACAGGATTCTTTTGGATTGGAACTTAAAATAAACGAGGTCCCGTGTCACGGTAGGCATGGCACAATAAAGAACCCTGCTGTATAAAGCCATAAGCGCAACGTACAGGAAAAATTTCTGCACTTTCGCCTATAGCTGGTGACGTCTCGATATAAGTAAAATATTCTTGACTGGGACGTTAAACACTATTACTCATCTCAACTCTACACATTAAAGAAAAATATTTTTTTCTCTACACTGCAGAATATCGACAACTATAATTGTTAAATTTTGTAGCAAAAGCTCTGTGTGTGTGTGTGTGTGTGTGTGTGTGTGTGTGTGTGTGTTTAATGTCCGTTCAACAGGGAGTCTGTTTTTAAATGGGGTTTAGAGTCTTTATGCCGGATTCCCGTTAAACCGGAAGTCGGATTATAAACGAAGTTTAAAATATCATTAAATCTAATGCCCGTTCAACAGGGAGTCGGTTTGTAAACGGAGTTTAAAATGTCATAATGTCTATATTGCTCGTTCAACAGGTAGTCGGTTTGTAAACGGGGTTTAAAATGTCTTAATTTCTAATGCTTGTTCAACAGGGAGTCAGTTTGTATATGGGGTTCAAATGTCTTAATGTCTAATGCCCGTTCAACAGGGAGTCGGTTGGTAAACGGAGTTAAAATGTCATTATGTCTAATGCCCGTTAAACATGGAGTCGGTTTGTAAACGGAGTTAAAATGTCATTATGTCTAATGCCCGTTTAACATGGAGTCGGTTTGTTAGAGAAGTTTAGTCATTATGTGTAATGTTTATTAAAAGTCGGGGGCCATTTTGAATCGAATTTTAAACTGTAAACTATACCTAAATTGTCTGTCCAAAGCTGAGAGTCAAAATTTTAGTGTACGTCTAAATCAAAATTTGATTTGATTAATTTTGTTTTTATGCTCAAGTCAGAATTATTTCACTTATATGGCGGCTATCAGTGTCCACCGACCTTTGGCCAGCCATCTTTTAAAGTAAGAGGACAGTTTTTAAATTAATGTTCTAGTTATTTTTTCATTTTCAATTTTATAAATGTGATGGTTTATAAATGTATGATATACTTACAAACTTCACAAATTCTTTTGACAAATTTTTTATTTGCTTTTCCCAGGGATTTGTCGTTCCGATCCTTAAATTCATTCCTACCAACTTTACCCAAAATGGCAAAACCATTTCCTCCAAAATAGTTGCAGCTGGTTGGTATGTGTAAAGTTGGTATATTTAGATTGCCGCATTTTTTCTGCCTTACTAGAATGTCGACAGTGTTGTATATGATATTCCGCATAAACAGTGGCAAAATGACATCTGAAAATGAAGATAAACTAATAATATAGCGATGAAATTAAAGTTATTTTGTCCAAAAAATTGAAAAATGTTATGTGTGGAATTTTGAATATTTTATTTCATCCAAAAATAAATAAATAAATAAATGAACGAAAATAAATAAATAAATAAAAATTTGGCACATGACTAAGGTCATTATCTAACTATTTTCATAAAGGAGTTATTTTATTGCACTGTCCATTAAAAGTCGTACAATAATATAGCAGAGTAAGGCGTTTAGTTGGATAGGAGTGGAGGGTAGTAATTGTGTACATGTATATCGCTCTAGGCCAGATTCTTTTACTTTGTAGGTTCTGAGATGGTAGGGGAAACTGATGTACTAGAAGAAAACAGCCAACCTTAGCTGGATTCGAACCAACGAGGTGTAAAACACTTTATCAGTAGACCAGCTAGGCCCAAGGTGCAGTAAGTTTGGTCCATGACCGAGACAGAGGTTCCTGGATCATATCAGCTTTCTGTTATTACTTCTAGAATTTAGAACAATTTTCACTAATAAATGTACTTGTAGTTTGAAATGTAACTTGACCAAGAAAATTTAAAGGCAAAAATCATTTTGTGCAACAGTAGAATCTAAAATTAAAGAAATCAAAAGTTAAAATGATGAAAAAGTCAAATATGTCATTTTGCATGTACACGACAACGCGCATAGATAACCGCTAACTATTAATCTTCCACATCATTGAACAGTAAGGTATGTGCAAATGGATTAATCTGCAATTTCGGCAATTTGTACATGGTTTAATTAAGAAATGGTTCATAAAATAAAGAATTAAAGCTTCTTACCGTCTGCCATTTTAAACTGCTGCGTCAATTATCCGAAATTATCTAAATTTATATTCTTCCAACAATCTGCTTTCTTGCGACTTTTTCAACAACTTGTAGTAACTGGTTACTGTAACTATGCTTCTGTCATGATGACGTCATAAAATAGTTTCTAGGAGTAACGTATCGCAAGAATACTTCTGACGCGTTAGAAATGTATTTGTTATAGTAATGAATCAAATACTTTTTTCATATAAATAAATCCGTTTTTGGTTTATATGTGTCCAATTTTTTCCACAATAAAGTGACAATTATTATCTACATATATCTCACTTGTTATTCATTGATATCATTAGAAAATAAAGAAAAAATAGCAAAAATCGAGAAAATTTCGCTATTTTGATGAATGAAATGAACAAATAAAGAGGACCGCAACCGAAGTGGTTACAATGTAATTTATTAATAATCCAAAGCTTTTGTGGCTGCGAACACAGTTAATTTTTACAAAATGTGTGATAAAATCGGTGATTTTTTATCCTTGCACTTCCTTTTTTTTCCCTCGACTTTCCTGATTTTTGAGCATCTTCTTTATATTATCATTAACACAATTTTTACATTGATAACCTTTCTGTTACTTTAAGATGCCTGGATTGATTAAATGATTAATGGGGTTTTACCTCACATTCAAGAATATTCCATTTATATCGAGACGTCTCCTGCTATAGGTGAAATGGCAAAAATATTGACCTTTGCAGTGCGTTAGGGCAATGTGCAGGGAGGAGTTGAGAGTTGAGTAATGGTGTTTAACGTCCAAGTCAAGAATATTTCACTTATATCGAGACGTCGCCATTTGTAGGCGAAAGTGCAGAAATTTTGCTTATGAGTTGCGCTGATGGCATTTTACAACATGGTTCTTTATCGTGCAACCACTGCCATGACACGGGACCTCGTTTATTTTAAGTTCCCATCCGAAAGAATTGTGACTTTCATTTCGTAATGCCGAGTGCTTGGCGAAAGAACAGTCACTACTCACTTTCAAGTCTTGGTAAAGACCCGGTCTTGGTTCGAACTCCCCGACCTCCCATATACGACGGGAGAACTCTACCAACTGAGCTACCGTAATGGTTTAAGGATGTCTAGAGATAGACAGTATCCATGTATACTTTGTAAGAAGAGAACTAAGCCAAATAAAAGAAGCATCACAACTGCTTATCTACAGTAAAGGCCTGTCGAAAGTTTAACACTTTAGTACCGACTCGGCAGCTTGTCTCGGCCACTCAGCAGTTATGTCTCGGCCAATAGTAACCTACAGCTCGGCACCTTTTCGGCAGCTACTGTTATCGCTCGGCTTTTTTTTTTTTTTTTTTTTTTTTTTTTTTTTTTTTTTTTTTTGCCACCTTTCGGCTGCTCGGCAATTTTTCTGCTGCCCGACACCTTTACGACCGCTCGGCACTTTTTCGGCAACTCGACCCCTCGATCGTAGCTAGAAAATTTCAGTTCAGTTTACATGCCTGCAGTTATGCGTATATTGCCGTATATCGTCGACAACAATATTATTACATAGAAAGATCTTGTCAGCAAGTGCCAGCCGATTCCTTCCACAGCGAAAAATCATTCATATTGTTTTATATGCCGAAATCCAAAACCAAACTTGTAGTTATTTCATCAAATATCATATCCCATATACATTGTATTTTGTATTCCATATATTTTGCATCAAGAAGTTATTATTCCTGCTGGTTTACGTTGCTGTCCGGATCACATTGTTGAAAGTAAGTTAAAATCTGAAGCTATGACAATAGTTGTATGTAAAAGTGATAACACATTAGTGAACAGATCAACAGTATTTGAACTTCTACAAAATTTCAGAAGTTTTGCAATCCAAGCTGAAAAATCAAGAATTGACTTTGACTGCATGAAACTCAATCGTCAACAGATTTTGTAAACTTAACCGGAGTCACAAAGAAAATTTCAATGATATGCATTCATATATTTAGTCAGATGTTTGCAACACTCCGGCTAGATCCACAAGAACATCACTTGGAATTTATTTATTTAAAATGAAGTCAGGAATATCAAATAAAGTGCTATCGACTGTATTTAATATTTCAACGTCCAGTATCCGACGTGCAGTTTCATCTGTAAGACCGGCTTTGATAAAAAATTTTGTACCACGACAATCTGGGTCTTCAGCACAGAAGCAGATATGAGATAATAAGAAGCCACACACGACCGCTAGCACAAACCTTATTTTGTGATTTAGGAAACACTCAAGCTTTAATTGTATTGGACGGCAATTATATATTCATAAAAAAGTGGTAACTTTCACTTTCAACGAAGGACTATTTCAATGTTTTTTTCTTCTAATTTTTACTTGTTTAAAATGTGGTTGTGTTTTGGTACAAATGTAACATTTAAAATTAACACCATGTACAATTTTGTTGTCTTTCCTCCAATGAACGTCCAAAGTAGTGCGATACAAAGTTCATTGTTGTGGAAAATTGATGGGTTGTCGTGCCCAAATATTGTGTCACATGAACAATATAAATTTTATTTATTTATTTATTTATTTATTATCTATTTTTTAAATTTATTTATTTATTTTTATTTATTTATTTATTTATTTATTTATCCATTTATTCATTTATTTATTAACATATTTAACATTTTTATTGTTTTACCATGTAGTGTACATTTTTTAATTTTTTTTTATAGAAATAATGCATTCAAACATATTGCTCATGACAAATTTTTTATTTTTTATGTAAAACAGTAAAGTTCTATTCATTGTATTATTCTGTGTTCTTGTGGCTCTAGCTATTGCTTTTAAGATCTTATTAAACAACAATTTTCGAATTTTAATGAGCCAGAAAAAATCAAGGATTCCATTTTTCAGTCTGTATTTTACAACTGTGTGTTTTATATCACGTACTGAAATTTGATGAAATTAGTCGTCACTGTGTCATAAATTATTTTTAGTACAGAAAGTAAAAAGATAACCTTACAAAGTAAATTGTGACTTTTTGGTTTGCATTTTTCTGCTCATTATGCGTATAGCGATGTCTAAATTTGTGTTCCAAACAAACCAAATCCATGTTTTATATCTGAAACAGATTGTATTTGTAATAAAACATTTTGATTTACAATATAGTTTCTGTTATTTCAAAACCACTGCGGTAGCTCAGTTGGTAGAGTGTTCGCTCCGTAAGTGGAAGGTCGTGAGTTTGAATCCCGACCGGTATCGGGCAGTGACTATTCTTTCGCCAAGCTCTCGGCATTACAAAATGAAATTCACGATTTTTTCGAATGGGAAAATAAACGAGGTCTCGTGCACCCGATACGTTGATGGTCAATGCCCATACTAAATGTAAATGGTTTCACTGGGCAAGACCCGTGGCATGGGATGTAACATGTACCTTGCGGTAGCGCTGTCAAACGCTGCTGTCGTAAGCGCGCGACTTTTTTATATATTGCTGCGCACGCATGTGCGGGAAGAGTCCTTCAAGCGTCGACCAGTCGCCATTTAAGAAGATTTCATCATAGATAAAAGAGATTTTGTAGCGGGAATATAAGAAAATATCCAGAAAAGCAATAATGATGAATCAATCACGCACAGATTCCAGTAGTTTTGAAAAGGTGATTTTTTTCAGTTTGAAATAATCGACTTAACTCTAATGAAACCTACTGTAATTATGAATTGATTGTAGCTTGGATCATATGATCATACATAGGAAGCAAAATCGAAAATGATGATCTTGTAAAAAATGAAATGCAAACATATCTTTTTTTATAAATCAATTTATCCTCCGAGTTGAAAATAATGAGATAATTATGAAATTGGAAAACAAGAGATGATAAGGGTTATGAGGGGTTCTTCTCGACCTTGGTCCTGAGACCACGGGAGCTTGTAAAGTAAAAAAAATCGTCGAAAATAAACTCACCGTTTGTTATCCAGCAACCAACTGAAAGCTCAGATGAGCTATTGCGATCTATCCCCGTCCGTCGTGCGTCGTGTATAAACTTTACATTTTAATCTTCTCCTCCAAAACTACTGGGCCAAATTTGATGATATTTGGCAATAATGATGCCTAGGTGAAGGCCTTTAATATTTTCCCAAATGAAAGGGTTATGTCCCCTTGAGGCCCCATAAAGGGGAAAATAATGAAAATCTTTAAAAAATCTTCTCCTCTGAACATACAAGAGGTTTAGCTTAGACATTCCATGCATAAAAACCTTAAGACACCTAATTTCAAATTTTCCAATGGTAGCTGTGGGGCTCTAAATGGAGAATATTCGAGTGTTAGGGTACTTAAGGGGGGAATTGCTAAAAATTATATATTTTACGATATATCTTGAAAATTATAAACTTTTTGTATAGACATGTATATTAGAATATTGTAGGTATTGACACGGAGATCATTTTGATATATGACTCAAGGTTATAAGTTCAAAGGTCAAGTTCACAGCTACAAAAGAAGACTTAAATTGCTAATTATCTTGAAAACTATTAACTTTTTGTATAGGCATGTGTAATACAATATTATTGGTATTGACATGACGATCATTTGATATATGGCTCAAGGTAATAAATTTAAAGATCGAAGTTACAGATGCAAAAGAAGACTGAAATTGTTAAATATCTTGAAAACTATTAAGGTTTTGTATAGAAATTTGTATTAGAATATTGTAGGTATTGACATGATGTTCAAGGACTTACATTCAAAGGTCAAGGTCATGGCAGGATAAGAGAATTGCTAATTATCTTGAAAACTGTAAACTTTTGTATAGGCATGTGTATAAGAATATTGTGGATGTTGATATGACAATCATTTTGATATATGATTCAAGGTAATATGTTCAAGGTCAAGGACATACAGTACAGGCCTGTCGAAAGTTAAACACTTTAGTGTCGAATTAGTGCCGACTCGGTAGCTCGTCTCGGCCCCTCGGCAGTTATGTCTCGGCCAATAGTAATCAACATCTCTGCACCTTTTTGGCAGCTACTGTCCACCGTTCGGCTGTTTTTCGGCCACTTTTTGACTGCTCGGCACTTTTTCGGCTGCTTGGCACCTTTTCGGCCACTCGGCTTCTCGGCACTTTTTCGGCCACTCGACTCCTCGATCGTTATCTAGAAAACATCAGTTCATTAAACATGCCTGCAGTTACGCGTATATCGCAATATTTTAGAGAGAAAATTGTGAGATTATCTAACTCTGGAGTAAGTCAAAGAGAGATCAGTAGGAATATTAGTAGAGAAGATAATATTTATATATCAACAGTGTCAGTAAACAAGTTTCTAAATCAGAAGTTTGAGGACAGGTGTTGGAGTCTGGCCGATCTCGGAGACAATGTGTCTAAATAAAACTCCGTTTGTTCGACATTCTTTTGTCATGATACCGAGAAGGTTTTGAACGTCGTGTATTGAAGCCAGGTATTTGATGATGACAGGGGATTTACAGATTAGGATTATGACACCTGATGTTTACCTGTATAGGTACATTTAATGACTAAATTAAAACTGCGATGGCAGAAGTCCAGTTTTTTGTTTTAAATCCCGCTCCATAACGGAATATAAAAGATTTATGCAATTCTGGGGAAAAAAAATCACATATCTATGTTTCCGTCGTCCATATATTTAATGGTATTTATTTATTTATTTTTATTATTGTTTTTTTTTTTTATTTATTTTTTTTTTCATTTATTTATTCATTTATTTATTTTTTATTATTTCTATTATTATTATTTTTTAATTTATTATTATTATTATTATTTAATTTAATTAATTTGCACTTATATTCCTTATCATTAACGAATAATATATTTTATAATAATAATAATAATTATTATTATTATTATTATTATTATTATATACAATTAATCTCTCTCAGATGTAAATTGCTGCGGAAAAAAATCATATATGTATCTTTTCCCCAATCCGTTTATTTAATGGTTTTATTTTATTTTATTTTATCATTTTATTTTATTTTATTTTATTTTATTTTATTTTATTTTATTTTATAATCATTATTTTTTAAAAAATTATTATTGTTATTTTTTTAAAGTCTTTATCATTACCGATTGATATATTTTATTATTTTAAATATACAGTTAAACATTAATCTCTAAGATGTTAATTGTTGGACCACTCGTTAGCTAGTAGCCGAGACTCGGCTACTGAAAGGCCGAATGAACTGCCGAGTCGTGGACAGTTCAAAGTGCCGAGGAGCCGAATGAGTTGCCGAGACTCGGCTACCGAGTGGCCGAGCTGCGGACAGTTCCAGTTGCCGAGGGGCCGAGAGATGACAACTTTTCGGCCACTAGCTGTCCACAGCTCGGCCCCTTGGCAGCCGAGTCTCGGCTCCTTTTCGTCAGCTCAGTGTTAAACTTTCGACAGGCCTGTACTGTAGCTACATAAGTATACTGAAAGGGTTAATGATTTGGAAATTATTCATTGTGCTACAGTTACTACATGCATATTAGCTACTTAAAATTTAAACATGAATAGATATTTCTAATTAAGTACAGTGTATGGTGACAGTTCTTCACTTGAGAAAACTTGGAAAGTTTTGTACTGAATATATTGTCTATTGCACTTTGGCAGTTTGCAAACAATTTTGGACATTTACTCAGGTGAGCGTTAAGGTCCGCGAGCCTCTTGTTTAATTTCTTTAAAAAATAAGATCTAGAGTTCTCTAAAAATAACATTCTTACTGTAGTTGTTTTTTAATCTTGTCTTTCTATCCATCAGCTATCTTGAATAGCATTTAGTTTATTATCCCCTCCGAAATATCCCAAAAATCGGCAATATCGGTGTTTTTAAACTTCTCAGAAATATGATACCTATGTGGTAATTAGAAATGTTGTGGTTCGTAGTGGCATACGTAACAGAACACAACTTTCATAAAAAAAAAACAATTTGGCCAGTAACAGATTACGTTAAAGATATTAATATTGATACAAGTAAAACATATTTTTGTGATAATATGTAAAAAGTGCATGAGGTATGCGAATGTTTATTGTGGCCTGTCGTGGCCTAATGTGCACTCGGGGTGAGGTGATACTGATAGCTACAGCTTACCGAGTTGGCAAGCCACAGACAAGCATACCACTCCCAGTCCATTATCCTTGCACCGGGTGAACAATGGTCAGTCGGTACTTACTATGTCCATCCAATGCCGATCGCCAGTAAAGGTAGCAATATCTCGAATTCATTGTGCGAAAAACTGCAGGATGGTGGTTTTCTGCAGACCGGGTACTCCGCTTTCTATCCAACCTCTCCACACAAAATTTCTCACTATAGCGGCGGAATAAAAGACAAGTAGAAATTGTGCTCGCAATGTTTGCAACTTGTGTGGTAAAACAACATTATCGCAATCAACTTTTATCTTCGTCTTTGTTGTTTCATGCTTCTAGTCGCTTTGGTTGTTGCCAAGGACATGTGTTTCAAATGCTTTTTTTTACTCAATATTGAAGAAATCTGTACACGTACATAATGATTTCACACACTTTGGTAAATAAAGACCAGTCATAGTTGTCCAGTGAAAAGATGGTTCTGGGGGATAGAATAGAGACCCAATATGGAGAAAGATAGGATTAGTGGGGTTTTACGAGCCATTCAAGATTCTGTTACATATCGAGGTGGTCAGTTCAGAATTAGTGAAGGGAATTGAAGTGCCTTGAGTAAACCATCGACATTCTACAAGATATCCATGTCATGTGGAATTCAAATCTAGGCGATCAGAGACGCTGTGATCCGTAAGCGCGCTTTAGACCACTACATGAAAGAGTCCATACCGACAAAAGGACAAACATCATCAATAACAAATTTTTATTGAAAAAATAACTTATTAGATTTTAAGCGGGATATTCAATAGATTATAACATCAGCGTTTGACATGTATAAAAACTATATTTTGAAATATCGAAATAATTTCCGTCTTACTTTTGCGTTTCTACAAGTCTACGGGAAATACCGAATAAACATCAATTTTTGTTACAATTGGAAAACTTACTCAATGCGTAGTTATAAATACTATAAAAGGGAGATAACAAAACGTAATGAAAGGGAGATAACTCTTAATTAATTTAAAATTTACTTATGATTTATCACATACAACTACATGTAAATAGGCGGGATCACCCTGGGAGATGAAACCATAAACTTCATACGATTGGTTAGCTTTACTATGCCACGTCATAGTCCCTTTTGGTGACCAAATATCACCCCCGTGTGATATTTCTTTAAATAAATCTTTGTCCACAGGTCTGCTGTCATTATCCCAGTGGAAAGTAAAGGAATTATTACCCAAGTAAGGGTTATAATAATAAATACAAAGTCTATTTTTAGAATCTCCGATATCGTAGCTGACAATACCAGAAATTCCTTTGTAGTAATAGGATTTTGATTTTTGAGCGGCCATACATTTATAATCTCCCGGTTTTATGGCCCTTGGTACTGACCCTGTAACTTGACCACTTGCAGAATAAACCTGAGGATTGTGTAAAACGGAACTGGTTTTGTTCTTTACTTTTAAACAAACTGCATGTTTAGTCTGAAATATATAAGATAAATAATTTGTAACACAGGCAACCATAATAACAATAATCATCATCATCAATAAAGTCATATGCAAATTTCTGAATTTTTTACAAAAAGGAATACCAAAAGTTTTGCACAAAAGGAGTGTTCAAAATTTTGCACATGACAATAATAATAATAATTATTATTATTATTATTATTATTATTATTATTATTAGTAGTAGTATTATTATTATAACAACAACAACAATAATAATAACGATGATGATGATGATGATGATGATGATAACAACAACAACAACAACAACAATAATAATAATAATAATAATAATAATAATAATAATAGAAGAAAAAACAACACAGGATTAGAGAAGTCTCTAATCATCAATAAAACTCGTCAAAGTATTAAACAGGTGCTAAACAAATGACAACTGAACCTTTATTTGGTGCTATGATTGGAAACTTTCATGTAATTTTCATCCTGTTGGTCCCTCTAGCATAGGTTTCTCGGTAAAAAAAAAGAGTGAGTAATTAATTAATTAACTAATTAATAAAACAAGTTTTAACAAATAAAATTTCTTTAAAATCAGTGTATATAGACACAGAGTAACGGATGTTAAAATATACTAAACTTTCATTGAATCAGGTAAATACGGTTTCATAACGATAACCATGGTATCTCAGTTTTACTAGTTATAGCAGGGACTTATAACACTGTCATATACCATTTTTTTGAATTTAATCATAAAATACATTCAAAAAATGGTATATGACAACACTATCTAGCTATATACGTCCCTGGTTATAGATCTCCAGTGGCGGTGCCTCTATGTTCGAGTGTTAAAAGTGCATTTAAAGAGACAAATGCTTTTCACCGCTTAAAGCTGCATTAAGTTTTCCTAGGAAAAAAAATAAAACGGTGCTGATCTAATTAATGATGTTACTAATGAACAATGTTACATTTGGTTCAACGATAAAAGCTCGGATAAATACAGAAACAACAATGATTTCACAGCGTGGTGTAGCCTGTGGGATCTTATTTTAGAACATGGTTACGTCATAAAAAACGGGCCATTAAAACACAACCTACAAAACGATGAAATACGATAAATTAAACACAGAATTTTATTAAATTTGTCAATTGAGACTTTGTAAGGGATACGTTACACCATTGCGAATTTGGATATTAATATTAATTTCCGCCAATATTTATACTTTTCAACATTTATTTTAGCTCACCTGTCTAAGGGGAAAGAATGACAGCGGCATTATTAATACATGCTAATTGTTCGAGAACGTCGGGAGTGCCAAATATAATACACGCTTATATAAATACTTAAAGCTGCATTAAGTTTTTCAATTTTCTGAATTTTTTTCGATTTTTTAAAAATATATTTTTTTTAAAAAAAAGATATCTTCTAACCACGATCCGTGACATTCATTTTCTAAAATTTCATTTCTTTAAGCTGCAAATAAATGGAATCCTCTAACCGGTTGGTCAGTGTTTTACGATGGTAATTATGAGCATGGAGCATGCGCACGGATGTACGGAAAAACCAATGAATCGAAGGTGAAACATGACAGATTGCATTAATTGTCCGTCATTAATATCCAGATGTATTTGAAATGGTGTTATATATCCCTTTCTAAGTCACAAATGACAAATTCAATTTAATTTATCGTATTTAAAAGTTATGTTTAAATGGCCCGGATTTTGATGATGTAACCAGGCTAATATTAGATCCCAAATGCTGCATCTCGCTGGGTAAATACTGTAATTTCTGTATTTATTCGAGCTTTTATCGTTGAACCAAATGTAACATTGTTCATTAGGAACATCATTAATTAGATTAGCAAACGTTTAATTTTTCTTTGGAAAACTTAATGCAGCTTTAAATACAGTAGTCACCATTTTTGCATACCCCGAGTTGGAGAAAAGGAGTTTGTTGTTGGTTTATATGTTGTAGAATGGAAACATGCCGTAAGTGTTTAAAAATGAACGTAAACAACTTTTAAAACAGGCATGAGAAAGAAAAATTTTAATAAAAAAGATATGCTCGTGGATACGTATAATATATTGTTTCTAACCGGAAGTTGCTTTGCCAGATTAGATAAAGCGAGTCTTTCTGCTGACTCCATCTGTTGCTTTGTCCATTCATCCTCTTTTTTCCCCGTTAACCTGTGATGATTTTTACAAAAAAATAAAATTATTAAATATAGAAAATGATCAATCTTAATACAAGAATATGCCGAACAATTGTTTCAAATATACCGGTCATTTAAATGCTGTCCTTTTTTAGTAAATAGTTATATTCACACACACACACACACACACACACACACACACACAACACACACACACACACACACCGTGACACACACACACACACACACACACACACACACACAGATGTCCATCCAAAATCATGCAGAGATGGCAGATGCACAACCTGCGTCTCGCGCGCGTGCGCGTGTGTGTACAAAATTACTAAATCACACCGAGGTTCTAACTAGTGAACTGGAGCGAGAATCTCTTGTTCAACATTTAGTACTCAAGTGCAGCTGACTGGTAACTGCTACTAGTTTACATTCTCTTGGTGTGTACATATATACACATTACATTTAATAAGAATTGCACCGTTGAGTAAACATAAAAAACGTGTTCACCGTTCCCTTAAATACTATCATACAAACTAAGGGCAACTCCATTTCTCTTATATCTTAGTATTTTACGGTAAAATTCTTACCATTTCTTAGTCATCACAGCTGTGGTCGTGGTAGCGGCTGTGGTGACCACAGCGGTCACTACCTTCGTGATAAACTTCATGGGTCAACTTTGGTCAATTAAGCTTACTCATCACTTTTCACTGTACATAAAGCTGACACATAACAGGTAAATACTGTCAAAATGGCGGTATATATAAACTCTACATATATACAAAAGGAATTTCCAATCGATTTAAATTTACGGGTCACTGACAACTGTTTACTTATAGTGTCGTCTGTTTAACTCAAGAGGTTTCATATATAGATCTCTCTCTCTCTCTCTCTCTCTCTCTCTCTCTCTCTCTCTCTCATCTTGAAAATTTGCGACTTATTAATAAATTTAAAATAATATATACTGTTTTGTCCATCATATTATTAGCGTACAATCTAGCTTGCTGGCCCGCACCGTTATTCAAAATCAGTTACTCCAATTTGCGGGGGCCTCGGCGGCCCAGTGATCGCACGCTTACGGATTGCATTGCCTCTCTCCGTCTAGGCTTGAATCCCACTCGGTTCTGATTCTTTTGTCACGGGAAGAAAGTTTTTCAGTTCACTTGCCGAAGGTATGGGTTTTTTTTTTTTCGGGGAACTGGTTTCTCCCACCATTCCGAACAAGCCGCCTCGATATAAGAAATTTTAATTGACTTGAGCAAAAAACACCATTAATTCAACAAGTGTATGAAATTAACTAGAAAGACGTGATGGTCAACAAGGCCTTTTACTTTAAATAGTTGGTAGCGCAAATTAAAAGTTAATGGCCCTGAAATATGAAAGTTTGTGTGTCTTTTTAATTTTGCCAATTAAACCTCATATTATACTTAAGTGGAAGGTCGTGGGTTCGAGCCCCGGCCGGGTCTGACCCAAGACTTAAAAGTGGGCAGTGACTGTTCTTTCGCAAAGCACACGGCATTACGAAATGAAAGTCATGGTTCTTTCGGATAGGAACTTAAAATAAACGAGGTCCCGTGTCATGGCAGGCATGGCACGATAAAGAACCCTGTTGTATAAGTATAATGCCATAAGCGCAACGCACAGGCAAAATTTCTGCACTTTCGCCTATGGCTGGCGACGTCTCGATATAAGTGAAATATTCTTGACTGGGTCGTTAAATACCATTACTCAACTCAACTCAACTCATATTATACTGAAACAATCTACCACAAATTTAGGCATCTTTAGGAAACTTCCGTCTGCTTTAGGAGAACCGCTGGTTTAACGAAAAAGCCGACCGGACTTGGAACTCTATGGCGTTGGCGACCCGAGCGAAAAGTTAATAGCCTCGGGCCGTTGGGCCCGCAGTAATTTCGCACACTGATTTATTCAACCAATCTAACCCAATATGCGACTACCAATAACTGTATACTTTAAAGTTAATACAGAATCTTGTATCACCACACTGTGGTGATACAACAATGACGCTTAAGTACACGTGCACTTTTAGACGGACTATTTTTCATGACGTCACGGGTAGCATACTGAATACGCAAACAATTCTCTCTCTTTTTTTATTTTTATTTTTTAAATGTATTTTTTTTAATTTAAAAAAATTAATTTTTGTTAATAAATATGTAAGTCTCTTAGAAAATAAATAAAAAAAAAATAACTGAACTGATTTTAAAGGAATAACATAAATGTTATTTTCGTATTTTCTTACAATTCGTCTGCTGGCATCATGGAATACAACAACAACAACAACAATTTCTCCGGAATCCAGGAAAACGCAGATATTTTGAATGAAGTAATAGATAACTTACCGGATGATGAATTACCACAATTTGAAGTACAGTACAGTCCAGCATTATTGTCCCCATTAGATGAAAATGAGCGAAATGAACTGTCAGACATTTTTGCGTCAACAGTCTCGTTATGCCAATTTAGAAATTCCACTAATGATAATACTGTTCAAAATATGCAAACTCAGGTAAACGAGAGCATGGATAATAAAGCTGCTTTGCCAAAAGATTTAGTCCAGATTCAAAATAATTCTGAACATCAAATTCAAAATCATAACAGAAAGGCCCCCACTTTTGTTGAAATTGCCGATAAATTTTACAAAGTTGATTTCAACAATAAAATGAAAAATAAAAATACCACCAGGAAAACAACTAGTGTAATGAAAACATTTCAGTCGTTTGTGGACAGAACATTTAATAGAGATTCTGTAGAAAGTATTGATTTGGAAGCAAATTAATTAGACAATCTTTACGGGTCATTTATTCTTGCAATAAGAAAGGCAGATGGTACCGAATACGAGCCCGACACCCTAACGTCATATCACAGGGATATTGATAAGTTTTTGCGCGGAAAAAGCTATAAATTTAGACTAGTAACCGAAGACCGTAAATTTCAAAATTCAAAAGATATATTGGCAAATAAACGAAAAGAATTTAAACAAAAAGGAAAGAGGGGTAAACCTAACAGAACTGAACCTTTACATGAAAAAGAAAAGAATAAATTGCGAGAAAACGGACTGATAGGAACTCACGATCCAAAGGCATTAACAAACTTGATATGGCTTAACAACACAAAACTTTATGGGATGCGGGGAACAACAGAAAATCATAATTTAATATGGGGAGATATCAAATTAAAAAGTGATGAAAACAATATGGAATATTTGGAATTTAATGAAAAAGAAACTGAACCTATAACTGCCAATACGACTCACCTGAGAGAATTTAATATCTTAAAGCATATGCAATTCCGGAAGACTTAGACAGATGTCCTGTTTAATGCCTATATACAATTTGAATTTCGTCGTCCACCTCATACAAAAACTGCAGATTTTCCTATTTTATATTGCAATTTGTCACAACAAAAAACCAGATTCACAACATAGGTACAAAGGCAAGCCTCTTTCCATTCATTCAATTCAAAATATTATGAAATCCATGGCATCATCCGCAAATTTGCCAGGAAAAAAAACCAATACTAGCGCCAGAAAAACGACATGCACTCGCCTTCTCCATTCAGGAATTGCTCAAAGCACAGTTCAACATTTTTTCGGCCATAAAAACATTTCAAGTGTAAACAATTATACAGTCGCATCAATATCTATGCAGCATGAAATGTCGAACATATATGTGGAACCAGTCGTTAAGCAAATGTAAACAATCTAACAACAAACAGTGACAAACTCTCTGAAAATATTCCCAATTATCCAATAACTCAATTTTAGTGAAATAAACGACCAATATTCTAGGCAATCATTTTCCGGTTTTCAGGGACATACTTTCAACATTTCTGGCAATGTCACTATGCAATATATCAACAAGTCTGAATCACCATAGAGAAAACGACCTCGAATTGTAATATACAGTGACGAAAGTGACTGACTTAGTGTAGGTCATTCTTAAAGCTGCATTAAGTTTTTAAATTTTCTGAATTTTTATTTTATTTTCTAAAAATATATTTATTTAAAAAAAAAGGTATCCTCTAACCATGATCCGTGAGATTCATTTTCTAAAATTTCATTTCTTTTAGCTGTAAATAAACGGAATCCTCTGACCGGTTGGTCAATGATAAACGATGGTAAATATGAGCTTGGAGCATGCGCACGGATGTACGGAAAAACCCATGAATCGAAGGTGAAACATAACAAATTGCATTATTTGTCCTTAATTAATATCCAGATGTATTTGAAATGTTGTAATGTATCCCTTACTAAGCCACAAATGACAAATTCAACGAATTTCTATGATTAATTTATCGTATTTCACCGTTTTTAAAGTTGTGTTTAAATGACCCGGGTTTTGATGGCGTAAATAAAACAAACATACCAGTCCTTGTCCATATCACAATCCCCAAAACAAAGTAAAAACTTTGCAAACTGGCAAACTATGTGATACACGTGAACTTCCATCAAGGAAGTGAGGCCGGGTGCTCCGGAAGGGTAAGCACCTCCTGTTTAGCTAGTAACCATGTTCTAATATTAGATCTCAAATGCTGCATCTCGCTGGGTAATTACTGTGATTTCTGTATTTATTCGAGCTTATATCGTTGAACCAAATGTAACATTGTTCATTAGGAACATCATTAATTAGATTAAGCACCGTTTTAATTTTTTCTTTGAAAAACTTAATGCAGCTTTAACTTTTTGAAAATGAAACTCGCCATTGACTTCATGACGTCACGTATTATGTTATGATATTCTTCAGTGTTTTTCTGTGGTAAACTGCATTGATTTCACACAAACTTTTGTTTTTATTATTTTATTTAAAGTTGTTGAAAATGTTAGATAAAAATATCATATACACTGTGTATATATATATATATATATATATATATATATATATATATATATATATATATATATATATATATATATATATATATATATATATGTATATGTATATATATATATTTATCATGCATTAAAAAAAGAAATAAACTGAGACTTCTACCGGTGATGAAAAGTTCCGATAAAGATGTATAAAGAGAATTTTTAAGATATTTGCCAAAAGAGATATTCAAAATTCTGTATATCACAAGAGTACCACCATGTCATGGAATTCAGTTCTATAATTAAAAATTCACTTTAATAAATATCCGTATCTGGTTGAATTTGGTTTATTTTACTTTAAGATATTTTATTAACAACATTCTTTTTTAAATATTTATAGTCTGGGAAGAATTTCGTTAAAAAATCGAATGTATATTGAAAACTGCATATGTACTCCCTTTATATATAGTAAATCATTGATTCACTTTTCATATCAATTTTCAAAAATCTCCTCTATTATATCAACTAAATTATCGATAACGTCATTGATTCCGTCTGTTTCCGTAGACTCGTTTTCATTCCCCAAGTTGTCTGGTACAATGCCAACATTTTCCTCAGACGTTGCACCTAAGTCGTTGCCAATTCCAACATTTTCTTCGGACGCTGCACCTAAGCCTTTATCAATTCCAACATCTTCATCTTCCTCGGACGTCGCACCTAAGTCGTTACCAATTTCTTCTTCGGACGATTCATTTCCGTCTTCTGTTTCACCCGAATTCATGCTTTCATCACACACTGGGCAACATTGACCTTCAAGAACAACGCTTTCTTCCAGACTACAAGGAAGAACTGGGCAGACGACATTTTTGCAATCTATGTTGCCGCCACCGGTTTCGTTGCCATTTTCAGACGAATTGATCTTTTCTTCTTTTTCTTCTTCGGAATCCTCTTTCTCTTTGTCATCGGTTTCATCCTTTTCCTTACAAACGGGACAACATTTACCTTTGGGAACATAACGTTCCTCTTTGATACATGGCAAACTGGCACATATCGTTCGGTAACAAATTACTTCACCGTTTTCACACCTGCAGTTGTTGCAAGGATCATTTGCACCGTTAATAATTTCACCATCGTTATAAGTTTGACCTTCGAAGTAACAGCCTAAAAATTATCAAAAATGCATAAAATAAAATTACAAAATCTCATAAACGACAATTGCAAGATCTACCAACTAAAAGAAAGAGAACGCTGTGACCGAATCGTCTAAGTCGCTTGATCACAGAATACAGTGTTTTACATTGACTGGATTTGAATCCTTTCCGGTCAGGTGCTAGTGTGAAAAAGTTCACAGTTCGCGCTTGAAGAAGGTCGAATGCTTTTCGGGCACTCTGGTTCCCCCAAATCGCGCGTTTACTGATCATAGTGTTTTACACAGCCCATGTTCTAACCCAACCCAAGCAGATCCTAGTGCGAGAAAGTTGAAGACAAGCTTGCCAAAGATTGATTGTAATCTCCAGGCTCTCTAGTTTCCCCTACCATCCCGTAACTGATCGCCCAATTTACATGTTAGTAGAAGCATCTTGACTTTTACGCAAAACAGCATTACTCTACCGCACTTCACTTCAAAAAACTGAAAACTTGGAAAATGAGAAAACAGAAATGTATATTTCGGTCAAATTACGACATCTCCGATTTGAACGAGCTCTGCAGATGTATTTGATATGCATTTGTAAACACTTCCGGTAGGTTTTCTTTTTCATTATACATAAAAGTATCGCTAGTTTACGCGTACATGCAAATTGCATTGGCTGCCAACAGTACGCGGTAAGTCTTGGTTGAAATTTGCCCTTTTCATGAAAAGTGCCCCCTACACACACATTGGCCTAAAAAAAAAAACACGTGTTACGTTACATTGGTTACCTCTAAAATTACATTAATATAATATAAGATTTCAACAAGGACCCTCAACCGCAAAAGTAAATGCATTTATACAATGGATTATGATGTCGGTTGTAATGCTGATTAAACAGCTTTTTTCAGCGACAAGAGCAAGTTGATTAATTTCTAAGGATTGATCTAAAAACAAGTCCGTCTCTGCGTGAGATGTGAATGTGTATATCATGGTCTGCCTTGCAGTATAGCGCATTCAGAGCGGCTTTTTGTCAAGGTGCTAGCTCATCAAGTCTGTAATGACAAGCATACCACTTCCACTTCCGGAGACCAGGTGAACCATGTCAATACTCTTTCCTAATGCAAAGCGACAGGCGTGGAAACAATTTATCATTTAATATTTTAGTGTCCTAATGTATAACACGACCGGGATTTGAACCCTATGACTTCCCGCTCTCGAGGCAGACGCTCTACCACTTAGCCATCGAGGCTGTATATTTTTAACGATGAGTATAACTACAATTTTTTATGGATTATGTGTTGAATAGTTAGTACTTGCCTGAATTTCTTAAATCCATCGCAAATGCTGTTGTAACAAAAGCGCATACCAAAACGTAAAAATACATTTTTGTAAGCTTTCCTGAAAAATAGAAAACCGTAGAGGAAAGAGAGTGAAGTGGAGTTATGGTGTTATAAGTCTATATTCTGTCACATACCAAGACGTTCAGTTATAGGATAGTGGAGGAAACCGGAATGCCGGGAGTAAACCAGGGAGTTCTTCAAGCAAACTAAAATTTTAACTCTCACTGTGATATGCAAAGGCGGAATTCAAATCTAGGTGGTAGGATGCAATATGCTGTGAACTGTAAACGCGCGCTTTAGTCAACTCGGTCACCGAGGTCCCATGAAAGAGACAAACTAGGGCCGGAGTTGTTAAAAGCAACAATGCAGTTATATGCACTTGGTTAAACATATCCGCATTAGGCTGTTATTCCTTTTTTTTCAAGAACACTGAATCCTTGCTCTCGCGTCGTTTTAAAGACGCTAGAATTGTTTCCAACTTAAACATGCAATTTTAACGGGTTTATGCTATTTTCTTTCATTTCATGAATTGTGGCAATTTAAATGACATTTTGCCCCTTTGTCAGTATTGTCATAAAGTCTTTTTTTATTATTTTTTATTGTAAAATACATTCAAAATGCTTTATAACAATATAAAATATTTTGTTCAAAACTAGGATTTATAGAGATATCTCTAAAACTATGTTTATTCTGAGATAATATATAATAGAATTTGTGTGAGAGTTAAGGTGACTCTGACTATTGTCAAGCATTGCTTCATGTCTTTATAACCTCGTATTCGTACATGAATTGTCTCAATGGTTCAAATATATGCTCACTTGCCCATTGGTGTTGTGGTCTTTGTGCTATAGAATGATATAAAGCGAACGCTTAGATATCATAGTCCCTCTTGTACCAAGATTCGAATCCCAGTAGCAAAGATAAAAGTGAGATAAAGTTTGCCTGTCAGCTTGCCTAAGGTCAATGGAACTCTGGTTTCCTTACCAATCAAAATCGAATTGTCTCGATATAGGTGTAAAATTATTACTATTGAGATTACTTCTGTCATGTGCTACTTTTGAATATATCATTTCATAAAAATTCAAAAGTAGCACGTGACACTTCATTCCACTACCTGTGTTATTTTACTCGAATTGTTCGAATCTTGTTCTTGATTGTTATGGCTGTTGTATTTTACATATGAATGTTTTATCGTTTATTTTGTCTGTTATAGAAACTCTTATATCAATCGTCTCAACTTGTGTGTGTGTGCGTGTGTGTGTGTGTGTGCGTGTTATTTGCATTTTTTCACAAACGTATAATTGTCATTGTCGTCTCAGTGTGTCGTTTTCCAATTTTCGCTGGCTAATTGGTCTACGCGAGCTTACGAATCACAGTGCCTCTCACCGCCTAGGTTCGAATCCAACTCGGACAGATTGTGATAAAGTTTGTCTGCTCCATTGCCGGAGTTCGGTGATTTTTTCAGGAACTCTAGTTTCCTCTACCATTCCAAAACTGCTTGTCTCGAAATAAGTAATAACTGGACTTTGGAATAACACACATATAATCCACTTCTATTCTTCCCTTTAAAATACTTTAACTTAATAAAATAATAAATAATTGTCCTAAAACAATTGTACAAGCATGTTTATTGGATACAATACTGTTGCCAAATCCATATATAAAGTTACAAATTGCTCTGAATTTTTCTATTCCCATGTATTTGATGTGTAATCTTTAAAAAGTATGAAGTGAGAAAAAAATTTACATAAACCACTGTGTATTTATTGTTCAAACAAAATGCAAAAATAACTTACCTTAGCTCAGCTTCCTAAAGTCCTTGTTATCTATCTATTTTAAATCTATGCTGTAACTAACAACTTTATAAAAATCTTGAAAAATGATGTTAAATTTTCACCACCTGTTACCGGATAAAACAGGTAATATTTCATAATAATGACTTTAATTGATTAAAATTTAAATTTATAAATCTCTGCATTAAATTTTAAAACTATTAACTTCACATTTTTAACAATTGAACTGTTGTGTTTATGTGAAATTATGTTCATTGCCAAAATGAATGCAAAAACTTTGCAACAAACTGAATAACGTGTGTTTCATGAATCTAATTTCAATTGAAATTTACATCCCGCGAGACACAAAATTAATTGAAAAATTGTACCATTACAAAATGTCTCAAAATAATAGGTGATGTAGCTGTTTTGCCAAGGTAGGAAGAAATTTTATTAGTCTATTTATGTTATTAAAATTTTATTGAGTAATTTCCTTGATTTTATTTAGTGCATTTTAACTATTTAACCGTGCTTGTAATATTTCGTAGGTAAGTGCGTTTTTCAAGCTCGTCTCGAATAGAAACAAAAGTGACGTGGTAGCCATGTTTGTTAACCTATGTTAATGTGGTTCTAGATTGTGTATTGCATTTTATATGTATTCATATACGGAGTAAAAAGGTTTTTGTCGTTCATAGTCAATATGAATACAAAGGCTCTTAGGCTTGCAGCAATGGGAATTTTACAAGGCAAATTAAAATATACAATTATAAGCGTCTAGTTAAACTGTTAAATATGCAATTTAAATGCGACCCAATTTGCTCAAAATTATTTCTATAGTAAGGTTATTTAACATGCACAAAATGTCAAACGGAAACTAAAAAATAAAAAAAGTTCTAGGTCACCACAAATTGAAATCTGGGCATTTAAAATTTGGTGGAAATAACGTCAATAAGGTCATTACAGATTTTTCAATATAATACTGGAAAAGTGCTATATTCCTGTCAGGTGGGAAAAGGGACTTATTGTTTCAATTTTCAAGGTTGGCAACAAGGACAAAAATATCCGGACAACTATAGACCGATTGCTTTTTTGCCTGTATTTGATAAAGTCCTTGAAAAGTATTGATGCTACGAATTCAAGCATGCGATTTATTCCAATCATTTCCAGCGAGCTAACAACAATGATTCCAGTTCGGTTTGAGTTGCGTAACCACCTCGTTTAACTTTCAATTATCTATTAACAGTTATATGGAACAAAACAGCAAAGTATAAATTGCATTCCTAGATATAAAGAAGGCCTTTGACAGAGTATAATTTAGGTATCAAGGGTAAATTACTACAACTGATACATGTTATTATAGCCAATACTGTACAATCAAACTTGTTTATTACTACTGTCTGCACATTGGTCTGGGGTCGTTTGCCGACCATTTGGGTGATAATATTACTTGTAAATGGTCAATTGGTGATCGTACTGTTCCAGCCTTAAAGGAATTTGTCAACTTTGGTATCGAGCAAAATGTGTTTTTCCGTAGCGCTCACAGGACACGTTCTAGATATGACAAAGAACGTAAATCTTATTTTGAAATTAATGGTGTACAAACTAACAATAAAAACCCTATAATGTAATCTGATTTATATAGGGGTATAGCTAGCTAGACAGGAGGTGTTTACCCTTCCGGACCACACGGCCTCACTACCTTAATGGAAGTTCGTGTATAACTAAAATTGCTAGTTTTCCAAAGTGTGTGTGTGTGTGTGTGTGTGTGTGTGTGTGTGTGTGTGTGTGTGTGATTTAGACATGGACTGGTATGTTTGTGTTTCATTTTCTAGGAAAATTGTGGTACCAACTGTCTTGTATTGTTCCGAGCTCTGAAGCAATCTAAATATTTGCGATATTAAAATGATTAATATTTTTCAACATATTGCAACAAACAGACAAGGTCTCCCTAAGCTCAAGCGATCAAATATGTGTGAGAGTATGGTTTGCTAACCTAGATTTATCGTCAGAGATAAACGGAAGTTATTATTTCTTCGGAAATTGTACAGATTTGACAGGGATCTACCCCCCAAAAAACTTTTTGTACACCGAATCTACCTGTTTTGTATTCACTCAGACTGAAAGCAGCGTGGTTTTATTCCAGATATTCACGATCCTTAATAGACAATCACTAACAAAATTCATAGTGGACTATATTCATGGAAATATGTTTCAAGAGAAGAGGCGCTGAAAACCATAGTTAGCAATGCAATCTCTAAAAAGGAACAAAGGGATATAAAACAAACATACCAGTCCTTGTCCATATCACAATCCCAAAAACAAAGTAAAAACTTTGCAAACTGGCAAAATATGTTATACACGTTAACTTCCATCAAGGAGATGAGGCCGGGTGCTCCGGAAGGGTAAGCACCTCCTGTCTAGCTAGCTACACCTGTCACGTGCAAGTCAATTTTGAGAATGAAAGGAACAAAGAATTATGGTAAATCAAATATATCCAGTATAAGATAAAAGACCTTCATCTGACCCGGACTTCCTACTGTTCCGACAAATACACAATACAGGTTCTGTAGCATCGCTACGGACTTTCTCTACCAAGACTTTGCTCGCTATTTTGCTAAACTTGGGTCTTAACACCTTAGTATACATACTACGAATGTTCTATATGTAACTGTGTATTTACAAACTTGTATGTTCACATCTGTGCTGTAGTGTTGACGTTATTAGAAAACAGTTTTGGTGTGCTTTTACAGACCATTTCAGTATCAACCTTGATACAGAACTCAATGGATGTTTTGACGAGAGACTTTTCTGCTTCTTACTTGGATTAAAACCAGCATGTATTCAAAAGTTTGTTGGACTGTGCTATCATTATTAACAAGCAATATCCGCAGCCTATTATAGGCAGCTCGCGTGAAATGTCACCCTGTCAGTCCTTACCATTAATACATTAATAATACTTATTTATTTATTGTAGCATTTATAGGACTTTGTTTATATATATATATATATATATATATATATATATATATATATATATATATATATATATATATATATATATATATATATTTTTTTTTTTTTTTTTTTTTTTTTTTTTTTTTTTTTTTTTTGCTTTACACAGCATCGGTGGTACGGTTGCTTTGAAAAATGTCCGACACCCCAGTCAAAGTTTTCCGGAGCCCTGATATATATATATATATATATATATATATATATATATATATATATATATATATATATATATATATATATATTTAAAAATTTGCATTAATTTCAATACGCATTTTACTTCAAAATCGGCAATTCGCATTACTTTCATGACGCATTAATTTTCTGATTTACAGTATGTATATTATATTTAAAGTATGTTATAGTGTATCGATTTAATGAATAAAATATTGTTTACACTAACTGTTGTCCTGGCATTTTTTTTTACTTTTGTTCCACACTAAATAACATAAAATCAAAAAATAAATAATGAAAATTAAAAAAAATAATTATAAAATAAAAACAACAGGCGATGGCGACATTAAGTTGGCAGAATAATCCCCCTTACCATTTTCATTACAACAATGCATATTGTTTTGTCTTTAAAATTAACCGTTTTTCAAACGCTACAGAAAGAATGTTTACTGGTCTATTTTCTCGATGTTTGGCAAATTGCAACAGGATGTGAATTTTTACGTATGATGCTACATATCATGATCAATACGTCATACATAAAAATAAAAACATGTGCTTATTGACTTTAAGGTCAACATATGTTGGACAATCGGACCAGGCTGTTGCTGTCGGCCTCAGGAATAAGTTAGATTTTTCGATTAAACATAACACGTGTTGATCTCAATTCCAATCTATTTTTACAACTGAAAAACAATTTATCCGTTCGAAACAATTTAGTAATTTTTTCAAATGATAATTTTTTTTATTATTTGGCCCTTTCTAAAACTGTTTCAGCAAGTTTTATGAAATTGTTCCAATCGTAATTAAAAGATAAATAAAATTTCAAAACGTGATCGTATATTTAATGTTCAAAACTTTTAGTTACATCGAAGCTTCAATCGCATCAAAACTGTTGATTAATTTTTTTATCAATAGAATTTATTTATTTAACATTTATTTATATGTAGATTTCAATTCTTTTTTCGCCATAAAAAAAAACTCAATTACGTGTCTTTTGGTCAATTTAATCGTAAAGAGATCATTTTTATCCTTTTTGGTCTTTGGTTTATATTCTGCAAACAGGACAACACTGACCGTCAGGCACATATCGATCGTCCATTCTACATGGAAGACTGGCACATATTGTGTGGTAACAGTTGACTTCACCATTGTCACATTTACATCCGTTACACATGTCGTCTGCTCCTGTTATGTCTTCGCCATCTTGATAATTTTTTCCTTTGTAATTACAGCTTCCTGCATTGTTGTATTGTTTAATATATTTATTTATTTATTTATTTATTTATTTATTTATTTATTTATTTATTGTCATTTCGTCATTTGCTATACTTATTTACAAAAAGAGAACCGAAAGGCAAATGAGAAATTTCATCAGGCGAAAACGCGACATAATCGGGCGAAGTAACAGAATTTCACTAAAGACATTTCCGATTTGTTTAATTGGTGCCACGTGGATTTATTTTCTTGTCTTGCTAAAAAGACCAAGCAAATAAGAGGTTTGACTCAAAAAGTGCGATTTTCGACAATCAAGATCAATACATTTCTATCATTCGGGCAGATCGAGAATAATGAAAGAAACAACAAAAATCGGTAAATTAGACAATCTACGGCAAACAAGCTGACACACACACAAAAAAAAAAACGGAAAAGATATGATACAGAATATCAACGACACATTGTTATATGACCATAAGTTTTATATTATATATATCCCACTACGGTAGCTCAATTGGTAGAGTGCTCGCTTCAAATGTGAGAGGCCAATGGTTCGAACCCCGGCCTGGTCTGACCAAGACTTGAAAATTGGTGTGTTCTTTCGCCAAGCACTCGAAATTTATAAATGAGTGTCACGGGATCCTTTGGATAAGACCTTAAAAACCGATACCCCGTGCTACGGCAGGCATGGCATGTTTAAGACCCCCCTGCACATTGACCTTAGTGCACTGCTAAGGTCAAAATCTCTTACCCTTCATCTATGGCTGGTAACGTCTCGATATAAGTGAAATATTCTTGACTGGGGCGTTAAACCCCATTAAATCAAATCAAATTATACCATATATAAGTTTTATTTTCCATGTTCAATATAAAAACCGTAAGTTTTGCATTTACGTTCAACCCGTTTTGTTTTTGTTTGAATTGCGATTATTCTTGGTTCAAGTTGCATTGTCTTTCGTTATATGTATGCTTTTAAGCAATAGATTGCTTTTGTACCTTTTCATTGTCATATCGGGAATTAACTGTTTCGTGTACCGCGTTATACCATACCTGCACTTCTTAAATTCATGCAATTTGTCAAAGCAGCAATAAGTGTAATTATCAAGATATATACAAAAACGCTTCTCATGGCTACCTGAAAAAAAATTAAAATAATTTTATCTTATTGAGAAATTCATTGTTGTGCGAGTGTAATTGTAAAGAACATTCCATTCAATGGCGTGTAGGTATATCATTTCATATTTAAAAGAATTCAAATTCACCTAAGATAAGCTATATCCGTTCTTATTGAATTTATTTTATTTCGTATTATTTCGCTATTTTTCCACTTTAAAAGTAGCAATGATAATAAAATTAATAATAATTATTAAAGAAGAAGAAGAAGAAGAAGAAGAAGAAGAAGAAGATTTTCATTTGGGGAAGCTGGTTATTTCCAAGTACATTCTATACATGTGCTCGAAATTCTAAAATCAATTTGGATTCAACATTGATCTTCGTTGTTCTGTTTATCAACTGAATGTCATATGTGATGTACTTAGCTTTTTAAAATTTTTTTATCAAAAAATAATTAAATAAATAATAATAATAATAAATAAATGTATTCATTTTACAACTTAGCAATTAAATGTAAGAAGAAGAATTTTGATTCAAACGAACCGAAGAGCGTGTAGCTAGCTGGACAGGAGGTGCTCACTTTTCTGGAGCACCCAGCTTCATTTCTCTGGTTAAGTTCACGTGAATAACTAAATTTTTCAGTTTTCGAAAAGCCTTTACTTTGCTTTTCGGGTTGTGATATTTACGGTGTCTTCACATTTATCCAACATTTGATATTGTGGTATAGGAAAAGGTAAATTTTATGTTGGATAAATGACATCAAAGGAAAATGGAAACAATAGGTGGGCTTGGGTACCGTGAACGGGGAAATTCATACCTTCATCTTTTTGAAGAAAAAAAAAATATCGGGTTAAAATGAAAAGAAGCTTTATTCGAAAAGATTTTTATTGCCCCGATTTACTTAATTGCAATTAAAAATAAAAAATAAAACAATATGATTTATATTATTTTTGTTTAAAAAACAGTAACATTATTTTTAAAATCAATATCAAATATTTTTAAAAAAAAATACAAATGGCATTAAGCAATATAATGTTACAGAAACTGCATCACATTTTAAATAATAACATCAATAAGCATTATCACATAAATAAAACAATACCACTATCAAATATTTTTTTTTAAAAATACATATGACATCAAAATGATTAAGCAATATAATGTTTATTTTTTATAGTAGTTATTTTTAATTCTTAGTTCAAAATTTAATATTTTTCATTAAATATAACTTTTTGAATTTTATCAAGGTAGAAAAAAAATTAATTTCAAAAATTCATCATATTTACTTTTAATTGATGGTTTACTTTTTAAAGTAAAGGAACTTTTACTCTGGTAGTGAAAACTAACTGATCACACCACAGGTAAATAATCTTAAAACCAATGGTGTGTGAATCCAATGTTGGATAAGTGTAAATAGTGAATTTTCAAATGTTGGATAAATGTGAATGAACCGATTTATACATGGACCGGTATGTTCCTCTTTTATTTAATAAAATCTACATAGTTATGGTGACAAACACACTGGGCAATTAGTTTGAATATATTTTAAAAATTCAGTTTTGTCATTTCTCTCCTCACATTAAACAAATCTTGGAAATTTTTATCAAAAAAATAACAAAACCCTTGTTTTCCTACAATATACAAGATACAAAATTGCATGAGAGAGAGAGAGAGAGAGAGAGAGAGAGAGAGAGAGAGAGAGAGAGAGCTTACCTGATATTCAATCCTTCAAAGTTCGATTTATTTTACAGATACAAACGTTGTCATTTATCATTTTACAACTGACCATCTCTTTATATACGCTGTATCACAACAGGTGTGTGAAATGTAGATAGATCTATATAAATGTGATATAAATTTACGATATCAGATATTAACAATAATTAGTTTTGCGGTTTGCTTTTAGGCTTAAAACATGTGTATGTAAAGATGACAGATATACGGTTCGTGATATTGCCAAAGCTGTATCGCCATCGCGGGTGTATTTCATTTTGAGGAGTATTTTAAAAGCACGAAAGATTTCTGCCAGAGGAATCCCGCATATATTGTAAGATAACCAAAAACGGGTACGAATACAAACCGCTAAGCAATTGCTCAAAATGTTTCCCACATTCATTCAAAGACAATTTGCAAACATTGTTACTGGTAAGAAAGATTAAAAACAAAATGTGGTTAACTAAACAAGGTAAAAAACCTGTAGTTGCCAAAAGAAGCATAAGCACAAGGAAGGATCTTTATTGCATATTTTTCTCATGTGATGGCATAAACTGACAAATTCCTGTGCCGAAGGGCAAACGTGTAACAGGTAAGTATTACCGAGATGTTATCCTAAAAAAAGCTCAAGAAAAGTTATAATTATCTTAAACAGCGCCTAAATGAGGATTTAGGCACGTTCGTCTACTTCATGATAATGCTCCATCACATACATCTGAGCTTGTGATGCAATTTTGTATTCGGGAAAGGTTACCGTCTTGCCACACCCACCATACTCTCCAGATCTAGCCCCATGATACTTTTTTTTAATTTCCGAATTAAAAAGTTTTGAATTTAGGCGATACTGTTTTGAGACAACGATTGTAAAACAAGTGTGAGGGCTGGTCTCTTCAAAACTTTTTAACCACACTAATGATCAATATGATCAGTGCCAAACAAATAGTCAAAATTTTAAAATCAGGTCGCCTTTATTAGAAAAAGATATTTTTCGTTTATTTAAATAAAGCCGTTTTGTTTTATGGATTTATAAAGAACCTGGTTATGACTACAGGAAGTATTTACTTATTCAGAAACTACTTTGAATTCTTTTTTTACTACTACTACTACTACTACTACTACCACCATTATTACTACTGCTACTACTACTACTACATTATTACTACTACTTCTACTACTACTACTACTACTACTACTTTTTAACAATTTGCCATATTTAAAAATGATGAAATTACAATTGTAGTTTATAGTTTCTACTGTTGTCATAAAGTTTTTACTCAAAACATTATTATATACTCTTTCCACAATCTTGGACCACTACCGTAGCTCAATTGGTAGAGTGCTCGCTTCGTATGTGGGAAAATGGGGTTCGAACCCTGGTCGGATCTGGCCAAGTCTTAAAAATTGGTAGTGACTGTTCTTTCGCCAAGCACATGGCTTTTAGAAATGAAATTCACGAGATCCTGCGGAGGAGACCTGTTAAACAAATGCCCGTGTCACGGCAGGCATGGCACTCTAAAGAACTGTACATTGTCCTAAATGCACTGCAAAGGTCAAAATCTCTGCCACTTCACCTATAGCTGATGACGAAATAAGTGAAATATTCTTGACTGTGACGTAAATTGTTTGTCAAGACAAAAAAAGTAAAGTTTGTTTAATAACACAAAATGTAGCATCGCACAGTGTACCATTGTTCCACGCATTTTATGTTGGAGTTACCCCAAACTATTGCCTCGATGTTTCCTTTGCATTACCCGACAAATACTACCATATCAGGGCAATGAGGATATACTGGTATAGCATGTAAAATTGCAACCTCGTTTTAACAGGATATTTCTGGAAAGAAATCCGACCCCAATGTCTCAATTTTGAAGACATTTTTCAGTTGAAATTGAGTTTTAACAAAACAAAACATTGTGTCATAAAACTTATTTTTTTTAAATATTGATGAGAGAATAATGGGAATATTTGAGTTTCAAGAGTGTAGACTCAGTTCAGTAAATGATTGTGAAACTGGGACCCAAACATCAGTGGAATTTCGAACGGACCAACTGCAGATCGTATAGATAGCACGAGTTATTTTACAGTTAGCTGGTCCAAAAATGGGTTTAAAGTTACTAATTCATTAAAACTTCAGATTTAAATGAAATACTATTGTTAACTTTAAAAGATCAGGAGATACAGGGGTTATTTTTCTGGTATCTTAAGGATTGCGCCAATCTATAGTATACCAGGTGGAAAACCAATAAATAGCCGAACTAACCCCAATACATAGATCTATCTTGTAAAACGGTCAAAAATCTATTGGAAAGCAACCAACTATCCTATAGATATCTGAGCTATCCTAAGGTTCACGGGTTTTTGAGAAAAAAAAATCGGCGTACCATATACACATGCGAACATTTATTATCTAATTTGATTTCGTCTATACACAGGTATAGCCTTGGCATTCGGTTTAAAAACAGGGTATATTATAAAGATAAGCTCCTAGGATTAACGAGGCCCGAAATTGGTGTAACTAAACAAAACCGCAAACTTCTGACAGGTAAGTTGCAAGCTGACAAACTTCTCAACAAGGGCCGTCGAACCTAATATTATTGTTTTGATGTAAAGCGTACTATATTCGCCAATGTGCTTTATTTTGACCAATGGCATCAGAATAGCAGGACATCGACCCAATCTCGTTCCTCAAATTGAATGTTTAAACAGATGTAAAATGTCACATGATCCATCATGACTTATTTTTTATGTACAGTACAACTTCGTGACGGAATATAACTAGATGTTTGAATTATTTACACTATTTAAACACTTTACTGCTGTCATAAAAGGATACTACTGCAAAGCGCGAGGATCCTGAGAAAATCCATCAGGTATATAACTATATTTACTAAGTTAAAAAATAGAGTGGTTTTTTTTTTATCTCAAAACAAAAGATGACTAAAAAGCAAAATTCCGAGAACAGCGGCGTTTATAACGAACTGTTTTAAATATTGCGGCTCAATTTTAATTTCAATAGTTGTGTTTTCATTTTTGCTTGTACCGATATATTTTCTGAAAAGGAGGGGGAGTTGAAAATTTTATTAGAGATATTGCCAGCACCAAAAGCACAAGCTTCCCCCTCCCTCACCTCCAGTTGCGAAAGGTCTTGGGGTCGAGAGAGAGTCCTGTTGGGGGCCAGGGGGCGAAGTCCCAGCGAAAATAAAATTTTTAAATAATTCTGTGAATTCTTTTGATACATTTCTCTCTCTCTTTAATTTTTCAAAGGGGAGGGGGTGACCCCCGAAACCATGCACCCTCTTGATTTCGCCAATGTATTCTTACTTCACTGAATCTTTTATCAACTATGTCATTTTGATTGACATAATCCGGATATCTATGATATTAGAAATTAAACAATAATGCATTTATTACCGAGAAATAATGCAAGTGTATGCTTTCGAAATGTTTTGCTTCACTTCAAAACTTCATATTAATATAAATTAAGTTGTCTTGTGCTAATCTTTGAATACTTCATTATTAAATATCATTTTTCGTCCATTAATTAATTGTTCTGTGTGATTTTCCATGCCATATTTAATTCGGTTTTGTATAACGTACCATCTGGTGCTATCTGCGGTCAGTAATTATTGCTACTTTTCATTATTGACACTTTGGTCTAGGCCATAATGACCAATTAAATCACAAAACAAAGGTTGGGCAGATGTTACTTGTATAATAGATATCTATAACAACACGCTTTAAATGTTCATAAATTAAAATTTTCTGTTGTAATTCACTGTTAATCAGTTTTTTTTTCAAAAACTAAATTTTAATTTTATTTATTTATTTTTTTTTTTTAACAATTAATTATTTAATTTATAAATAAGTAAACTAATGTCCGATTCACGTCTGCCGTAACACTAGTTTGTTCAAGGGTTTAGAAGAGATATAAAAAAAAAAAATGTTTGAATCATTTCACATACCGTTGTGACGTATGTATTTAGTCGTAATTAATTGACACAAAAATACATGCTGTCTTAGCTGGAGCGTTTTAACTTGAATCCTTATGTAGGGGATGTGAAGTGTGTGTAAACTAGTCCACGAGCTTTAATTATTTATTGTATTATTAAAGATATTATTTTTGTCTTCCATTTTTTTACGGAAAATTATAATTTTAAAAATCTGCTTAAGAAATCTAGTACAAATTGCCTTAGAGGTTATCGTGAAAGGGCTCCGGATGTTTTTTTTTTACCGTTGTTCATTTTTGAAATTAGTTCAATTGACGTTCTTCCTTCAAAGAACAAAGTTCATAGTTTATGATAATGATTTTCATTAGATCTACTTACTGACACGGCGAATTTTTAGTAATGTATCATAATACTTTCAAATCTTTGTTTTTTACAATTCAGCTATTTAGTAAATAATTGATGTCATCACCTTTTTTGTCTAAATTTTCTTCAATAAGACAATAACTTTGCCAAATGTAGTTACGATATTTTTGAGAGCACTGGACTCATTTGAAATACTGTTCTGCTGTCTATGTGATGCGTTTAGGTGACAAATTTAGATGTCCTAATTGCACAGATAAGTAGACTGTTGAGGGAAGTTGACACTGTCCTTTTTCAAAGTTGTAAATATACAGTTGAATAATATTACTGAATTAAATAATTTTAAGGTTCATACACCTGTAATTTTGTTGTTATTGCTGTGGTCTTTTTTTTAGACTTTATTATATCATATATATATATATATATATATATATATATATATATATATATATATATATATATATATATATATATATTAAAAACAAAATGCAAAACATTAGCATGAATAATAGCTTTGTTGATGGCAATGCATCCTTAGACTGCAAATCTTTGTCTAATGCACTGGAATGAGGTCCCTTTCATTACTGACAAATCATGTACAGTAGCTCCATGCACAACTGAAATTGTTAACATGCAAGTTCCAATCCAAACAAAGTAATGTTATGAATATAAGGAACAAATATTGGTCTTTAAATTGTTACTGTTATTGTCTGAAAATACATTAATTGCTAATAAATATAGAGTCATAACTATTAGGGTTCCTACAGCATACCTGATTTTCACTGATTATTGAAAATTAAAGGTTTTGGCACATCACAAAGGTGATAGTAACTTTAAAATCCAATTCCTTGCAGCATGTACAGGCAGTGATAGGCTTCCATATGACATAGGAATTTAATTTACATGAAACATTCCAGAATATGTCAGATTCTTAGTCCTGAAAATCATTACTGTTACAGCACATATCAATATAGCAAAGCTGTTAAGAGTCATGATTTTGAGGACTTGTCAGTTCTTTGTAGCTTAATCAGACAAAATTCTGTCTTACTATATGTTCATATATTTCTTTTTTTTAACAAATATGTGGTTAACTTCTTCTAGAATATAGAATGTTGCTACATCATGCCATTAAAAGAAACATAACTGTAAACAAAATAATAAAATATTTCAAAGAAGAGCAATGAAAATAGCATACACTGTAGACTCTATGAAGGCCTATTTTCAATCTGACATTTGTGTTGCCTTAGGGACAGAAAATGTCAAAATATTAAATGTCACTCCTTTTAGATCAGGACTGGTCTACAAAAAAAAGGATAAATGGTTGTCAGAGCTCCCATACCCAAGCAGAATAAAAAATATTGAATATACCAAGAAATGTTGTACAGAATATGTGATACAGTTGTTGTAAATAATGAACATACAAACTGGTCAAAACATTTTTTCTAGTCCTAGTTGTATTCTGCATATTGTCTAAGGGGGCCTTTGTGACCAAATGGTATAAAACTCTTTTTTACAGACCACTGTACTTTTCTCTGTCTAGGTTTGAATCCCACTCCGGCAGATTCTAGAGTAAAAAAAATATGTCTCTTTGCTTGCTGAATGTCAGTGGTTTTCTCCAGGCATTCTGGTTAACTTTATCACTCCAAAACTAACCACCTTATAAGAATAGAGTCATAACTGGGGCATGAAAAACATGATAGCTCCTCTCCCCTCTCAATAATGCTATTATTTAAGAACCGTTGAAAACTTATAATAACATTATAAAAGAATTCCCAAACTGAATTATTTCAACTTGAAAAAAAATCTTAAGTTCATCAATGTTTTCTTAACCCATTGTTTCTCTCTTATTACATGCCAGTAGAAACACTTTTAAAACTTATATTACAATATTAGCTAGAATTTTGAAACTTTATTCAAATTAAATAAACTATTTTTAAAATTTATTATTTTGAATTTTTTTTTTTTAATTTCAAGGAATTACTAATTTTCTGTTGTTTCTACAGTGCACTGACTATGATGTCTCCACAAAGTTTGTCAATTTTGCCCAAGGGACATTTTCAGTTACATTGTATTTGCATATTCTACTAAATTGTTTAAAAATTTTAAAAATTTCTGACAAACAGACTATGCAATTAAGTGGAATCTACTCTATCAGGTTGAGTTAAAATAATCCTCTATAAATGGATTTTCAGTGCTAAAAATTGAAAATAAGTGTTCTATAATTGCTGTTGATGATAAAAAAAAAAAATCAATTGTATCGTGTGTCTTGATGATAAAAAAACAACTGTATTACATGTTTTTAACCCATTATGTTTTACTTATTACATGCTGGCAGGAGCACCTTACCCTGAGGCTTGGTTAGGAAGTATTGCACATGCTTTTTTTGTTGTTATGAATCCTATTGAGCTTGTGTATCACCTGTTATCCTTACCCTTTGTTATGGTGAGCAATTTCTTATTTTGCCTTTGTTAGCTCACCTGACCAAAAGGTCATGTGAGCTTATGGCATGGAGTGGCATGTGTATGTGCATGCATGCGTGTGTGTGTGTGTGTTTCGTTAACACCTATTTTCAACTTCTCCTCCAAAACTGCTGGACAGATTTCAATGATACTTAGTCAGAAGCATATATGGGCAGGTGCAATTCAGATTTGTTCATGGCATTGCCATGGCTACCATAACTAGGTCAAGGTCACCTAGGGGTCCAAAAAATCTTAAAAAATCTTCTCCGAAACCAATGATGGGTTTTCGTGAGTATTGCCTTGTCTTGCCTTTGTTGTTATTGTTGTACACCTTATATTACTGTATATTTTTAAAATGAACACCTTGAAATATTTTTATTTCTTTAATTTCTCACATGGACTTCATTAGCAGAGTGGTCTAAAGCCATGGCTTGTAGATTTAGGACCTCTCATTGCCTGGGTTTGAACACTTTAATTTTTCTTAACTCTCCAGTTTCTTCCTGGGGCCTTGATGGCTGAATCTCCCTCAGGGCACACCATAGTGTGAAGGATTACTTCCGTTTCCACCAACACCTTAATATATTTTAAGATGGAGAGAATTTTTGGATTGCTTCAATCTTCCTGTATCTTGTACAATGAATTTGTTGTGCTGGACTTGTTTTAATTAAAGATATTTTAAAATTTCCCCATTTTTGTATTTTTTAGATGGAGAGAATAAAATCAAAATGGCCCTCCATGGGATTAGACTTTCAGGATCCTATGATGAAGAATTTAGCTGTGGCAGTGGCCACAACCTTTAGTTGTGTGGCAGGTGGCATGTACATATACAGATACATACAGAAATACAAGATTAAACAGAGAATAAAGGAAAGAAGGGAAGAATGTAAAATGTCTTGTGAGAGAATGGCTGAACATCTGAACTTGAATGGGGTAATATAATTAATGTGTTTAGTATTTCATCATTAGATTTATTCACTGGTGTAAACATTTGTGATTTTAGTGAAAAAATAAGTGAAAATTTTAGGTGCTTATATACATATGTATTTTCAAAAAAAAAAAAATATTAACAGACGTTTTTCACTCTACTAAAAATAGGAGTCTGTGTCATTGCATTGTTTTCATTCAAATGTAACAACAGTAATTATCATACTTTTTAAAACATATTTTTTGTACTCTTGAAAACGTAGGGCATGTATAATATTCACGTCAAGTATTATAGTATAAAAAGAGTAATCTTCCTTTTAAGTCTATATTTTTTAAAAATAATTTGTATTTACTAAAAGTCAAAGAGTTGCCCCCCTTGTATTAGGTTTACACATATCAAGAACCAATGGTGAATAATAATACATGTAATATATTTGCAATTTGACTCTAAATTTACAAAATCCTGTGGTGATCATCAGTATTATTTTTATGTATTGGATATTATGTAATAAAAGAGTTTTTCATAATAAGAAGATATAGTAAAGAAAACTACTGATTTTTTCAACATATAAACTGTAACAGGAGTGAGAAAACACCTGTAAAAAACACATCCTCACTGAGTGCCCCGCCTGAGGATCGAACCCAGCCCTTCTGGGTGATAAGCGAGTGCTCTACCACGTGGCTAAGAGATCTGGACCAGATAATCTGGCAGTAAATCACTCTATTTTACCTACTATATACACAAACACCATGACTAGCTCAGTTCCGTTACATTCCTCCCCTATAGTCTTAAGTATTCCCACCTTTGAAATCTCACACAACCCCTCCATGGGTTATTTTGTTGGACGCCAAATGTAACAGGAGGGAGGAAACACCTGATAAAAACTCATCCTCACTGAGTGCCCCGGCTGAGGATCGAACCCAGCCCTTCTGGGTGATAAGCGAGCGCTCTACCACGAGGCTAAGAGATCCGGACCAAATAGTCTGGCAGTTAATAACTCTATTATACCTACTATATACACAAACACCACGACTATCTCAGTTCTGCTACAAACTCTAGCTATTAGCAGCTTTATATAATGAAATCTTATCCATTTACAAAAAAAATATCTTGATTTACTAATCTTGCTAAATTCGATTATGATATATTTATTATATCAATTCAGTTGTATACATGATATAATAAAAATGTTTTCAAATTTTATCTCAACTGGCTACAGTCATATTAATAGTTCATTCAGGGTCAGCTAAAAGTAATTAGGTTGAATAAAGGTGAATAAATTTGTCATTATTTTTCATGAAACTTGACAATGTTAAAAGACTTTTTGCTCTATTTGTTATAGATAATAAAAAAAATTTTTTTATATATTTTTTTTTATATTTTTTTGTTTACAGCTTTCATTAGAAAAAAGAAACAGTATATTAAAGTTGCCAATAAAAGAACTTCAGTCTAAGTTACAGTCAGGAGAGTTGAAAGCTTTAGAGGTGCTTCAGGCTTACCAGTCAAAGGTTGGTAGGACAAGTGGTTTTGTTTACCTAAAATAATTGCTGAATTAAGGTAGATTTCCCTGGAGAAATATGACTGAAATTTTCCAATATGACCAGTAAAATTCTCCAAAAGTCACAATCAAATAATTGTAGTTAAATCCAAATGTCCTAAACTGTCCTGGTCAAAAAATTAAAATGTCACAATACAAAATTTTTGCAAAGAACTACAAAATTCTGAGTGTATAAAAAGGTTCATATTTTCCCATATCTGAAAGATAGAAGGTATTTTTCAACAACCATTGAAAATTCACAGACATCACATGATTTTAGGTCAAGCAGTACACTTACAAGCCACTAATGGAGCTAAACTCATAGAATGCTCATTTAAACATTGTAAGCAGAAGGTCGATATACCCACACTGGTTTGAACATACAAACACTTGAATAAAGTGACTTTTCTTTAGCCAAGCACTCAGAGTTTCGAAATAAAAGTGAATAGTCCTTCAGAGGAGACTTTAATAGCCACTGTCATGTTTCACAGTAGAGAACCCACCCATGTTATGTTATCCAGAGTGCATTATAATTATACAAAGGTAAAAAATTTTCAAATTAACTTAAACTGGCAACATCACAATATAAGTGAAGTTTTCTTAAAATCAACCAGTTAATCAGTCAGTCAAGCTTTTCTGGTATAATTATAGATTTTGATATCGATATGACAGGTTTAATAAAATCCTTGATTTCACCCATAACTTGTGGTGTCTCAAAATAAGTGAAATATTATTGATGGAGAAGTGAAACTTATTTAATCGATTTATCAATCAGTCACTTACACATTTTATTAATAGGATTATAAGCTTGTTAATGAATTTAAATTGAGATTTTTTCAAACTTTGGTAGCATTTAATATTGGTAGAATTAAACTATTTTTTAACATACATAAGCCTCTAGTACTGGTGAGATTCGTCCATTTAATATAACTATTTAATTTACAAAACTAAATTTATTCTTTTATAGGAAACAATATTTACATGTGGTTTTTAATATAGATGCTATAACTTACACAGGGCGAAAAGCTGGCTTATAGCTGGCTTATAGAGTCTATAAGCCATCTATAAGCTGGCTTATAGATGATCTATAAGCGATCTATAAGCCAGGCTTATAGATGGCTTATTGGCATTCAAAATATAAGCCATCTATAAGTTATAGCATCTATATTTAAAACCACATGTAAATATTGTTTCCTATAAAAGAATAAATTTGAAACTTTTCTGGAAAATTCCCCATGCACACCATGCTGGATTTGATTGGATTGATGTTGTTTTATGCCCCAAGTCAAGAAACTTTCACTTATATCCATAGTCAGTTAAGGAATGGTGAAGGGAATAGGTGCATTCAGAGAAAAACACCAGCCTTAGGCAATCAAACTGACAAAGTTTCTCGCTCAAGGATCTGTATAGGCAGGATCTAAATCTAGGTCATGAGAGGCCATACACCGTGACCAGTTTAGGAGTGGAATAGAATAACTCATTCCTATTACATCTGATTTATGTTTTGTACCCTCTCACCACAAATACACCTTAGCTGATTTTTTTTGTCAGCTTAATTGTGTGATATTAAAATATTAAATTGTGAGAATTGTTTCTTCTTCTTTTTTTTTTACTTCTTCTCCTCCTCTTCCTCCTCCTTCTTTTTCTTCTTCTTCTTTTTCTTCTTCTTCTTCTTCTTCTTCTTCTTCTTCTTCTTCTTCTTCTTCTTTACTTCTCATCTTTCTTGTCCTTCTTCTTCTTCTTTTACTTCTTTTCATCCTTGTCATTCTTGTTATTATTATTATTATTATTATTATTATTATTATTTATTTCAAAGGCACTGGAGATAGACAAGTATTTAAATTGTATAGTTGAACCAATTTGGGAAGCAGAGGTAAGACTCTATGTTTTATATTAAATATTACCCTATTCATCCTCCTGTAGCTCAATTCTTCAAGGAGATGCCTTGTTTCAAAATCAAAATCACTTTTTTCATTCCCCTGAACTTCAAAACTTCCACAAGAAGTAGCAGAATTTTGTAATAGTATTATGTTGAGATGACACCACACAGCCTCAAACTAAGATAGTTACTTTTTTTTCACTAAGCACTGGGCATTTAGAAATGAAAGTCATTGGGTCCTTTCGGGGGAGACCTTAAAAACTGATGCCCCGTGTCACCGCAGGCATGGCACACTTAAACACCCCCCCCCCTGCAAATTGCCCCAAGCCCATTGCAAAGGTCAAAATTTCTGTTACTTCACCAATAGCTGGTTACATCTCGATATAAGTGATCTATAATTGACTATGATGTAAAACATCTTTAAATTAATCAACCAAACAACTAAGGTATTTTTCTTGTATTACAGGAAATGGCATTAGAGAGAGATTTAGATACCAAAAAGAAAGGTATATTACATGGTATACCTGTCAGTATAAAGGAATGCTTTTGTTTAAAGGTTTGTGTATTGAGAATGTTTTGGGGTATTTTTAGGAATAAAAGGGTCCAGAGAATATATTAAAAGAAATTGCATTTACAAAAATATCATTTAAAAAACTATTTTGTCATTTGTTGTATTTTTAAAACAAACACTTTTGACTTGTAACTGTAAATTTTAAATACCAAAATAAACAACAAAAATAATTTTTATGTTTTCAAAAATATCAATAAATGTCTGACAAATATAGAAGAAGAAATTGTTCATTATACTGAAATCTGTAATACTAGTACATATATGTATGTAGGTTTTATTCTAATTTTAAAAAGGACCTTTGTGTATCTTCCTCCTTGAGAGATATGGCAGACTTTTTCAAGATCTTATTTATAGCTACAAAAACTGACCTACATAATTAATTACACTTTTCTAACTGAAATAAAAGATAATCAAAAGTTCATATAATTTAAATTATCTATCTATCTATCTATCTATCTATCTATCTATCTATCTGTCTATTTATCTATCTGTCTGTCTGTCTGTCTACATCTATCTGTCTATCATTTGTTTATATGTGAATGTATTTACTTTATTATGATATAAATTATTTATTTATTTTAGGGTAATGATTGTACGGATGGAATGTGTATTTATTTATTTATTTATTTATTTATTCATTTATTTATTTATTTATTTTAGGGTTATGATTGTACAGGTGGAATGTGTATTTATATGGATCAACCAGTTGAAGATGATTCACCATTCATTAAGGTATATATGTGAATTAAACAAAATGCTCTAATAAAATGCAGACATCATACCCCTTGAACTTGAGAGTGAGGAGGTCAAACCCCAAGTGTGAACATCATGGAATTCTTTCACAAAATGCAGAGGCTTTTCTCTTAGAGTGAATGAACATTAATGTTGATATGAACAGCAAAGTAGGTAGCTTTTTTTTTTCTCATGAAGTAGATGTGTAAGTGAGCTTTCTGTTTTCAACTTGTTCCCGGTCTTACAAAATCTTATTTGACTCATTTACCAAGAAAACTCGGAGTTACTTAAATGATCATAATTCTCGTTAATATTTAAATAAGCAGTAGTAATTATTTTCTTAGATAAGTAGCTCATGTCCTGTAAGGGAAAAACAACAACAACAACAACAACAACAATAATAATAATAACAACAACAATAACAACAACAACAACAATAACAATAACAACCACAACAACAACAATAATAACAATAACAACAACAACATTCATGGATATAAGTCAGCATTGATTATGCCCAGTGATAAAAAAAAATTATATGAGATGGAAAAAAATTCATCCACTATTTGAATACCATCATTATATTCTATTTATTTATCTATTTTATTTAGTTATATACTCCACTCCTTTATTATGTCCACTTGCTGTAATGAGTGAATGATGTATATATGAGTGAATGAGAGGTGTCTATATATAATTGTAAAAATGATTATAAAAACAGGAAAAAAAAATTTCTGTAAAAAAAAATGGCTTTAATTATTATTTTTATGAACATCAGAAATACAAGCTATATATTATTCTGTCTGAACTAATATTTTGTATGTAATAGGTACTCAAGAAGCAAGGTGCTGTTCCATTTGTTAGAACAAACATTCCACAAACAATGATGACATTTGACTGTTCAAATCCACAGTATGGACAGACTGTGAATCCACATGACCACAAAAGAGGTCCAGGAGGGTCATCAGGAGGAGAGGGAGCTGTGATAGGAGGAGGAGGATCTATATTAGGATTTGGTACAGACATTGGGGGTAGTATAAGGATACCCTCCAACATGTGTGGTGTTTATGGTTTAAAGCCAACATATGGTAGATTGAGGTACGAAGTGTTATACATGTACTTGTGTATCTATGTGTGGGGTGGAGGGGGATTTGTGGGACGTGGTGGAATTGGTTGTCATTAGGCTTTGGTACAGATGTTGGGGATAGTATAAGGATACTCTCCAAGATGTTTATGGTTGAAAGCTAACATATGGTAGACTAAGGTATGAACCATTATTCGTGAATATGGCAGTCACTTGAGTGCTCTTGCACTAACAATCACTGTTGAATGGGTGTGTCCACAGAATGGAAAGTTTAAATACATGATGTACTCATGTTGAATGGGCCTCTAGTTCATAACTCAATTATGCCAAAGGTATTTAGAGTCATTTCTGAAATAATTACACTGAAATAATTATACAAGGTCATGACAAATTGAAAGTATAGTTTGTCCTTTCCTTTTCCAGTGTGAAGAACAATCATCCTTTTCAAAGAGGCCAACCAATAGGTATGTATTAAAATTCAAAATGAAAAAAAATGTCACAGACCTTTTTTTAGAATCTTTACCTTTTTAAAGCATATGAAAATGATTAGATTAGCATCTTAGATGCTTAGAATAGTAATAGAATAGTAACAGATCTTTGCATATAATATATAACAGAATATAAATTAATGAGGCCCTTGAGGGTTGTTCAATATGTAATTTGTATTGTATGATATCTCAAAAGTGTTCAACTCAAATACTGAAATGAACTTTACATCCCTTTAAAGTATTCTCCACAAGTTTAAATGCATAATTTCAGTATCTTAACCTGTTTCTGAAATGCATGACAGTTCGTTAATTTAGGTAAACCTTTGAGACACTGAGTGCTTTGCAAAAGAACAGTCACTACCCACTTTCAAGTCTTGAAAGTCTCCCACTTACGAAGCCAACACTACCAACTGAGCTACTGCAGTGGTAACTGTAAGATGACATTAATATTGATTGGTAATTTTTGAAGAAAAAAAATGTATTTTCACTTATCTCTGCCAAATGCCTTCAAACTGTGCAATGCTTTATTTTGCCATGTCATATTTTTGCCATTGGAGAATGTTCAATGTATTAAATTAAATGTTTTATTTCTTATGTAGAATCAAAAACCGGATGTAAAAAAGGCTGAAATTTATGGTGTTTTTATTTTATTTTTTTAGAAAAAAAAACTTAACCATCAACACAACAAAAATAAAACCACTGCAAAAAATAAAAATACCCATAATGCAATTGTCTAAGTATTTGTTTATGCCAAAAGGTCTTTCAACTTGGCAACATTTAAAATTCATTCCCACTAAGCCACCCCCTCAATTGCTCAGTGGTAGAACTTCAGCCTCAAGAGCTTGAAGTTGTGGGTTTGAACCTTGAGCATAAGACTTTAAAATTTTAGATACTGCCTCCTGACCTGGAACCCTGCATTAACTGGAGGACAGATCTAGAGAGTTTGGATCAAGTGACTTAGGGAGTGGTAGGCATGTCTGTGGCATACTAAAATAGGAAGCTAGCACCTTAACAAAAGTCTCTCTTAATTTGTGCAACTACATGGCAGACCATTTTGCACAACACAACTCATATGGATACATGAACTTGTTCTAAGATTAATCTCTAGAAATTGATAAAATTGCTTTCATCATGAGAACATCAGAAATTGCTACTGCAAATTATTAAACATTATCACAACTACCAATCCATTTGGACAATTTTATTGGCATTTTGTCCTTACCGGGAAGCTTTTTATAAAATTAAGTTTTAAGTTGAAATTGGTGTCTGTTGTTAGCTTTGGAAAGAAGGTAGAAATCACAGATGAAGGTAAATTTAAAGTCTTTTTCAGAAAAACAATTACTCTGCCAGGATGTACTTAAGAATTTAAAAATTGGGTAACTTTTTCTTTGCTCTGCATTTGGCAGTAAATGGTCAGAGTATCTTCTAGGTCATTTTGTGTCAGAATTGGGGGGGGGGATATTGTTCTAAGATTAATTCTGAAAGGTTGATAAATGTGTCATAATAAATGATAGTATGCCATTCATAATTTAAAAAGTCAGAAATTGTTAATGCAATATTGATTATCATCACAACTACCAACCCATTTGGACAATTTTATTAGCATTTTTTCCTTACAGGGCTGAAAAGTTGCTGATGTGACATTATACGACATTACAACCAATTAACTAACAATTAAAAGGCGTTCAGTTTTTCCTGTATAATACAGAATGTTTGATTTTTTTCTATATTTATTCAGTCAAGGCAACAACAGGGCCAATGGCACAAGATGTAGATGGATTAGTTTTAGCAATGACGGCACTTTTAGATCCTTTTATGTTTGAACTTGATCCAGATATCCCTCCTGTACCCTTTAGAAGGGAGGTAAGTCAAATAAGTATTATAATTATGGATTTTTCATATTCGAACTTGATCTATATATTTACTGTAGCAGTCAGTTTATTTACTGTGGAATCAGAAATATTTGTAGGTGAAAATTTTTGGATTTATGATTTTAAAATAAAAAAATTGTTCGAAGAAAATTTCATGAATTTCATGAATTGTGTGTTTAAAATCCAATTTGGGCATTTGTTAGTAAGAAATTTGTTGACTTTAAATTTTGTAGTATTTTCTTAACCAGAATTAACAAAATTTTATCTTTAAATTAAATGTTCAACATTAGGTATTAATTGTCATGATTATGTCACAAATTTGATGTTGAAACATATTTAATCAGTTTATAGCATTTTAATAGCATACACTTGTATTTTAGGCAGTTATTTACTGCAGATAAATATGAGCACACATTCCACAATTTATTGCTTTGCATAAAAAAAATTGGTGATACACAAAAACTATATAAATGTAAGATTGAATTTTAAAAAGAATTCTTTCCTAGACCACAATCTCTAACTGTAATGTGTCTAAAACTGTAAAATTCTATATATTCCATCAAATTTGATTTAATGAGAAATACATTTGCTACATATTCTGAAAATACATTTATTGAAAACTATGTATCATCTTGATGCAAGTTCTTTAGCATTCATGTTTATTTATTCATTTGTTTATTTATTTGTTTGTTTGTTCATTTGTTCTTTCATTTGTTTATTTATTCATTCATTCATAAATTTTTTTAATTTATTTACTTATTAATATGTTTTTTATGAATGCTTTGCAATTTCAGATATATGAAGATAATCGTCCTTTAAGAATTGGTTACTATGTCGATGATGGTTATTTATTATCAGTACCTTCACACCAGAGGGCAGTGCATGAAGTTAAATCTTTATTGGAATCCAAAGGCCATACAGTAAGTACTGTGAATGAGAAAATTTTTGTGTGCATTTTATTTTCACATAAATTTGTGAAAGTAACAGGACGCAATGAAAAACTTCGATAGGTTTTACTCGTGTTTGCAATGACCGTAATCTGGTGACTATGGTCACTAATCAAATATATTTTAATGTATTTTAATGTCAATACATGCAAAAATTATCTGACTTCAATATTTTCTGATTTACAATTGTAAGTTTTATTTTTTCTTATTTCAGTAAATATGTCATTTCTACACAGATATCTGTTTTAGCTCACTTGTCTAAAGGCTTTTAAGTTATACCATTTCTTGTATTATATATATTACAACAACAACTATAACAACATCATGAGGATTATGTTTTAATAATTGTCATTGCCACCAAAGTTAGACCATGCTAATATTAAATCATAGCATCTATTTTTTACTTAAATATTAGATCATACCTTCATATATATACTGTAGAATCATTTATATTAATTGGGTTTAAAATTTCATGTTTTGCCTTTTTAAAAAATTCTGTTGGTAGAAATTTTCTTTGAATTGAGTTTTATGAAAATAATCCCAATGAGGGGAATGGTAATTAAAAATTTTCAATGACATTTAATTTTTTGGTTTTCAGTAACCCACGAAAATAATGAAATTTAATCCCTCACGAATATTTGTGATTTTATAATATATATATATATATAGAGAGAGAGAGAGAGAGAGAGAGAGAGAGAGAGAAAGAGAGAGAGAGAGAGAGAGATCATATATAACATCAAAGAGATTTAGAATTTTATCTTAAAAACAATAATCCAGTTTATTATGGCATATTTTTAATAGTAATAATTTGTTGATTTTTTTTTCAGCTAGTTCCCTTTCAGCCACCAGATGCTAAGCTTATGTTTTCATTGTTTCTAAAGGCATGCTTTGGTGATGGAGGACAAAACTATATTAATACATTGTAAGATTTTTGTTGGTCTCTATCTAAAAAAATATCTGTTAAATTTAATGGAACAAACCCTAGTTCCCAACATGTTTCAAAAATTAAAACAAATTGTCAAATGAAAATTTTGTTATATTTCTGTAATGATTCAGAAATTTTCTTGCAATCAGACAGGCAATATTATCATCAATTTGCAAGATTTCTTTCTGTAGTAGAATTTTTTATTCCATTTTATCATGCATGTTCTCATGCCCATGCAGAAGCAAGATATTTTGGAGACCCTCCTTCCCCCTTTTCTTTGTAACTTGAGTGAGTTCTGTTTATTACAGAAACCAATCCAAAAAATTACTATTTACTCATAGAAAACAATTTTTAATGTTGATTAAAAATTTTTTACTTAAACTTGTTTGAAGGTTAAAACAGAAATGTATATTTTCACTTGGAAAAAAACTGTTTTGAAGTATTTGCTCATAGGTCAATGGTCAAATTAGCCAGCTAACAGGCAACAGGCCCTCTCACTGCCTTAATTTTAAATATGAATCCAGGAAATCATTATTGAGAAAGTTTATTAGCTTGCTTGCCAAGGATTGGTGGATTTTTTTAGATCCTCCTATTCAAATTAGAATTTAGAATTCTTGATATTGCTTACTCAGCTGGTGCTCAGCATTAACTTATTGATTTAATGGGGTTTTACTTCCAAGTCAAAAATATTTCACATACATGTATATGGAGATGTCACCAGCTATAGTGAAGTGGCAGAAATTTTTACCCTTGCAGTGCGCTAAGGGGAATGTGCAGGATGGGTTCTTTAATGTGACATGCCTTCCATAATTTGGGCATCAGTTTTTAAGATCTCACCCGATAGACCCTGTGTCTTTCATTTCTAAATGGTTAGTGCTTGGCAAAAAAACAGTCAGTAACAATTTTCAAGTCTTGGTTAGACCCGGCCAGGGTTCAAATCCTTGATCCCCCATTTACGAAGCAAACACTCTACCAACTGAGCCACTATAGTTGTGCTCAGCATTAATGATGACTTGGAAGTTGTATGCTTGTCTGCAGCATCCTAAGCTAGCACATAACAAAAAAAAAAACCTTCCAGAGTGTGACCTTTTTACTTGGCAGACCAATATACTTTCGTATGTACATCACTCACATGCACAGAGTTGTTCTTAGATTAATTTTAAAGATTAATGAACTCACTCTTCTGGTAAATAACTGAAATATTGCCTGGGCACATTGAACCTCATTATAACAACAACCAATTTTTAGACCCACAAATGACAAATGTTCTACTGTTTACAAGATGTATAAACAAAAAAATAAAGACTTCTAGAAGTGTGTAAACTCTTGGTTTTATTTATGACTTGAAAAAAATTTCAAAATTTGAAATCTGCAAACACATATTACCACCAATCATTTTCAGGGCAAATTATTTGATTGTTAAAGTTGTATAAAAATATACATGTACATGTATGCACAGCCACTTTGACAACAGTATCTCATAAGTGTTTGTATGTTGTATGTGCTGTATTTGTTTAATCAAAAATATAAACAAAGTAGATCAACATTAGTTTTTTCGATTTTAGTGCAAATGGACCTTCCAGTGCTGATATGTGAACTGCCCAACTTAATTTGAGACCTACCAAAACTAAAAAGTCCAGGACCTTTCATCGTGAAATATAATTTTGAGGCCTTGTTGTGTTGTCATGTCATGTGACAAGACTAAGTCCATACAAATCAGCATATAGATATAATTATGTTTATTTTTTGTTGAACCCGGCATCGCCATAAGGCGAAACTTAGTTGTTACTTTCTGGTGATGTTGACGGTGGCAGCATGTCAAAATGTGAAAGCTTATGTTAAAGTAATTAATTTTCTACTCGATCAAAAACTAACCAACTGAGACATATAAATCCGTGGAATTCTTGTTGTTTTTTTTATTTGACAGGAGAGATGACATATTAGATGACATAATAAAGATTCCAGTTATTAGATTTAAAATGCCAAATATAATAACTAAATGTTTGTCATGGTTAATAAGCACCATAGCTAGGGTAGGTAAAATTGATAAGTAATTTTCAGTAACATTTTGATAAGCATGATTCATACATTGGTTTACTTGGATATGTTCATAAATTTATACAGACCACTTTGTATTATTTGTTTGTTGTCTTTTCGATTACCATAAAAATTGTGTTTGTTATTGAAGCTTTGCTGTATTTTATTTGTATTTGAAACAGGATGATGAAGAAAAAACATTGTAAGATTAGAGCTTACACCTCAGATCCTCTAGCACTATAACCAAATGCTTTATCAAGTGTGCTACCCAGAATACATCATTATGCCCTGTTTTTCTGGGGATTCCCACAGTCAGACAAGTCAGAAATCTTGCACTTAAATTTTCTGGAATGAAATTCGTAAGACCCACAATTTCCTAGGAAGGGCAACACTGGTAATGAAAAATTAATAGGAAGGAGAGAAAAGTGCAGGGTCAGACTTAGGCTCAAACTCAGAATCTTTTGCACTATCAGCAATTGCAGGTGCAACTGACTTTCCCATTTCATTACATATTTATTCACTTCATGGCCTTTTTTCTATAACTGATGTTTATTTTCATTTAAGGATCCATTTATGTACACTTTGGCAAATTCCATGTCTGGATCAAGGTGAGATTTGTAGGTTAGAACTATATATTTTATATAATGAACTGTTATTTACTTTTTCATCGAGTAACATTAATGTAGTTTAATGTCATGCTGTAAAATTAACATTATTCTAGAGTATTGAGACCAAAGAATCAATAGCCAACAGAAGTATTTTTAGGTTTTTGTTTGTAATAGACAGTTTATTGTGGTCATGTTTGGGCATATCAGTACTTTCAGTATTTTGATTTGATTTTTTTCATCAGCGTTAGAGGATTCAGTTGACCTTAGGTTTTTATGAAATTTTGGACTGACCTTGTATAAGAGAGATACAAAATCATTCTGTTAATCAGTCTCTGTTGTTGCAATAACTTTGATTTCATCTAATATAGCAATTATACCTGTATTATGATGAAACACAATTTGCCTGTTTATCATTAAGTGTAGAACCATAGGGCTGATTCGAATAAAACTGATTGTATAAGTTTGTCAATAGCCTTGTTGTGTCAGGTGATGCACATTATGCACAGCACAAGTCACTGACCTCAGAAGGTCAAAAAGTGGCTTAGAGGATGAGGCGTTTTCTATAGTTCATTTGTTCTATTTATAGGTCTGTGTTTGATTATTGGAAAGTGAACGAAAATATCCAGGTAGTATTTTCTTTATTTCATGGCAGATCTTTATTTTTAAAATTAGGTTATTTAAAAAAAAAAAATTTAAAAATTTAAAAAAAAATTAGTTTAAAATAGAACAATTATTTACATCTTGATAACATTTTACTTGGCAATTTTGGCAATTGAATTGTCATTGCAATTTAAGGTAAGTACATACATTGATACCCTAATTCATAAAAACTGCCAAGACTAACATGACTATTTGTATCACACATTTTGCCAGTTCAAGGTTTTTCTATATTTAACATCAATAAAAAACAAACACCATCCCCAAAACAAAGTAAAAACCTTAAAAACTGACTAATTCAGTTACACAGGTGAACTTCCATCAAGGAAGTGAGGCCTGATGGTCCAGATGGGTAAGAACCTTCTTTTACAAACACCAGTTTGACGGGACTTTCAATTATTTGGGTATTTTGAGCAACTGTGCTGGTAAAAATATGAATTTTTAATTTTTGTACTGGTGTAATATGACTGTTGAAATATCTGTACTGGCAACATTAAAACTGCTGTAGTTTTGTGTGTTAATAAAATATGGCTTTTGTCATTTTTAGCTCACCTGACCGAAAGGTCATGTGGACTTATGGCATGGCGCGGCGTGTGTATGTGCGTGCGTGCATGTGTGCTTGTGTGTGCGTGTGTGCGTGCGTCGTTAACACCTTTTTTCGACTTCTCCTCCAAAACTGCTAAACAAATTTCAATGATACTTGGTCAGAAGCATATATGGGCCGGTGCAATTCAGATTTGTTCATGGCATTGCCATGGCTACCAAAACTAGGTCAAGGTGACCTAGGGGTCCAAAAATCTTTAAAAATTTTCTTCTCTAAAACCGATGATGAGAGAAAAATTCTGATGTGATATTTGGCATTTCTAGGGTCTTAAGCCTATAGTTTGTTCATTTCGTGAAATTTGGTTGAAAAATGTATTACGCGTTTTTGCGTTTAATTTTTAAAATTTCGTAAAATGGCTTCAAATTGTTATAACTTGACTATTTGAACAGATATTGACATGGGGTTTTCAGTTTTGACTTTTTCTTGAAATGACCTTAAATAGGGTCAAGGTCACAAATCAAGGTCATGGCCTAATTTGTGATTTATGCAGTTTTAGGCAATTTTCTTGCAAATTTTAAGAGATATATGAATTCAAAACATTGTTAAAATGTTCCCCATGACAAAATTGAAAAAGGTACCAAGTTTCGTAACTATATGATAATCCATGTATGAGTTGTTGCCCCTGAAATTTTATTTTTGGCTTATGAATACTAAAATTGTGCAATAGCTTGAAGACTTTAAGCTTTTTGTATAGGCATGTATATTAGAATATTGTAGGTATTGATATGAAAATCTTTTAGATATATGGTTCAAGGTCATATGTTGAAAGGTCAAGGTCATAGCTGCATACATGTACAGAAATTGTGATTTATCTTGAAAACTGTTAAATTTTTGTATAGGCATGTTCACTAGAATATTGTAGGTATTGATATGAAAATCATTTAGATATATGGTTCAAGGTCATATGTTGAAAGGTCAAGGTCATAGCTGCATACATGTACAGAAATTGTGATTTATCTTGAAAACTGTTAAATTTTTGTATAGGCATGTTCACTAGAATATTGTAGGTATTGATATGAAAATCATTTAGATATATGGTTCAAGGTCATATGTTGAAAGGTCAAGGTCATAGCTGCATACATGTACAGAAATTGTGATTTATCTTGAAAACTGTTAAATTTTTGTATAGGCATGTTCACTAGAATATTGTAGGTCATGACAATCATTTTAATATATGGTACAAGGTCATATGTTGAAAGGTCAAGATCACAGCTGCAAAACAAGACTTAAATTGCTAATTATCTTGAAAACTATTAACTTTTTAAGTTTTAGGTAATTTTCTTGCAAATTTTAAGAGATATATGAATTCAAAACATTGTTAAAATGTTCCCCATGACAAAATTGAAAAAGGTACCAAGTTTTGTAACTATATGATAATCCATGTATGAGTTGTTGCCCCTGAAATTTTATTTTTGGCTTATGAATACTAAAATTGTGCAATAGCTTGAAGACTTTAAGCTTTTTGTATAGGTATGTATATTAGAATATTGTAGGTATTGATATGAAAATCATTTAGATATATGGTTCAAGGTCATATGTTGAAAGGTCAAGGTCATAGCTGCATACATGTACAGAAATTGTGATTTATCTTGAAAACTGTTAAATTTTTGTAAAGGCATATTCACTAGAATATTGTAGGTCATGACAATCATTTTAATATATGGTACAAGGTCATATGTTGAAAGGTCAAGATCACAGCTGCAAAAGAAGACTTAAATTGCTAATTATCTTGAAAACTATTAACTTTTTGTATAGGCATGTATATTAGAATATTGTAGGTATTGCAACAATGATCATTTTAATATATGGTACAAGGTCATATGTTCAAAGGTCAAGGTCACAGCTGCAAAAGAAGACTTAAATTGCTAATTATCTTGAAAACTATTAACTTTTTGTATAGGCATGTATATTAGAATATTGTAGGTATTGCAACAATGATCATTTTGATATATGGTACAAGGTCATATGTTCAAAGGTCAAGGTCACAGCTTTAAAAGAAGACTTAAATTGCTAATCATTTTGAAAACTATTAAATTTTTGTATAGGCATGTATATTAGAATATTGTAGGTATTGAGACAATGATCATTTTGATATATGGTACAAGGTCATATGTTGAAAGGTTAAGGTCACAGCTGCTAAAGAAGAGTTAAATTGCTAATTATCTTGAAATCTATTAACCTTTTTGTATAGGAAGATATATTAGAATGTTGTAGGTATTGACATGACAATCATTTTGATATATGGTACAAGGTCATATGTTGAAAGGTCAAGGTCACAGTTGCAAAAGAAGACTTAAATTGCTAATTGTCTTGAAAACTATAAACATTTTGTACAAGCATGTTGATTAGATTATTGTACGTATTGATATTAAGACCATTTTGATATAAGGTTCAAGTTCACATGTTCAAAGGTCAAAATCATGGCTGCATAACCATATGGTTAATGATTTGGAAATTATCTATTGTACTGTAGTTAAATGGTGCATATGAGCTATTATAAATGAAATGTGACTAGACATTTCTGATTAATTATTGCAGGATTTTCCAAACTTGAGGAATTTTGTGAACTTTTTGTATTTAAGTTCTTTGTAAGTTTTTGGATATTTCCTCAGGTGAGCGTTAAGGCCGATGGGCCTCTTGTTCATTTGATAAAATATGTCTGTTTTGGCAAAAACTGATTTCTAGTTTAAATTCTGTACTGTTTAAATATGGCTTTTGAAATTTTTGTATACAGTTTCAAGTTTGGACAATTTTTGTCTTGTACCTGTAATTTTTGTTTCTATACTTGAAATATGTAAAATAAATAAATAAAAAAATAAATAAATTTATTTATAAAATAAAATAAAATAAAAATTGGCAATTTTTTTATTTTTGTTCTGATAGGAATAAGCAATTGTAATGTATAAATTAGTGAGATTATTACTGTTGTTATTTAGATATAATTGGTTAACAAATATGGCTGTTTTGATTAACATGTTTTATCTTGTGTAATTGTAGGATTTCAGAGAATCATTTTTAAAGCAATGGAAAGCCAATAAACTAGATGCTATTATTTGTCCAGGATTTGCTTATCCAGCTTTTGAGTCAGGAAAAGCATCCATGGTTTTAGGTACTTTTTTTAAATTGATATACGTGTACATGTACATGTATTAATGAGATAATTAAGAACTGGCAAAGAGTTAAGTAATTGATTGGTTTCCATGATAATGGGACTCAAGGCATGGCCACCATCTACATGGTTCAGTGGTAGAATGTCTGCCTTGCCATCGGGAGGCCATGGGTTCAAACCTCCGCCAGGTCATATATCAGACTTTAAAAATTGAGTTATTTTTGCCTTGCATGTGATCCGGGTTAGAAGGATAGAATATTGACTGGTTCAATTTGTGACAAGAAAATGGACTGAGGGAGTGGTATGGTTTCAGGCTATGATTAAATTTGAATAATTACACAAAAATAGCAATTTTTTAAATGGTTGGAATCGTTAGAACGATAAAATAAATTGAAAAGAGTTGATTATAAGAATATTCCTTAGTATGTTAGGGAACTTGCATGTAGCTGAAAGATTGCTGACATGACATTACACAATGCTTTAGCCCTCGAATCTTATGGTGCAAACTTGAGTTGGGAAGGGGTTCAAAATTTTGTGTTACAGAAGACTTTAGTCATTGTGCATGCCATAGTTACAATTCTAGTTATATATTATTTACTTTTTTATAACTACTTGTTTGTTTACAAGTTTAAAAAGTTTATAAGATCAATGACTTCCTCTTGAAATGAAAACAATTTAACCGAGTTTTTTTTTAGCCAGAAGGCTAGTTTTACCTTTATTCATATACCCTAGAAAACCCAAATAAAAGATGTTTCTGGCGACCCACACAAATCATCCTGTTTTGTATATTTGTGTAAAACTGAATTGGCCAGTTTTTAAAGTTTTTACTTAGTTTATTTTTGTTTTATTAATTTATTTTTTTTATTGTGATTTGGAAATGGACTGGCATGTTTGTGTTTTATTTGTTTTTATGTTTATATTTATCTTCAGTTCTGATTTTTTCTGTCAAATTGCTTTTTAGTGTTTACTGTAACAGAAAAAAATTAACACAGGTTGTTTTTGCAAGCATCATACTGTGTCTTTATGTTATTTTTGTTGAGCCTGGCATTGCCATAAGGCGAGACTTAGGTGTTACTATTCCAGTGTTGTCGACAGTGTTGTCGGTTAAAGTTTATGTTAAAGTAATGTATTTTCTACTGGATCAAAAACTAATCAGGCAAGCCATTTAAATTCGTGGAATTCTTGTTTTTGATAAAAATTCAGCTTTGACTTTCCTTCACTTTACATTGTAATAATTACATTTAGGAGATAACTTTTGTATTTGAATAGTTACGACCATAAAACGTGGATTTTACTGTCGCAAATTGAGGTCTACCTGGTTAACTTTTTGAAAACAATAGGGGATTAAATTCATGTGCACATTTCATTGTGTGTTCACATTGATGAACTATTTTGTTCAAGAAACATTAATTTGTTTGCATTCAACTTTGTTCTTTTGATATTTTTTAATATGAAATTTAATTATAAGCATTGCCTGTAATTTTTGTTTGGTCTATTGAGAAATAACTTGAATGAAGACTGTGTATTTTTTTGCATAAACCCGCTACGCTTGAATAGACTTCATGACTGCAATGAGACAAACTAATCCTCCTTTGTCAAGGTAGCAAGAAGTAATGTTCATCTTGGTCATATTTTTAACAGAAAAAAAATATTTTCTATTATTGCAGCAAGATATATTTTTGCAAACATGTTTAAGTTTGTACAGCGTATCTAATGGCAAATGTTTTCTGTATTGCATTATTTTCATAATACAACACGAATGAAGTGCTTAAACTGTTTACAGAATAGTTTAATTGCACTACATTTTAAGCACATCAATAAGAACTCTTCTTGTAGGTGTGTATCACACAATTTTGTGAAGTTATTGTTACTTTCATAATAACAGAAAACTTTTATTATGTTTTAAAGGAGGTGTTACATATACAGTCATGTACAATCTATTAAATTATCCTGCTGGGTCATTACCAGTTACCACGGTAACATCTGAAGACACAGAAAAACTGAAAGATTACCCATCAAAAAGAGTTTATGAGAAATTCATTAAACAGGTATGTTTTCCTACATATATGAAACTGTATTGTTTTTGTTGTTTCATATTGATCCAGATCATTCGGAATGAAATTTGGATGACATACTTTTATTTTACCTTTTTTTTAAAATTTTGCTTCCAAGGTATCAGTCTTGATTTTTTTCTTGGGATTAATTGGGCAAAATTTATAGTTTTTTATGTATGTTTAACAAAAATAGCTGTAAATTTTGATGTTCCATAAGTGCACATTTCAGAAATTCAGCTAAAGTAATCCTTCATCAGTTTTAATGGTCTGGTATTTTTGTCAGAGATTATTGGTGCAAAGTTGAATTATTTATTCATTTGTATATTTAGCTAATATAATCCTTTATCATTATGAATTTATCTGTATGAAATTTTTTTTACAGTTCTGTTTAGGATCAGAAGGATTACCAGTAAACATACAGTGTGTAGCGTTACCTTTTCAAGAGGAATTGGTTTTACGTTTAATGAAGGAAATAGAACAAGGGGCAAAACTTTCATAGAAAAAAAATTTAAGCAATTTCTGTCAAACGTTATATGAATATTGTGAATTGTGATCATTTAAATCAAAATTCTTCTTTAATGTTTCTTTAATTTGGATCTTACGTTAGTAATAGTGTATAATACATTTAAATGAGCTGTAATTCTATCTACAAAACTGTCTTTATGGACAATGACATTTATAACTGTTCAAGTAAATGTCATAAAAAACCATGGATAAAAATGATTGTTAAATGAATATAAACGTGATTTAATTTGGCTCCTCTTTTTTGGGGGATTTTATTTAAGACCTAATTGAAGGAAAATTCAAAAATTATGAAAATTTAATTCACTATAATGTATTAATCAGACTGTTTTATGTGGCAATGGATTTTACTGTATTATGATCATTTATAAATAATAATTATTTGTTATAATTTAATGAAATATTTATTAATATAGTTTTTTGCAACATGCATGGTAATAGAAATATCCAGAAGTCAAAAGTTGAAAGTACTCTTTCACATATTAAACCATTTGCATGTTTAGAATAGGTTTTTTATCGAGTTGCTTAAATTTTATCCTTTTAAAGGAAATTCTTTATAGTTATTTTATTAAGTTTTATTAAGTTAGTCTTTATTGTCAAACAATGACATTATACCCAAGGTTACAGTAGTCAGCCCAGATGGCTTTTGCCAATGAGGATCAGATCAAAATGTATGAAACAGTTTTATCAACAAATGAAATTTTCTTTGATGTCACAATGCATTTATACACAGGTTAGTGATTTATAAATTATATATTATAAATATAAGCTATAGTTTATTAGTATTATTAAATAGACAATAAATAAAATTAATAAATAGAATAATTGTAATATCTTGCTATTTCAATAGCTTATCTTTCTTAGCCTTGTCTCTAGATGCCAAGTTATCCTCTCTCTCTCTCTCTCTCTCTCTCTCTCTCTCTCTCCTGACCACTTCAGAAGCTCAGTTAGTAGAATGCTGGCTTGGTATGTTGAAGCTCAAGCTTCATACTCTAGCCAGGCCTTACCAAAAATTAAAAAAAGGGAGTGACTTTTCTTCACCAAGCATTTGGCATTTAGAAATGAAAGTCGCAGGGTCCTGTGAAAGAGACCTTTTGTCACAATGTGCATGGAACGCTAAGTTTAAAAAACCCCTTGCTTTTGTGATATAATAACAACTTTCTTTTTAAAAAACTTGTGTACTAATCACATCGTCAAATTAAAAAGAAAATATAAAAAAATAATGTGATGAAATTATAGAATTTCTAAACCTACAGTTTAAATATAATTGAACTTAAAATTTTTGCACTAAATGCATTTTTCTTGATAGTATACTTTATTTGAAGATAATTAATATGATAAAAATTTGTTTTATTGTTATTTGTTAATATATATGACTTATAATGTTAATCCTTACAGTTGTTAATTTTTATTTGTTTTACCCCAATGCACGTAGTCAATAAATTATAACGTTTTTCTTAAACCAGTGTTGTTTTTATAAAACTAATGTTTATATATATGTGTGTGTGTGTGTGTGTGTGTGTGTGTGTGTGTGTGTGTGTGTGTGATGGATGTATGTATGTAGTGGCCACAACATCAGCAACAACTTTTTTGGTATGGTATGAATAATTGCTCAAATAGTTTCACCTTTGGAATTTGTACAATAACTGTAACTTTAGTAGATTTAGGATTCCATAGTGGCCAAATCGACCAACAGTGCCAAATACCAGCAAAAATAAGCTATTCTTGGTGTGTAACTTTTGATCAATGGAACATTTTTGACAACACACGTACTTGAAAATATGACTGCATTTATTCGTGACAGTTATGTTAATTTAACTACATTTTGTATTTGAACTACAGGATTTCAAACAAGAATTATCTTTTAAAAATGTGTTAATGATAGCGGAAGTAACGTAGAAAATCAAGTTTAAATGCAAAACATAACCAAAACCTGAAATGATTTTAAAAATTGGCACCTTGCAACATTTTAAATCAACCAAAAGTATACCCTTTTTTAAAATCACTCTTCCAAATAAAGCCTACCTGCATATAGCCAATGTTTAAATGCTTTAAGGAAATACATGTATATTAGTTTGACAAACTTTTACTTTTTGCTTTATAAATAATATATATACGGTACGGTAGAGCTTGTTCCCACTATGGGAACTTTCTGCAGCGAAGCAAATTACTTACAATTAAATTATTGACACAAGGATATTGCAAGCCTAGGCTGTTCAGGGCCCTTAAAAAGTATTTAGTCACTGTATCCCAACTTATAATTGATATATTTGACTTACCTTAGTTTTTTGTTCCTTTCATTCTCAAAATTGACTTGCACGTGACGGGTGTAGCTAGCTAGACAGGAGGTGCTTACCCTTCTGGAGCACCCGGCCTCACTTCCTTGATGGGAGTTCACGTGTATAACATATTATGCCAGTTTTCAAAGTTTTTACTTTGTTTATGGGATTGTGATATGGACAAGGACTGGTTTGTTTATTTTATTTTAATTATATATATTAGATTTGTTTATTTTTCTCAATTTATCGTATGGAACAAGCACAAAAACTTAAGTTTGTTTTTATTTTTAAATTTCTTTTGTTATTAATGACAATAATTAAGCTTGAAAAAAGTGTACGAGAGTTGTTCAATTTGCAATGTGTATTGTACGATATCTTAAAAAGCATTCGACTCAAATATTGAATAAACATAACATCCCTTAAAAGTATTCTCCGTGTTTTGCAATACATAATTTTAATTTTAGAATACATTTCTGAACTGCCTGACGGTACGCTAATTAAGGTAGACCTTTGAGGCACTGACTGATGTCTGAGTCAAGGACTTGTCGGGACTTGTAACGACGACCAGATTAGAACTTTTTAAGTTTTGGAAATAGGAAGAACTTTTTAAGTTTTGGATATTGGAAAAAGTCGTTTGAAGCTAGATTTGGAGAATATTGTGGGTGTGACAACACGTTTATCTTCCCAGACTTCAAAAATTGCTTCACAAGCTTACATTTATGTGATGGGGCATTATCATGAAGTGGACGAACTTGCCTAAATCCTGAAACAGTGCATCGTTAAAGATAATATTTTTGGAGGTTTTTAGTAGAACTCAGTAATACCGACCTGTAACAATTTTTGCCATTCGGCACTGGACCTTGTACGGCTAAACAATCATAATAAAAGAATATGCAATAAAGAACCTTATTTGTACTTGTGCTTTTTTTGGCCATTATATGCCTTCTTTCTTATATAGATAACCATATTTTGTTTCCAATGGTTCGAAATCGTGAACCCATGTTTCGTCACCAGTAACAATGTTTACAATTTCTCTTTGATTGAATTCGGGAAAAATTTTAGCAATCGCTTAGCGGTTTGTACACCTTCCCATTTTTGGTCATCAGTCAGCATATGCGAGATCAATCTGGAAAAAATCTTGCATACTTTCAAAATATGCTTCAAAAAGAAATGCACCAGTGATAGCGATATGCCAGCAGCATTGGCAATATCACGAATCGTATATCTGCTATCATTTTCAATTATTTATCTGATTTTTTGAGACATTGGCTTTGCCTGTTATAGTCACAGATGGGTCAGATTTTGCTGCATCTGTTACGGACTCCAAGCCAGTCAGAAATAAGATACTATATCTAACTCGAATTCTTTGCAATTGAGTTAAAATTTGTATCATGAAATGACCGAGTTTTATATAAGCTTGAATTTCTTTCAAAATTCTCAACTCGTTTTCCAACCATTTTTACAACAGTAGGCAACGACTGGCTCTATTAAAATAGCTTTAGTCTTTAAACTATGTGGAGTTGAAGACACAGGTTTATACTTTTGGAAAGGTATTAAACACAGCTATGCGAGCGTGTAATTAACAACGAAATTGGCAAAGCGTTATCACGCTGTGGTACATTACATATTACATATCGAACAGCCCCCGTAATTATCTTAAAATGATTAAATATTTCTGACCTTTGATTGTAGGGATTTATACAAAAAAAGTGTGAATACTATGTGGTCAGCAATATTTCTTCATACAAACTCATCAAGCCACTGGATATTACCGTCTAACAATTGAGTAACATTGTGAAATCTCCGATTTGGCAAAAGCATGTGAGGATTCATTCTGAATATATAACACAAAAAACCTATAAAATTTGGATGTGCCATATGTGTACATTTCGGAAAATCATTCCTCATCATTGACACTAGGGGCCGAAAAGTTTGAAAGATAAAAACATAATATTATTACAGATTTTTACCTCTGTATTTATAGAAATGCCTTTGTAATGAGATTTCCGTTTTCTAGTAAAAAAATATCTTGCTGAAGCATTGATGCTCAATATTAAACTAATTACTTATAATCAGATTTACAATACTTATCAGCTTTTGATTTTGTGGGTATTCTAATGTTAGGTATGTGTTATATTAAATTTGATTTTGTGGGTCTACTCAGAGAGTAGGTGTAAAGAGTAAACGGGAGTAAAAGGTAGTAAACAGGAGAAATTATAGCGAAGTTACAACTTATTTTGCCTACAATAGGTTCAGTAGATGCAGTATAAATAGCTGAAATAATAAAAACAAAAATTATGGCTCTAAGTAAAATCCTAAGTATTTTACGACTAAAATGGTGCAGTAATGTAGTTAAGTTCTACGTAATGTTATAGAGAGGTAACTCTATGTGTAAAACGACCTGTTGTTTCTACACCCACTGAACCTACCGTAGGCTATAATTTTTTTATCTTTTACTTTCGTGTACTTTTTATACCTACCGTTCTCATGGTGTGTGTGTGTGTGTGTGTGTGTGTGTGTGTGTGTGTGATGTATTTCGTTTTTCCAGTACATTTGATAAAAATCAGTGAAGTGTACAAATTCTGAAAGGTTTTGTTTTGACAGTTTTCTTAGAGTTTCTACCGTTACCTGGCTGTGAACAGTTTTTTTTAAAGTATGCTTCCGAAATAAGCTTGACAATTATTTTACAAAGTAAACAACAAGTTAATTTTGAAGTTGCAGTAGTCTTGTCTTATATTCAAACTAGGTATGACACATTTTTGAAAAAGGAAAAACATGTAACAAACAAAACAATTAAATGTGAATTTTTTTCTGTGCCATTTGAAATCTTTTCATATGTGTGTGTGTGTGTGTGTGTGTGTGTGTGTGTGTGTGTGTGTTAACATGTGGTAAAAACAATAAATTTGTTTTCCATCATTATTATTATTTTAGAAAGAGAAGTTTCTTTTAAACTGTGGCAGTTCATGTGTATTGATTTTGCTTATCTTTTAATTAAAGAGTAATGTTACATGATTAAAAGTTCGATGTCATGCAATGTTGTAGATATTGTGACATGTCATGCCCAGATACTTTATATTAATTTACCTTTAAGTACATGTATATGGTTATTTGTCAAGCTTGTTACTTATTTATGCAGTTATCGTATGCCCCCTGGACATATGTTAATAATATTTATACTTCCGTTTTCCAGTTCAAAACAAAAACCACTAAAAGTACAAACATAGTTGAGAATTTTTAAATATGACCAAAGAATTCTTAGGTACACCAGTAAAACATATTCTATTAACCTTTTCATAATAAATATAGTAACACGATTTATAAAATTTAAATGGAAAATATTTTTAGTTAACTATTATTCATGGAGCCTCCAAACGTTTTAGTATTTGCTTCTACAGTCAAAAAGTTAAGGTAAAACTCTGCTATTGAACATAGCTTCATGCAAGTCATGCTTTTTGTACAATGTTTTGTAAAACAGATTGATAATAATTATTGAATTTGAAGTAACTGATCTACCTATAGCCAATCAACTTCAACATAATTAATATTTTCAGTCAAATACGTTCTTTATTTCCTTTGAATTCTTTTAATTTGAAAAACCTGCCATTTAATATCTTTTCATATTTGAAATTTCTTGTTCAACTAGCAAGCTAAACATATGGCAAGACATTGGTGCATATAATGACCCCTCATTGGCCATTATTATACGTTTATCTTTTAATTAATTTCGTCCAGCCATTTTGTATCTGTAACTTTCCGATTAACGTTTGTAAATATATAAATGTTGTGTAATCTAATCCCGGTTAAAGACTTTATTCATTTAATGATATTAATTGATATTAATCAATCGGTACAAAATAAGTAACTAAATTGTGCTTTTTGTTTTGTCAATGTAAAAGAGAACAAATAAAACTTGAAAGAAAAATTTCAAAAAAATATCGTTATGATAACTTATTATAACAATCACAATTTTTTAAAGGGGGACTCTCAAGATAATGGCAAAATAAATTGTTTTCATGTGGGTGAGTGCTCCGAAGGCCTAAAAATATCAAATATATTCAATAAACCAGTTGCTAAATAATTCATATATAGGAAATATTTAATGATTTTTATAAAGTAAATGTCGATGAATTTTGTTTGGTTGCTTTAATCTTTAATCTTTAATCAGTTCAATGTTTTATAAGACTGAGGTTGAATATTTGTCCTATTTAACCTGTGTATGCTAACTATCGCTTCTTTCAGCATTTCTATCTCGCCTGCAGATTATTTATCGGAGGTATTTAAAAAAATAATTCAAAAAACATGTTTTCTGTTTTGGACATTCGGTTTCTTTAGTTTAAGAGTTGCCATTCTTAGATACTTTAAAAACAAATCGCTCTATATGAATAAGAAAAGTAAAAAGAACCTTTTTTATAGTGTAAAGTGTACTAATTTAGTTTATTTCTTTATTATTCTCATTAAAATGTTTTTTTTACCAGTTTTACCAGTGCTTGTCAAAATCCTAAAAACAAAGTAAAATGATCACATCTAATAAATCTTTTATTTTCTTTTCTTTTTTTTTTTTTGGCAAAACCAGTTTTTTATACCGTCACTCAATAGGATTATAATTTATATGCTCTGATCATCTGATCAATTTGATCACACACACACACACACACACACACACACACACACACACACACGAAAGATATATATATATAGTGTACTAAACAAAACGTTTAAACTCGATTAGATTGTAACTAATTATTCAACAGCGCTTTCATACGTAAATAATGATGTTTATAACGTAATGAGATATTAACCTTTGACTTTAAATTACTTAAGGGAGATAATATTAAAAGGTATTACAATGATTAACACTGTCCATTTAGCTTTGGCTTAAACTTGTAAGAAAATGTGTTTTTTTTAGACAAACTTGTGCTGATATCTGAATTGTTCGTTTTGTAAAATATTAAAGTATCTTTACAAAACCACAAGTTAATTAAATTGACCGGGTTTCATAAATCACTTAATTCTCACCTGTTTATCAATTTTATACATTGTAAGTTTTATGTTAATTGCAGGTGATAAATGTATAAATAACATATTAACTGTAAGGGTAGAAGTTTAATATCTTTTTGATATATGAGATTTTTATGTACGTTCTGTTAAAAAATAAAAAATATACCCTCAACTTTATATCAATTTTGCATGGATTCTCTCTTGATTTCATTGCTTTGAGTATTTTCATCAGATGAAGAAGTCTAAATCACAAACAATTTCTAAATTATTATTTTTTGTAGTTGTTTAAATTTTAAAAGTAAAACAAGTTTTATGATATTTCTTAAAAATATTAAAATTAAAGTTACAAAACAATCTGAAAATGAAGTTAAAAAGGAATGAAACCGAATATGGACAAAATAATACACAAACATGCCAGTTAATGTCTAAACTACAGTCTCAAACAAAAGACAAAACTTTGAAAACCGGCCAATTTTTTTATACACGTGAACTTCCATCAAGGAAGTGAGGCCGGAAGGGTGAGCACCTTCTGTCTAGCTAGCTACATCCGTCACGTGCAAAGTAAAATTTGAAAATGAAAGGAACATAAAACTGTTTAGTCAAATATATCCAGTTTATATTTGGATACATTGACTTCATACTTATTAAAAATATTAATATTGTGATGACGGTCATAAAAATTTTTTAAGGGCCTTGATTAGCCTAGGCATGCAATATCCTTGAGTCAAAAATTAAATCGGAAGCAGTTTGTTTCAGTTAAAAAAGTCTTTATAGTGGGAACTAGTCCTATCATACTGTATAAACTGTGAAACATGTACACCATGTACACCATACGCAGAAGAAACAGGATTATTACTTTAAAGAAACGAAAAGTTGACAATAGGAAAAAATTGAAAGCATCGTATTTGTCGGTTAGCTTCAGATGTAACTTTGAATGTGTGTCATAATTGAGATATTACTCCAAATACGAAGCAGAGAATGAACTGAGAATAGACGATCAAGTAGAAAAATTATATGCTTGTACTTTATTTCCTCCAATTTTAACGCACTAAATGCCTTGCGGTTGTGCGTAGCATCGAAAAATTTGAAGCCAATTTGTATCGAAAAGGGCATTGCCCTATTTTGCTTTTGACTAAAATGCTTTTGAAACTGTAGAAAAGTTACTAACCTCAATCGATAGATGAATGACTTGACTTCCTAATTATTTGAATGGTTGTTTTGTGAGATCACACAGCCGCCAGCGGTGTTAAGGGTTAGAAGAAAATTGAATTATTTATCTGTAAACGATATAAAAAGCAAAGTATTCAAGCTTAATCACTAATAATTTTTTGTATTATTTTTTATTTTCTTAAATTTCTAATCTTATTTTTATATTTCATCAAGACTTCTGTACCAAACCCAAAGTAAACAACTGTCAAACTAGCATTTTAAGCCTATTTTGTATCTCTTCTGTAAGAAACATTATGTAAAGCTTAAGTATTTGTAGTTGGTTTTACAATATCTAATTCGTCTTAAGTCGTCATTTTCATCTGTGACGTGACATCGAAACCGAGAATAAAATCGTTAAAACTACTGCTCAACTTGCAAGATTAGAATTTGTTCAGTCCCATGCTAATAGATGAGTGGTATTACATGTCAAATATAAACAAATTAGAATCGAAAGTTTTAAGTACATGTGTTTCAAATGTACTCATATTTTGTTTACGAATTGTAAAGTTTTGGTAAACCCTTAAACATAACACCTATCACTTTTTTATATTTTATTATTTGTCCTTGGGGTGTTGTTATGAAAATACCTGTTTACATTGATTTGCCCTGAACACCCAACCAAAAAAGTCAAATCTATCATAATTAAATTACATTAATCGTCTCGGATATATATATAAATATATATATATATATATATATATATATATATATATATATATATATATATATATATATATATATATATCGGAGACGATTAATGTAATTAATATTTGCATATATATATATATATATATATATATATGTAAGGTGCAGCCATACACACCTTAATTACTTCGCATGTGTGGTTGTATGAATGCATTTAAGTTCCATTACGTATACTTTAATAACAAACGAGGGTTGTTTGGTTTAATATGTTACGTGTATTGTATGGTATCTCAAAAGGATTTGACTCAAATAGTGACATGTACATTACCTCTCTACAAAAGTATTCTCCGCGGCTTTGAAATACCTGATTTCAGTCTCTAAAATTATTTCCGAGATGCGTGAGGGTACGCTGGTTTAGGTAGACTTCTGAGACATTGACTGATGGCTAAGCTAAGGCTTGTTTGAACTTGTAATGACTGCCAAATAAAGGAATAAATATTAAGTAAATAAATTCTTATCTATAGTAAATAGATCTATGAACACAAAATAATACAAAAATACAATCATTGAACAGCAAAAACAATTTTTAAAAAAGAAAGAAAGAAAAACAGTAGGAGAAAAACACAAATATGGACCACTAATTTAAAGAATAATGAGGGCACTTAATTTTTTGTAGTGTGGTCAAAGTATTGATTAACATTACACAAATTATATGCTTATTATTTCTTTTATATTTGAGGACATAATAGTTGATTTGAATATTAGTGTTTCACGTCACAGTCATGTTCATTTTGCTTATACTGAGCCTATCGTCAGTTCTGGTATAGCGGAGAAACAGGTATTTAACAGAAACAACACAACTTTCTGGCTTTCTGCAAGTGAAGTCTTCTCTTCTGGTTTCTGTCCATTGTTGAGAGCAGATTCAACGATTTTTACAGGATGTAATGATTATCAATTTTTCGCAATTTCTTAAATTATAACAATAAAAAAAATAAGAAGGTACTAAAATGGGGAAAAAAGAATGGTATTTTTTCAGGAATTTAACAAATTGTGGTATTTCTCATTGATGATATTATCAATAAACATAGTGTTTTTCTGAGCTGCAGGGAGTGTAACGAAAAATATGGCGCTACAGCTAATCATGTAAGCTATGCAAGTTTAAAAAACAATGAACGAGGTTGACTGGAGCTTACCCTTAGTAATAAAATGGAAAGATATTTTTCCTAAATACATAACTAAAATACCTGTTTTATTATGATGTGACATATATGCACATTTCGGAAAATCATTCCTCATAAGTAACAATAGCGGCCGAAATATTTGAGAGATAAGAAACCTGCGCAAAACAATTGCAAATGAGGGAATCTAAAGTTCAAAAATTATATGAATCCAAATCCAGCTATGGAATGATTTGCATGAGGGACCAAACCTTTGTTTTAAATAAATTTCAAAAATTAAGACCGCTGAAAATTTTGCTTAATGGTATATTTTCTAACAGCACAAAGTACTACCTACTGAGTTATGAATACCCTCGGGGAGTTTACACCACCAGCAGCGGTTCCTGCACATGGGTAGTAAATATATAACATATATAATAATACCTGTTAAATGATTAAAAACGATAGGATAAAACACTTAAAAAGAAAATACGAAGTCAAAAGAATTGTTTGAAAAGGGATTATCGATCACCTTTTATCATGACCAGCGACTCAAAGTTACAGTCACTGCAGTTCAAGATAAACTATAATATTATTTTCACGAACGACCGACAATTTAAATGTAAACTGTCTGAAACAGAATTATGTACTTTTTGATTTGAAACAAAGGAAAATTTGCACCACTTGTTTTGTTAGTGCAGTTATAGTCAGTCGATCTGTTTGGTATGGTCTTCAAGATGACTTATATAAAATGTGGTATATAAGTACATTGACGAAAATTTAAAAAAAACTTTGTTATGGATATAACTCATTATCCAGATAAAAAAATAATTAATCTATGTTTTTTTTTATTATTATTAAAAATATATTTATTCGTGTTCATTTAGGATGACCCCCCAAAAAAACTATAAAACCCGGGTCTGACCAAAGGCTTGAAAGTGGATAGTGGCTGTTCTTTCCCCAAGCAATCGGCATTACGAAATGACAATCACGGTTTTTTTGGATGGGCACTTAGAATAAACGAGTTCCCGTATCACCTTGCTGTATAATGTCATCAGCGCAATTCAAAGGCAAAATTTCTGCACTTTCGCCTATAGCTGTCGACGTCTCGATGTAAGTGAAATATTCTTGAATTGGACGTTATTAAACACCATTACTCATCTCAACTCCAAAACTATCAAACGGCGCTGCAATTAATCAAGGACTTTAGAGATCTAGAGATGTTTTCTTTATATATGTCAAGATCTAAAAAAGCAAATCACCTTAGACAGTCATGGAGGTTTATTAATTTATTATTTGATAGGGATGGACAAGTTTATAATTTATATTTATGACATGTGTTAATGTAAGGAAGATAAAGTATCAATACCAAAAAGAAAATAAGAAGGTAAGTTATTTATCTATTTATTTAGTTTATTTCAGGTATCACAAATTACAAGCCTAATATGTACATGTTTAGCTAAAAAATTACATAGGCTTTTATGGATGCAGATATATGTATATATGGATTATTTCAAAAATCCAATAATTAAAAATTTACTGCAAACTCATAAATGTTTATAAGTGTTCAAATATCGTTATATTTGTGTGTAAGAAAACACCATGCTAATTAATGTCGATTTTTTTATAATTACTTACAAAAGACAATTTTCATGAAATTTTGCCCAAATAAATTTTATAATAACAAATCACGAATTTTTAACAAGGACTTGAGCGTTTGCGATTTTTCCTAAACCGGTTTTTCTGCCTCATATTTTTAACTCATATGTTTACCAATTAATATGAAGAATTATTCAAAACAATATACTCGTACCTAATTAATATGCATACGTATAGGTATACCTACATAAATGTAAAAACACATTTATCTTTCTTGTCAACTTTAACTCTCGGGTACGTAAGTGTGACATTTGCATAAGGTATAAATATATTTTTTCTGTAAACGAAAAACAGTCTAGTAGTGAGGTCGGATATCGGAGCCAAACATTTAAGTGAGTACAATTTCTAAATCTTTTATATAACTTTTTGTTTTAATAACTCTTTTTCTTTGCATCAAGTATTATCAAATATATTGTTGCAGCTGAGCGTCGTGGGTTTTTTATATTAATATATATATATATATATATATATTGGTCATAATTTTTTTCCATATGTTTTCATGCAAATATAACATCTGATTGTTGAAAGAATAAAAAATAAATAGATTTGACAAATCAAGGGCTGTAAACATATATTGTAAGTGCTTATTGTAAAGCTTAAGTAACATCAATGTAACACCGGGCACCTGTTTCACAATCATTCACTCAGTTAAGTTTACACTCAACTGAAATTTTCAAATATTTCAATTCTAATTTTTAAGACGTTACACAGTTAAAATTGAATTTCTAATATTATGTTTAAATTGTTTAGTGTAGGTTTGTCGAACAAAATAAGTGATTGTCTCGTAAAAAAATTATTTTATGTAATACTGATGAGAAAAAATTGGAAATATATTACTTGTCTACAGTTTATTAAGTCAATGATTGTGTGAATCCATGGTCCCATGAACAACAATTGTGTATTACAGATATCTTTCAGTTTTAAATACGAAAAAGTCCGTAAACATTTAATTTAGTGCTTATTTTAACACTCCAGACAACAAACTCTTATCAAAATAAGATGAACAACAATGAAGTCTTAAAATATTTTTCACAATTTTATTACGGGTTATATTATGACAATATCAACAATGGTGTGCTTCTCAAAACAATCAAAATGCTGATAACAGTATTGCATAATTGCTTAAAAACACTTCTTATCAATCGTTAATTTTTTTTTTTTTTTTTTTTTTTTGTAAACTGTTAAATTTAAAATTAAGCAGAACAAAGGTTTTTGGCCAACTCGAGATTCTTTATATCAATGCGGTTAGTTCTGGAAAAGTGGAATGCAAAGAAAATCACCTATGATTGACAAGCGAACAAACCCAATTTCTAAATAAATTTCAAAGATTAAGACGGCTGAGAATTTGGCTGAATGACAAATTTTTAAACAGCACAAAGTACTGCCTACTGAGTTATGGATACCCTCGGGGAGTTTTGAGTTTTAGTTTTTTAAGTCCTAATTGAAAAGCTCAAGACAATTAATAACAACGGGCACCTGTTTCACAATTATTCACTCTGTTAAGAGTACTCTCGACTGAAATTTCGGAATATTTCAATTCTAATTTTTAAGACGTTACAGAGTTAAAATTGAAATTCTAATGTTATATTTCAATTGTTTAGTGGTAGGTTTGTCGAACAAATCAAGTCATTGTCTCATAAAAAATTATTGTTTGAGAAAAAAGTGGAAATTTATTATTTGAGTGTACACGTTTTTCACCGGACGATTGTGTGAATCTGGGGTCAAATGAACGACAATTGTGTATAACAGATATTTTTAAATAATATTTCGATTTTGATATACAAAAAATTCCATAGACATTTAATTGAGTTCTTATTTTAACACTCCAGACAACTAACTGGTATCAAATTTAGATGGACGACAATGAGATCTAAAAATAATTCACAATTATATTAACTAAAGGGTTTTCATTACGACAATATCAAGAATGGTGTGCTGTTAAAACAATCAAAATGCTGTTAACGGTATTGCATCATTACTTTAAAATGAATTGGCAATGGTAAATGTCATTGTGTTTTTTTTTTTTTTTTTTTTTTTTTTTTTTTTTTTTGTTTAAATACGAAAATAATAAAGTTTAATTATTTAAATATATTTTATATACATCTGTATTTGTGGACTGTTGATTATAAAAAAATTCTAATTAAGCGAAACAGTCGAAATTCTTTTGCTGATATCATTGCGCTCAGTTCTGGAATAGTGTGCGCTCAGTTCTGGAATAGTGGAATGCAAAAAAAAAATAATAATTATCACCGATTTTTAACAAGCGAACTCGCACTGAGTCACGATCCTACAGACAAGCATATCACTCCCTGAGTCACATTATCCTCACACTAGGTAAACCAGTCAATTCTCTTTCTTCTTTTAAGGAAGTCTGAGGTATGACCTGGCTTGAATTGAACCATCAATGAATGTGATTGACTTATTCAAATTGTTTTAAATCCTTTGCTTAGGACTTTAATCCTGTAAGCTTGTCTTAAGGCATGAATTAAAGTACAGTACAGGCCTGTCGAAAGTTTAACACTGAGCTGACGAAAAGGGGCCGAAACTCAGCTGCCGAGGGGCCGAGCTGTGGACAATAGTGGCCGAAAAGTCGTCAACTCTCGGCTTTTGCAACTGGAGATGTCCACAGCTCAGCTACTCGGTAGCCAGATGGATGACTACTGCCATCGCAGTTTTGATTTAGTCATTAAATGAACCTATACATGTGCCAAAATCCTAATCTGTTAATCCCGTCATCATCAGATAACCGGCTTCAATACACGACTTTCAACACCTTCTCGGTACCAATACAAAAGAATGCCGAAAAACGGAGTTTTATTTAGACACGTTGTCTCCGAGATCGGACTCCCACACCTGTCATCAAACGTTTTGATTTAGAGGACCGTCGTATCATTAGATAGTCATTTTAACAGAAACTTGTTTACTGACACCGTTGAAATATAAACATTATCTTCTTTACTAATTTTCCTACTGATTTCTCTTTGACTTACTCCTGAGTAAGATAATCTCACGATTTTCTCTCTAAATTATGGCGATATACGCGTAACTCCAGGCATGTTTACTGAACTGGTGTTTTCTAGCAAATGATCGAGGGGTTGAATGGCCGAAAAAGTGCCGAGATGCCGAAAAGTTCCGAGCAGCCGAAATAGTCCAAGCAGTCGAACAGTGGCCGAAAAACAGCCAAGCGATGGACAATAGCTGCCGAAAAGGTGCTGAGTTCTAGGTTACTAGATTACTATTGGCCGAGACATAACTGCCGAGCGGTCGAGACGAGCTGCCGAGTCGGCACTAATTAGATACTGGATCACACAACTTCAATGATACAGGATCCTATCTTGAAAATTTAAACGAGATTAAATAATGCCTCTAAGAGAAATCCTTCGGATGAAAAAGTGATTGGGTGAAGCAAATAATAGAGAACCGGAAACACAAGAAAAGCCATATGTCTTTCAACTAGTATGGTGTAAGACCTAAAAATAATAATAATAATAATAATAATAATAATAATAATAATAATAATAATAATAATAATAATAATGATGATGATGATGATGTGATGATTATTATTATTATTATTATTATTATTATTATTATTATTATTATTATTATTATTTTATTAGTGGAGTACCGGAAACGGAAGAAAAGCAATGAGTCTTCCAACTAGTAAGGTGGGGGACTTACTAATGGAGAACCGGAAACGGAAGAAAAGTAATGAGTGTACCTTTAGATATATGTTTTTCTACAAATAAAATAATTGTCCGTTTTTTATCTTTTAATATCTTTAGCTACAAGAGAGCAGACCTTTTGATATATGTTTTTTTACAAATAAAATAATTGTCCGTATTTTATCTTTTAATATCTTTATCTACAAGAGAGCAGACCTTTTGATATATGTTTTTTTACAAATAAAATAATTTTCCATATTTTATCTTTTAATATCTTTAGCTTCAAGAGAGCAGACCTTTAGATATATGTTTTGTTACAAATAAAATAATTGTCCGTATTTAATCTTTTGATATCTTTAGCTTCAAGAGAGCAGACCTTTAGATAGATGTTTTTTTTTTACAAATAATAATTTTCCGTATTTTATCTTTTACACAAGACGGAATCGCATCTTCAAGCACCTTTAAGCCGAGCTTAAAGATGCTTAAAGATGCGCGTAAAGATGCTTAAAGATGGCTTAAAGGCACTGCCATCTTTAAGCCATCTTTAGGCCTGGCTTAAAGACGGCTAAATGGCACTGGAATTTTAAGCTCCTTTACATCATTTGGCTTAAAGATGGCTTAAAGATGGTATTAAATGATATTAAAAATAAATAAATGAATCACTTAAAGGTCTTTTTAAAACTGAAATCTGAAGTTAGTTGCAGACTACATTTTAAAAATGTAAAATATAAATAAATAAACAATAAAAATAAAGTTGAAATATAAAGGAAACAAACAAATTTATTTATTTATTTATTTGTTTCTTTTTAATTAATTAATTAATTAATTAATTAATTGAAAAATCGGATTGGGAATTAAAATCAAACACTGACATATATTTAAACATGGCACAATACAGGTAAGTAACTTGTTTTGATAACCAAGGTATTATCTAGTTCTGTGCAAGTAGTATTTATGCAGTAACTATGTAACAGATTATACAAATCACGGAAAATAAAATTGATCTGGTTTGATTTGCAAGTAAATAGTTTACAAGTGATTTGTTTGACTCGGCAAAATACAATTTTACTTGGAAACATGCTATACATTTATTGAAGTCAAAAAATAATTAGAAATAAATTAAAGTTAAAAAAAAAAAACTAATTCAATAATACATATTTCAATTTAAAAATAAATAAATAAATAAATAAATAAATAAATAAAGATGGATAAATGCTTAAATAAATCTAAAGGGTGGATGGATGGTTGAATGCATGCATGGATTGATTAATGGACAGATAAAAAATAAATAAATAAATAAATAAATAAATAAAGGACGGATAGTTGAATGGGTGGATGGATGAATTAATTAGAAAATAAAGAAAGAGAGGAGAAAAGAAAAGAATGAATGGTTGATTGAATAAAAATATAAATAAATAATATAATTAAATAAATAAAAGGCGAATAAATTGTTAAATAAAGATATAACGGATGGATGGATGGTTAAATGCATGAAAGGATTAATAAATAAATAAATAAATAAATAAATAAATAAATAAATAAATAAATAAATGATATTCGGTGAATTGATGGATGGATGGATAAATCAATAAAGATAAAGAAAATAAAGTAAAAAGGAGAAAAGGAAGGAAAGAAAGGAATAGATAGTATGTTTAATAAATAAATAAATAAATAAATAAAATGATTTAATAGAAGAATTAAGCAACGACATGTCGTTGGATAGTAACTTCATAATTTATTTAAATTAATAAAGAATGGATAAGCAATTAAATAAATACATAACCAGATAATGATGGATGGATGGATTGTTGAATGGATGGATAAATAAATATATAAATAAATAAATAAATAAATAAAATAAAAAAATAAAAAAATAAAATAAATCAATAAATAAATAAATAAATATATATATATATATATATATATATATATATATATATATATATATATATATATATATATATATATATATATATATGTAAATAAATGAATAAATAAATTGAATGGATGGTTGGAAAAATAAATAATGACATAATAAAACAAACATACCAGTCCTTGTCCATATCACAATCCCAAAAACAAAGTAAAAACTTTGCAAACTGGCAAAATAGGTGATACACGTGAACTTCCATCAAGGAAGTGAGGCCGGGTGCTCCGGAAGGGTAAGCACCTCCTGTGTAGCTAGCTACACCCGTCACGTGTAAGTCAATTTTGAGAATGAAAGGAACAAAGACCTATGGTAAGTCAAATATATCCAGTATAAGTTGGGATACAGTGACTACATACTTATCAACAATATTGTGATGACGGCCATAAAACTTTTTAAGGGCCCTGATTACCCTAGGCTTGCAATATCCTTGTGTCAACAATTTAATTGTAAGTAATTTGCTTCGTTGCAGAAAGTTCCCATAGTGGGAACAAGCTCTACCGTACCGTATTAACTGTGAAACATATACACCATACGCAGGAGAAGCAGGGATATTACTGCAAAGAAACGGAAAGTTGACAATAGAAAAATTGAAGTCATCACGTTTGTCGTATAGCTTCAGATGTAACCTTTCATGGGTGTCATAATTGAGGTATAAGTCCAAATATGAAGCAGAACATGGAGAATCTGTCGTGTCTTTTATTTCAAGCTCACTTGGATAGATGACATTCACATATTCTCCAAATTTGTGATTATTTAGAGAAAGAACGTCATCTATATATCTGTATGTGTAGTTGAATGATTTAGCGACAGTCTTTTTTCCAGATTTGACAAGGTTCTGTAAAAATTCTGATTCATATGAATAAAGAAACAAATCAGCAAGTAAAGGTGCACAGTTTGTGCCCATTGGTATACCGATTGTTTGTTGAAAGATAATATTGCCAAACACAACAAATATGTTGTCTATCAAAAACTCTAACATTTTGTTGATGGTATCTTCAGTATATTTTTGTTTGCAGTCTGTATGGTGTTTTACAAAATAACCAGAATCCCTGTTGAGCACTAGATATTTATATCTTGGTTTACCGTTTTTGTAAAAAAATGAAAAGTGAATGATTTGTTTTAGACGTTCTTTCAATTTAGCATGAGGGATAGTGGTGTAAAGGGTAGAAAAATCAAAAGTTTTTATACTTTTTACCGAAGATAGAGTTTTAGAGACAAAATGGTCAAGTAGTTCTTTAGAATTTTTGAGAATCCACATTTGGTTGATGCCAGATGTAGAATAGACTCTATCTGAATAAGTCTGAAGGCCATCTTTGACGACTGTCAAAATTTGTGTTAGAATTACTGATAATGATTTAGTAGTACATTTAGAGGAACCTGCAATATATCTTTCCTTGTATGGATTTTTGTGAAGTTTTGGAATCCAATACAAGTAAGGCAGGTCAAGTTCTTCCTGTTTTAAATTGATACCAAAACACTGAAGGACTCCCCTATGATTGGAAAGAACTTCATCTTTTGTAAAATTAGTTTTGGTATAAGTAGGATTCTCTGATATACTATCTAAACCAAGCTCCTTAATAAGACATTCAACATAGAATTTCTTACAAACGAAAATAATGTTATTAGAAGCTTTATCAGCAGGGACAACAACATACCTGTTATGTATGTCAGTAAGGACCGCAGAAACCTCAGGGTCCCTGAGCACTAAAGAAGGTTTAGTACCCATAGACCCATTAAGTTTTGCAATTCTTGACTTGACAAAATTTCTAATTGTCCTTATCCAGTCGGATAAAGTGTCAAGCTCTACGTCTTCTAATTTAGCCCAACCTCTAGCATACTCTTCAACAGAATCCATAATAATTTTGAAATTCTGTCCCCAAGTAAAAGGTTGAGCCTCCCTAATGAAATGATAGATGGATAGATGAATGAATGATCAAACGTTATTTATCTAGCCGAAGTATTTGTTAATTCTGTGCCAGAAGTACTAAAGTATTAATTAATTAACATATAGGGCTGAAGATGATAGGTGTAGTGTACCTTGTAAAGGTCGGTAATAAGTGATTTGTTTGATGGGATAACTTTTAAGTGTATTATTCATGGATGATTAATTCTCGAACTTTTTATAAATCTGCAGTTTCTCTCGAAAACAAAATACTTCAAGTAATTATTACTTCAAGTTATTATTTAACAATCGCTTATACATATATAATTCAATAATACATAATTCAATTTAAAAATAAATAAATAAATAAATAAATAAATGAATAAAGGATGGATACTTAAATAAATGGATGTGTGGATGGATAGATAAATTGATATAGAAAGAAAGAAAGAAGGACAAAGAAACGAATGGGTTGAATAAAAAAAAATAAAAAAAAAAAAATAAACAAATAAATAAATAAAAAATAAATAAATAAACAATCAAATAAATAAATAAATAAATAAATAAATAAATAAATAAATAAAAATAAAGATGGATAAATGCTTAAATAAATTTAAAGGGTGGATGGATGGTTGAATGCATGCATTGATGGATTAATGGACAGATAAAAAATGAATAAATGAATAAATAATGAAATAAATAAATAAATAAATAAATAAATGACGGATAGTTGAATGGATTGATGGATGAATTAATAAAAAAATAAAGAGAGGAGAAAAGGAGAGAAGAAAAGAATGAATGGTTAATTGAATAAATATATAAATAAATAATATAATTAAATAAATAAAAGGCGAATAAATTGTTCACTAAGATATAACGGATGGATGGATGATTAAATGATGAATGGATAAATAAATAAATAAATAAATAAATAAATAAATAAATAAATGATAGTTGGTGAATTGATGGATGGATGAATTAATCAATAAAGATAGAGAAAGAAAAAAAGTAAAAAGGAGAGAAGGAAGGAAAGAAAGGAATAGATAGTTGGTTTAATAAATAAATAAATAAATAAATAAATAAATAAATAAAATGATTTAATAGATGAATTAAGCAACGACATGTCGTTGGAATAAGTAAATTAATTATTTATTTAAATTAATAAAGAATGGATAAGGAATTAAATAAATACATAACCAGATAATGGTGGATGGATGGATGGATGGATTGTTGAAGGGATGGATGGATGGATGGATGGATGGATGGATAAATAAATAAATAAATAAATAAATAAATAAATAATAAATAAATTGAATGGATGGTTGGAAAAATAAGTAATGACATAAATAATGAAATGATAGATGAATGAATGAATGAATGATCAAACGTTATTTATCTAGCCGAAGTATTTGTTAATTCTGTGCCAGAAGTACTAAAGTATTAATTAATTAACATATAGGACTGGAGATGATAGGTGTAGTGTACCTTGTAAAGGTCGGTAATAAGTGATTTGTTTGATGGGATAACTTTTAAGTGTATTATTCATGGATGATTAATTCTCGAACTTTTTATAAATCTGCAGTTTCTCTCGAAAACAAAATACTTCAAGTAATTATTACTTCAAGTTATTATTTAACAATCGCTTATACATATAAATTTGATGATAATTCGAGGACACATTTTTACACAAATATCAATCTATAGCTTATAAGCTATTTATAAATATTATTTTACTGCTGTCTCTTTATATCTTTATATTTCGATATCCCATTATACAGATCTCTCTCTCTCTCTCTCTCTCTCTCTCTCTCTCTCTCTCTCTCTCTCTCTCTCTACGCCAAGGTTTAGTCTGTCTGCACAAGATTTAACCCATTGCATCGATGTTATATTATATAAATTTATGAATTATGTAAATGAAATATCACAAAGATTATATTATGACGACATTAAAAATGTCGGTGGTTTTTCATGGGCATTTCAGTTTCTTCGATCACCGTAATAACCCCCGAGAGAAGCGTAGAAACTTATAATTTGACAGGGCAAACCTCCCCCTCTCTCTCTCTCTCTCTCTCTCTCTCTCTCTCTCTCTCTCTCTCTCTCTCGACGTAAAAGCTATCCCTGATTAATTCACAATCTTTGCTCTCACAAAACATCGAGTCTATTTTGCTTCATTCGTTCTTTTTTCTTCCTTATTAGAGATTGGTTATTCAATATATTTATATCTAATTTGTTTAATATTTTTATTTGTTTTGAAAAGTATCTGTGCAAATTCAATTTACAAAATAGTCTCAATAACTTTTTCTGTATCAAAATTTTAACAACAGAAGTGAACTTAGATAAGATTCTACAAATGCATATTAATGTCTAAAAATAACTATTTGTTGAATTTGCAATCTAATTAACTGATTTTGCCAGTCATATAAATAAGTATATTACAGGTGGGGTTTGACATTCCTGCCTTCCTTTGATATATGAATGATTTATTTTTCTTTCGAATAAAAGATTGATTGATTTATACTATAAAATAAATAAAAATTATCATAATATATAAAATGGAGTAAAGTTACATAAACTTGCATATTTTCTATTCAAAATTGAGGTTTTTAAGAAATGGTCACATGATCATATTTCCTTAGGTTTATATAAATCATTTGTCCCAATATATACATCCTACCCCTTGGCCTAATGGATAAGGATGCAGTGTCTGGCAATGTAAAGATAGCGAGTTCCAGCCCCGCGCAGGACAAGTGTTATAGGTAAGATGTAATAAATTGATTTGTGATGTAATTAGTTTAGGGAATGATGACAAAATATAAATAAAAATAATTAAATAAATAATAAAACAATAATATAAAAAAAAGAAAAAAATATTTTAAATACAAAAAAAAAAAAAAAAAAAAAATTAAAAAAAAAAAAAAAAAAAACATTTGAAAATATACAGGAAAAAAAATAAAAGATCTTAAAAAATATTTTAAAAATATCATTTTGTATAATTTTTTTTATATTTTTTTAAATAAAAAAAAACAAACAAAAAAACAAAAACCAAAAAACAAATATTTTGATACCTCTTGAATAAATAAAGTAATTAATTATGCAATGAATATTCATTTCTACCAATAATAATTTATCCGTGCTTAAAGATGGCTTAAAGATGGCTTAAAGATGGCTTAAAATTTCAGTGCCATTAAGCCATCTTTAAGCCAAGTTTAAAGATGGCTTAAAGACATCTTTAAGCAGCTTAAAGATAGCTTAAAGATGATATTTCGTCTTGTGTTAATATCTTTAGCTACAAAAGAGCAGACCTTTAGATATATGGTTTTTTTTTTTACAAATAAAATAATTTTCCGTATTTTATCTTTTAATATCTTTAGCTACAAGAGAGCAGACCTTTAGATATAGGTTTTTTTTTTACAAATAAAATAATTTTCCGTATTTTATCTTTTAATATCTTTAGCTACAAGAGAGCAGTCCTTTAGATATATGTTTTTTTACAAATAAAATAATTTTCCGTATTTTATCTTTTAATATCTTTAGCTACAAGAGAGCAGACCTTTAGATATATTTTTTTTTTTTACAAATCAAATAATTTTCCGTATTTTATCTTTTAATATCTTTAGCTACAAGAAAGCAGTCCTTTAGATATATGTTTTTTTACAAATAAAATAATTTTCCGTATTTTATCTTTTAATATCTTTAGCTACAAGAGAGCAAACCTTTTGATATATGTTTTTTTACAAATAAAATAATTTTCCGTATTTTATCTTTTAATATCTTTAGCTACAAGAGAGCAGACCTTTTGATATATGTTTTTTTACAAATAAAATAATTTTCAATATTTTATCTTTTAATATCTTTAGCTTCAAGAGAGCAGACCTTTAGATAGATGTTTTTTTTGACAAATAAAATAATTTTCCGTATTTTATCTTTTAATATCTTTAGCTACAAGAGAGCAGACCTTTAGATATATGTTTTTTTTACAAATAAAATAATTTTCCATATTTTATCTTTTAATATCTTTAGCTACAAGAGAGCAGACCTTTAGATATATGTTTTTTTTACAAATAAAACAATTTTCCATATTTTATCTTTTAATATCTTTAGCTACAAGAGAGCAGACCTTTAGATATAGGTTTTTTTTTTACAAATAAAACAATTTTCCATATTTTATCTTTTAATATCTTTAGCTACAAGAGAGCAGACCTTTAGATATAGGTTTTTTTTTTACAAATAAAACAATTTTCCATATTTTATCTTTTAATATCTTTAGCTACAAGAGAGCAGACCTTTTGATATATGTTTTTTTACAAATAAAATAATTTTCCGTATTTTATCTTTTAATATCTTTAGCTACAAGAGAGCAGACCTTTTGATATATGTTTTTTACAAATAAAATAATTTTCCGTATTTTATCTTTTAATATCTTTAGCTACAAGAGAGCAGACCTTTTGATATATGTTTTTTTACAAATAAAATAATTTTCCGTATTTTATCTTTTAATATCTTTAGCACAAGAGAGCAGACCTTTTGATATATGTTTTTTTACAAATAAAATAATTGTCCGTTTTTTATCTTTTAATATCTTTAGCTACAAGAGAGCAGACCTTTAGATATATTTTTTTTACAAATAAAATAATTTTCCGTATTTTATCTTTTAATATCTTTAGCTACAAGAGAGCAGACCTTTAGATATATGTTTTTTTTTACAAATAAAATAATTTTCCGTATTTTATCTTTTAATATCTTTAGCTACAAGAGAGCAGACCTTTTGATATATGTTTTTTTACAAATAAAATAATTTTCCGTATTTTATCTTTTAATATCTTTAGCTACAAGAGAGCAGACCTTTTGATATATGTTTTTTTACAAATAAAATAATTTTCCGTATTTTATCTTTTAATATCTTTAGCTACAAGAGAGCATACCTTTTGACATATGTTTTTTTTTTACAAATAAAATGATTTTCCGTATTTTATCTTTTAATATCTTTAGCTACAAGAGAGCAGACCTTTAGATATATGTTTTTTTACAAATAAAATAATTTTCCGTATTTTATCTTTTAATATCTTTAGCTACAAGAGAGCAGACCTTTAGATATATGTTTTTTTTACAAATAAAATAATTTTCCGTATTTTATCTTTTAATATCTTTAGCTACAAGAGAGCAGACCTTTAGATATATGTTTTTTTTTACAAATAAAACAATTTTCCATATTTTATCTTTTAATATCTTTAGCTACAAGAGAGCATTCCTTTACGGAAGTAAACATTTAAACTTTGCCTTTTTTCGTTTTATTATTATAATATTTTTTGGGGGGAAGTGGACGTTCAAATTTCAAAATGACACCCAGCTTATTCTTACATTTACACCTTCTTTATAACTTGATTTATTTGTAAAACATAAAAAAGTTCTATAATTAATTTTTTATTTTTATTTTTTTTTACATTGAATTTCATAGAATTTGGAGTAATTAATACTTGAAATATTTTTAAATGACTAGTTAAAGTACTTTTTATGATCTGAAAGAAACATAACTTAGAAAAGTGACAACTAGGAATTTTTGACAAACTTTTAAAAACAAGTACATTTAAAAATGATCAAAGACAATTGAATATAAATAACATATTTTTTTTCAAAATTTCTTCATAATTTCCTTTTATTTATATATGCATTTAGATTGCATTTTATGAAGGGCATTCGGTTTTAAAAGAGTACTGCAAAAAATAGAGTTAACAGGAAAAATATATCTACCTTTTAATAGACGAACAGAATCCAGACGGGTGAGAAACGCTTTTATTAGAGTAAAGACCATTTGGAAAGGCCTTCGAAAAAATACAACAAAAAACAAACATTGTGTGTTTTCATAGAATATTCTTGATTTCAAAAAATTTACAAAACTTTTCACATTGATTTATCTTCCTTTATGAACCTTTCGTTGAAGAGATTTTGGTGTTCTCTTTGAGAATTCCAAATTAAATATTGTGAACAATTTCTTTCTTTTTTTCGAGATTGCGGATAGTTATGTATTTAACATTAACTTTTGAGATTCTTTTTTCTCGCTTTGCGCTCGGCAGTAATAAAAAATTTATCAACTGGTTTACCCGGTGTTAAGCTAATGTTACTGCTGGTGTAATATCCTTGTATGGCAAGCAAATTGCACAATAATTCGAGAAAAGTAGGTTTTACGGTGTTCATACATGTTATGATACTGTAAAACTTAGTTTTACATCGCAAATTGCACAAAAAATAAAAATATGCATTTGCGATCGCAAAACCTAGTTTTATGATCGTAAAACCTACATTTACTGTCGTAAAACCTAGTTTTACGGCGTAAATTGCACAATAATTCGTAAAACTAGGTTTTGCTATCGCAAAATTAGGTTTTACGACCGCAAAACTAGGTTTTACGGCGTAAATGTAGGTTTCTCGAATTATTGTGCAATTTGCTTGCCATATGCTTGTCTAGGATATACTGAATCGTTGACCTAGCACTTGAGCAAAAAGTTGCCTCGAGAGCGCAAAAGTACAATACCGACCAGAATACACACTCGCGCGGACACCTCATGTATACTAAAACATTTGTTTTAGAATTATTCTTTGAGGTTACTAAACTTTGTCTTTTAGCAAATAGCTGAAATATTGATAGCGCGATGTAAAATTACATCATAACCAACAAGCAATTCAACAGATCTAAGGATAGTCAGTATTAATCTGGAACAGTTTCTAAGCTCTGGATTACATTATTTATTTATTTATTTATTTATTTATTTATTTATTTATTTATTTATTTATTTATTTTTATTTTTATTTATTTATTTATTTATTTATTTATTTGTATTTTTGTTTATTCTTTACTAGTTGGGCGACACCTTAAGGTTTCGCGGGAAAGAATGGAACAATCCTGAGGATTTCCACTTCCAGTTTTACAGACGTCTAGTAGAACCCATTTATTGTATATAAACTGTTGATATTTTTTTCTGAATCAAACGTTCATAAAGGGAAGAACTAGTTACACTGCAGTTGAACTTTTGTGTTTAAATGTAACTGTTAACTATCACTAATATTCGAGTGATGTGTGCTTAATTTTTTCCTGAAAATCAGGTTTACCGAAAAACTGTTAGAACTGTTCTACCCCTCTAGGGTCCATGAACTTTTAGTTGGATAGATGAATCTGTGACAGAAAGGCCTAGGTGGGGAAAAGCGTCTGACGCCAGATACGCTACTTCAACCTTAGCCTTTATTCAAAACTTCATTTTTTGGGAGGGGGTTTCTGCCTTCTGAGCTCTTTTTAGAGCTGTTCTACCCCTCTGGGGTTCTTGAAATGTTCACCACATCTTCTAGTTTAATAGATGCATCTGTGATAGAAATGCCTAGGTGGGGAAAAGCGTCTGACGCCCGATACGCTACCTCAACCTTAACTTTTATTCAAAATTTCATTTTTCGGGAGGGGGTATCTGCCTTCTGAGCTCTTGTTAGAACTGTTCTACCCATTTATGGTTCTTGAAATTTTTACCACATCTTTAAGTGGGATAGAAAAATCTGTGACAGAAAGGCCTAGGTGGGAAAAAGCGTCTGACGCCAGATACGCTACTTCAACCTTAACCTTTATTTAAAATGTCATTTTTCGGGAGAGGGTTTATGCTTTCTGAGCTCTTGTTATAACTGTTCTACCCCTTTAGGGTTCGTGAAATTTTCAACACATCTTTAAGTTGGATAGATAAGTTTGTGACAGATAGACTTATGTGGGGAAAAGCGTCTGACGCTAGATACGCTACTTCAACCTTAACTTTTATTCAATTTTTTTTTTTGGGAGGGGGTATCTGCCTTCTGAGCTCTTGTTAGAGCTGTTCTACCCCTCCGGGGTTCTTGAAATTTTCACCACATCCTTTATTTGATAGGTGCATCTGTGACAGAAAGGCCTAGGTCGGGAAAAGTGTCTGACGCCCGATACGCTACTTCAACCTTAACCTTTATTCAAAATTTCATTTTTCGGGAGAGGGTATCTTTCTTTTGAGCTCTTGTTAGAACTGTTCTACCCCTCCAGGGTTCTTGAAAATTTCACAACATCTCTTAGTTGGATTGATTAATCTGTGACAGATAGGTCTAGGTGGGGAAAAGCGTCTGACGCCACATACGCTACTTCAACCTTAACCTTTATTCAAAATTTCATTTTTCGGGAAGGGGTATCTGCTTTCTGAGCTCTTGTTAGAACTGTCTATCCCTCTAGGGTTCTTGAAACTTTCACCAAATTTTTCTAGTTTGATAGATGAATCTGTGACAGAAAGGTCTAGGTGGGGAAAAGCATCTGACGCCTGACGTGTAATATCTCGTTTTTACGTTTTAAACTTTGTCTTGTGGTCTTTATATACAGGTGGTTTTTATAAAAAGCTATTTTCTTCTTCTTGACGTTATATTGATGTAATAATGTTGATCTAAATGGTGTGAAATATTTGTTTTTTATGCAATAAAATAGAATTTAGAATTGCGGGCTGGCGGTTTTTAGATAAATCGCGGGCTAGAATTGCGGGATAGCTTCACACCAGGAAATCAAAATTGATGTTCACTAGTGAATGTTATATAATTGTAAGTCAAAACAAATTCTCTTAATGTTAATTGCAACTTTATATCTTTCAATTAATGCATCTGATAAAACAGCAATCCATTGTAGGGTCAACGTAACAAATCAAAACTTTGATCATATTATATTGTTTTTGTAGACATGCTTTGACTTCTTCGACGGTTTTTTTTTTTTTTTTTTTTTTTTTTTTTTTTTTTTTTTTTTTTTTTTTTTTTTATTGTCGCTTTGTCAAGTGGAGAATTTAGCACATGCCATCCTTTATACTGTTGTAGAAAATATGTGCTAAATTTTTTATTTTCAATTTTCAAAACAAATTTGAAAAATTAGCACATAACAAAAACTTGAAATATTCCAGCGAGGCATATCTTGATGAAATTTACATTGTTTATCAGACGTTTTCTTCTTGATAACTTAGAGGTTCGCACTGACATGCTGCGTTCCAGCTGAGTTAACTGTGAAGTTATGATTTGTTTTTTTTTATAGAAGAAAACGGTTTGCAGCTCGCTTGTCGAAGTCGTGGTTTTCTCTAAACACCCCGGTTTCCTCCACCATCCCTTACCATCCCTTAACTGACTGCTCCAATACGAGTAAGAGAATTTTGACTGGGGTGTAAAACTCCATCATTAATCCACTCCAATCATCCAATCAACCCTGGCAGAACTTCTTATACCTATATCCTTTTATTTTTAACTGAACCGGACAGTTTTTGATACCTTTAACATTTACCAGTTTTGGGAAGAGCACAAGTTTTTAATCCTAATTTACCTGATAGACTATTGTCATGTGCTATACTTTATTTAATAATTTTATTATTATTTTATTTAATTATTTCATAAAAATTCGAAAGAAGCACTTGGCAGTCGGAAAAGTTTGATAGATAAAAACATAAGACAAACAGTTGAAAAATAATGAATCTAAAGTTCCAAATTTGTATGAATCCAAATCCAGCTAAGGAATGCTTTGCATGAGGAAACAGACCTTAGTTTTAAATAAATTTCAAAAAATAAAACGGCTGAAAATTTTACTAAATGGTATATTTTCTGTTTATTTTGTGTGAACTGAAGTAGTTAACACCGCTTTCAAGTTTATTCATTTCGCATTAAAGCAGGCAGTTCACTTAAAATGAAAATAAAAATTGTTCGTTCAATATTTTGCATTTAAGCGTCATTTAAGCATTGGCATTAGTTTTTGTTCGCGGTTTATGATTGATTTGCCCCATTATCTACTTTAACAGTCCATGCCTTGATGACCGATTCAAAAACAAATGTCAATCCTTATATTTACAATCATGCCCATTCATAAAATAAAAGTATATACAAAAAACGATTTTGGTTTCATTTTATTTTTTCTTGTCCATTGCATTTTTTAAAATTTTCAGTTTGGCCACGCCCACTAAAATTGTCCATGTTAAATATGATTTTAAAAAAGGTAAAAAAAAATATTAATGTTTAAAGTAACATTACAATTTGCGAATGATACATTCGTAAGTAGACCAGTATCTCGAAGCTCCCTTAAGACTTACGAATACGTAACGTGTACTTACGATGATCTTAAAAAATTCACCTGTATCTCGAAGCATTCGTAAGTAGGACCGTAACCGGAACGTTCTCTTTACTTTAAGAGAGGAATGGACCTCCCTTAACTCTTACTTACGATCCGTATTCAAGAAACATCGTCCAAAATTGATAATGGTACCAATAATTGAATTAAACGCTTCACCTGTAATAACTCTCTCTCTCTCTCTCTCTCTCTCTCTCTCTCTCTCTCTCTCTCTCTCTCTCTCAGGAAAAATGCCATAACTCTTTCCCTCTCCGAGAAAAAGTGTTATAACAAACACTCTCTCTCTCTCTCTCTCTCTCTCTCTCTCTCTCTCTCTCTCTCAGGAAAAATGCCATAACTCTTTCCCTCTCCGAGAAAAAGTGTTATAACACAAACACACACACTCTCTCTCTCTCTCTCTCTCTCTCTCTCTCTCTCTCTCTCTCTCTCTCAGGAAAAGCGCAATAACTCTTTCCCTCTCCGAGAAAAAGTGTTATAACACACACACACACACACACACACACACACACACACACACACACACACACTCGCGCGCGCGCGCGACTATCAATTGTATTACAAAAAAATTACATTTGATTTTTTTTTTTCAAAGTCACGTTTATTATGTCTATACCCATGTAGTAGCTCAATTAGTTGGGTGCTCATTCCGTTTGTAGAATGTTGCCTTCCCTCCACCAGTTTTCATTGCAATTTAGCATTTTTGTTTTTGACCAATCCTATTACTTTTTCTATATCTCTTTACCAATTCTCTTTCCTTTCGAAACAGCATTTTTATTTTTGATAATTAACCTCCATTTCGTTTTTTTTTTAAATTATTATGTTATTTATAATGTCAGGTTTAGTTAAATGGTATAGTAAGCGGGTGTTACAGGAAATACCCGCTAACCATTCCATGTACTCGTTCAGTAACTTACGCAGATTGGATTATAATTTAAGAAATTGACAACATAATTTTTTTTAATTGATAGGTCTGCAAAACTAATCCTTCTATTCATCAATTTTCTATTAACTATAGTAATTTAAGCATAAACTGTTTAATAAATAGATAATTAAGTCATTTTCTATTTTTTGTTATTTTATTTTTACAATTCAATTCCATTACTTGTCGAAAAATAATGTTTTGCTGGTTTTTTCAATAAAATTCAAAACATGCGCTAATTATCGGTAATTACAGCACCAGTATCTTTAGGCCGTTGTATAAATCCATAAAAGACACTGGATTTTTAATTTTACAACATATAACGCTTTAAGAATTTTTGATCAAGAAGCGATTTACTTTTTATTTTTGAATTTTCACCTTGAAAGTCCCGCTTTAACATAATTGAAGAATCAATCTAACTGTTATTTACAAAATATTAAAGATTTTAAGATTTTGTCAACGAAACGAACATGTTCCGGACGCAAGGTCTTCGTAACTCCTATCATAAGAGAGGTTTAAGTATGTTTCGAGATACCCGTGTACATCTATCGTAACTTACACTTAAAATACACGTATAATTTACTTAAAAATAGGATTTACGAGATCTTCTAGATACTCACCCCTGAATGAATGGAAGATAAGGAAATGAAAATATCAACTGGGACTAACTATTTGCTGGTTTTGCAAATAATCAGATATTCCTACGCCATTCTGAACTATTGACGCTTTAACTGTTCATCTAAAAATAACGTCAGTCAGTCGTGAAAGGTTCATCTAGGCAGTGATAATTAGATTGTAAATATTCCGTGATGTGTATTGTCATTTCTGTAAGTGCTAAAGTCAGGTCATAATTCAATGCTAGAGAATTTTCTTTCATCTGTAATCTTTCTGACATTGCTTATACATGTTTGTACATGCCACAGTCAAGCAAAATAGGTGTACTGGTTTCAACTGACAAGATCAGGGGCCAGTATCTCGGAGCTCTCTTAAGACTTACGAATACGTAACGTGTACTTACGATGATCTCGAAGAATTCACCTGTATCTCGAAGCATTCGTAAGTAGGACCGTAACCGGAACGTTCTCTTAACTTTAAGAGAGGAATGGACCTCCCTTTACTCTTACTTACGATCCGTATTCACGTGGTAGAAGAAAGAAAATATTGTCCAAAATTGATAATGGTACCAATAATTGAATTAAACGCTTCACCTGTAATAATTCTCTCTCTCTCTCTCTCTCTCTCTCTCTCTCTCTCTCTCAGGAAAAGTGTAATAGCTTTCCATCTCTGAGAAAAAGTGTAATAATTCTCTCTCTCTCTCTCTCTCTCTCTCTCTCTCTCTCTCTCTCTGGATTTGTAGTTATACTCACACACTCTCTCTCTCTCATTGAAAAAATGTGAACTACACGTACCTTTCGGGAAAAGTGCGATTTCTCTATTAACTATAGTAATTTTTAGCATAAACTGTTTAATAAATTGATAATTAAGTCATTTTCTATTTTTGTTTATTTTTACAATTCAATTCCATTACTTAATTGTCGAACAAATAATGTGTAGCTGGTTTTTTAGGTAAAATTCTACACATGCGCTAATTATTGGTAATTACAGCACTAGTATCTTTAGGCTATTGCATAAATCCATAAAAGACACTGAATTTTTAATTTTCATTAAATAACGCTTTGAGTTTTATTTATCAAGAAGCGATTTACTTTTTATTTTTTGAATTTTTACCTTGAAACTCCCGCTTTAACATGATTGACGAATCAATCTAACTGTTATTTACAAAATATTACAGATTTTAAAATTTTGTCAACGAAACGAACAGCATGATGTTCCGACGCAAGGTCTTCGTAACTCCTATCTTAAGAGAGGTTTAAGTATGTTTCGAGATACCCGTGTACATCTATCGTAACTTACACTTAAAATACACGTATAATTTACTTAAGTATAGGATTTACGAAAGCTTCGAGATACCCCTAACTGCAGATGTTTATTTCGCCTGTAGCTTCACGCCAATTTTCGCGGAATTTTTAAAAGTCACAGACCGGGTCGACTTTAGCCATTTAATGTGGATTTTCTGTAAAATATATCAAAAATATAATAATACCGTTTTTTTCTGTAATATCTCAAAATATTTTTGACCAAAGTTCAAGTTCATAGCCATGGTGGTCATTGAAAACCGGCGAATTAAACAGGCATCCAGCTGTCAAGATTATTTATCCGTTTTATAATGCCAGGTGTTTATTTTATCTTTGACCTGAAAGAAACATCATCATTGTTGATCGGAAGAGTGCATACACAATTTCGCGGAATTTTTATAAATGACAAACGGGATCAACCTTGAGCATTTATTGTGAATCTTCTGTGCGACATACAAAAAATATAAAAATACCGTTTTGTTCGTAAAATCAGAAAGTATTTTTGCACCGACTTTCAAGTTGATAACTTGAATAGCGTTTGAGCACGAACTGTTTAATGCAGAAATTTGGTATTGAAAATTCCATTCAAGCTTCATGCGCTTAGTCGCGGATTTTGCATAATAAATGATAGGGTACACTTAAAACACTTACTGTGGATTTTGTGTACAACATAGAAAAAATCTAAAAATACCGTTTTTTCCGTCTATCGACATAAAATTGATAGCTAGAACGGTTATCGAACTAGAGTGGTTTAAACAGAACTTTGGTTTGACAAACTTGGCACAAGTGCGATTTTATCATCTTTGGCCCCAAAATTAAGTATGATCCGAATTTTTCACGAAAATTTAAATTAGCTAGATCGCTAGATCGCATTTGACTCCGTGGACTCAGAAAATTAAAAAAAAATTTATAATCTGCTTCATGTCTTCCTCAAGCGCGCGGTTATACGCGGCAGATTAGCTAAATTTAGCAAGCTTTATCATTACACTCTCATCCAGTGCGGCAGCGCAGTTGGTAGAGTGCTCGCTTCGTAAGTGGAAGGTCATGGGTTCGAATCACGACCGGGTCTGACCCAAGACTAGAAATTGGGTAATGGCTTTTCTTTCGCCAAGCACTCGGCATTACGAAATGAAAGTCACGGTTCTTTCGGATGGGAACTTATAAAAACGAGGTCCCGTGTCATGGCAGGCATGGCACGATAAAGAACCCTAATGTATAATGCCATCAGCGCAACGCACAGGCAAAATTTCTGCACTTTCGCCTATAGCTGGCGACGTCTCGATATAAGTGAAATATTCTTGACTGGGACGTTTAACACAATTACTCAACTCAACTCGAGTACTTGTCGAAAGAACAGACGCTACCAATTTAAAGCCTTGGTCATACTCGACCAGGTTTCGAACCCCGACCTCCCACATACAAAGCGAGCACTTCACCAACTTAGCTACCGTAGTGGTAAGAAAAGTAAGAGAATACTATTCAATCCCAGGATACTAATTAACCTGTTAATAAATTGTGTAGTAATAGGATTGTCATGTGCAGAATTTTGAATTTTTACAAAGAGAAATATTCAAAATTCTGCACATGACAATTAATTGTCATTTTTACAAAGAGAAATATTCAAAATTCTGCACATGACAATTAATTGTCATGTGCAGAATTTTGAATATTTCTCTTTGTAAAAATTCAAAATTCTGCACATGACAGGATAATCATTAGACAAAATCAAAACTGGTGTTATTTTTTTTATAAATACAAACTTCACGTTGTTACACGATTGAGAACAAGTCCATTGGTTGTTTTCCTGTTAAATGACGTTTTATTTCCAATAACAACGTTTCCTACCGGAACTATTTTCGACCAGTTTCAGTGATTACCCATCTTTCAGTTCTATTAATAGAAGTTATTTTTAAATTGTAAACAAATGGGAATGTCATCGAGAACGGCAATTATTCCACCTAGAAACATTATTATACTTCAATTTTTAGATTAAAATTCTGCAAAAAATTATTCGACTTGACATGTTCTGATATTTGCTCACCAAAATATTCAAGACTATTAAATATTTATTTATGAAATATTTTTATCTCTTTGTAATCCAGTCGCGGAGAATCCTTTTTGTACACCCAAATCCAAAGACAAAATAAATTTTGTTACACACCTCAACCAATTTCCGAATTCATGCAAAAATATCAAAAAATTATAATTGAAGTCAGGTATACACTGCACATCGCCCGAGAGCCACAGCCACATCTATGCCAAGTGATGCTGAATTTCAGTTACGCCACATCAAGCTTATTTCAGGCCACAGAAACGAGGCCTCAGTTTACAGCTATAGTAGAGGCTGTTTAGTTCACAGCGATCAGCCATTATATAGAGCAGCTACCACTGGTGTCATCATTAAACGAAATCACTTTGTCTCACTCCTAGCCCATAGTTGGCAAAAAATCGGTTTCAACCAAGAAAACATTAATTTCATTTCATAAGTTGGTTCCACGGATTTTTAAACACTGTTCACTCAGTTTTCTTTTGTTATTGGAAACGTCAACCTGTAAGTTCACACGCGTGTCCTACAAACGTATGATAGTCGTACGTTGTTGTTGGTAAATGTGTTCTCACGAGACATAATATAGTACCCCTTTTCTCAAAGGATTTAATTGTAATATCATTTATATGTTGACTGAAATTAACAAGAAAATGAATAAAAAGACATCAATTTAAAACCTTTTTCAGTTTTTTACAAGACATTTTATCGTCTTTTAAAGGTGACATTTACGTACGGTATTATTATGCCGCGACATTGTAACATCGATTTTCGGAAAATCAGTTCAGACATGTAGGTCAGCTTAAAAACTGTTTAATTTCAGGTTGGTAATTAAAAGAATTGAATTTCACTTTTTCCGTTGTTATCGGGGTGTAACAACGTGAAAATTATCACAAATTATGCGTAAAACCGCTTCGCTACGCTACGCAGTTTTACACAATTTGTAATAATTTTCACGTTGTTACACCCCGATAACAACGTAAAGAGTGAAATTCAATTCTTAAATACCGATATAGTTTGTGAATGATTAATTGAGATTCTAAATTCCAAATTGTTTTGGTAACTATGAATCTGTCAAAATATTCTTAATCTAGAGTTTAAAAACACCCAATTTAAAATATTTTACTGTGAAGAGATCACTTGGATGTGTATGTCCATTCATGCATTAGAAAATTGAAGTTTCAGAAACATTTCAAATTTAAATTTCATTTATAAATTAAATTTACCATAATTTTAAAAATCCATTTTGTAAGTTTATTTTCAGTATTTTTGATTTTTTAACTTGGTCAAAACATCCCTGTAGAAGAAGCACCTGGATTTCTCAGGGGGAGAAAAACTCTGCCATTATTTCTTTACAACAGCAATTTTTTATAACGGCATAAGTATATGGGGACAAACTTGGTCGTTATAAAGAGGTTTGACTGTACATAATAGGGTAATGATAGCGTGTTCTATCGTCTACTTATTCACGCTGTCTAACGCTTCCATTTTTATTTTTATAAACATAATCTAAAACATTAATTGCGTGGTGATCTGTTTAGTAATGTGCAACCCCTATTTAAAAAAGGACTTGTCACTTACATTACTGCACCGCGGACGGATTTTAGTTAAGTAGTGGTCAAACGGTCGGGTCAGATCTAAGATGGGGAAGGAAGCTGTATTGCTCCACCGACCTTCGGAAAGCGATTTGACAAACTTTCTCAAGTGGAATTTGAACCCAAGGGGTGAGAGGCAATTTAATCCGTAAACGCGTGCTTTGGACAACTTGGCCACCGAGGTCCCAACTTCGCGAACTAACTACGAGTATATCGATTAAATAGTTAACTGTAGTATCATATGTGTATTGTTTGAATGTTAAGTTAAATCGCAAATATTGTTGTATTAAAACTATCATAAATTTGCGAAATCTTTTTTGATTAAATAGTTTATTTATTTATATATTTTTCAGAATGAAATCAAATTGGATTTTGTGTGCAATGTTGATTGCTTGTATAGTCGGTGAATTAAAAGTAAATGCAACATCAACAACTACAGAAACAATGACTACAGATACTCCCGGCACTACAGATACTCCCGGCACCACAGACACTCCCGGCACTACAGCTACTGGCGGCACTACAGCTACTGGCGGCACTACAGATACTCCCGGCACCACAGACACTCCCGGCACTACAGCTACTGGCGGCACTACAGATACTCCCGGCACCACAGACACTCCCGGCACTACAGCTACTGGCGGCACTACAGATACTCCCGGCACTACAGCTACTGGTGGCACTACAGATACTTCCGGCACTTCCGGCACTACAGCTGCTGGTGGCACTACAGCTACTGGCAGCACTACAGCTACTGGCGGCACTACAGCTACTGGGAGCACTACAGTTTCTATTGCTTCTAGCGGGGCGACTACTGCTCCTGGCGGGTCGACTACAGCTGCAAGTCCATCAGGATCGGGAGGATCGGGATCTAGTAACAACAATAACAATAACAACAACAATAATAATAATAATAATAATAATAACGGCCAAGGATTACTGCAAAGAATTTTACGCCTCGGTAATATTTTATTAGCTTTATCCCCTGTGATGTATTGTCGTTTGAATACTTTGATATCAAATCTTAATCCTGATTATGCAAAAGCTCATTCTGAATTGTTTGTATAATTATTGTATATCGAGAAATATCTAAAAAAAAAATCACAAGAATAATAATAAAAATAATAATAATAATATTAATAATTATAACCCCGAGTGTGTGACGTGATCTTGGCAATATTTTATCCAACCAATCGTCTGTTTGTTTAAACGTTTGTTTTTGTTTATTTATTTATTTATTTATTTATTTATTTATTTATTTATTTATTCATTCATTTATTTATTTATTTATGAAACAACCAGGAGCATATGTTGTTTATCATTCTGTATATTTACATTAATTAAAAAACGTGTGTTATTCATTTAAAAAGAAGTAATTACCTTAATTGAAAATTGTTCAATGTAAACGCAGTTCTAAGACATATATCCAAAAACCAGTATTTCGACAATATATAATTTTTATGCGTTTTCGGTCAAGCTTTGAGTAACACTCCAATTACTTATATATGTTTTAATTATCGCTTCTTAAGTCAATGGTTCCTTATTTGATTTATTATAAGGGTATTCTGTTATCTTTTTCGATTTTTGAAAGTAAACTGCATTTTTAAGTGTACAGGTATAAAATAACTGAAAAACTTTAATGACACTGTCATATACCACTTTTGAATTTAATCGTGAAAATACATTTCGTTCGCACGCAAAAGTATTTCGTTCCCACGCAATGTTTTTGCGTTCGCATGCAAAAGTATTTCGTTCCCACGCAAAAGTATTTCGTTTCCACGCAATAGTATTTCGTTCGTACGCAATAGTATCTCGTTCCCATGCAGTGTCATATTACAATGCGTGCGAACGAAATACTTTTGCATGCGAACGCAAAAACATTGCGTGGGAACGAAATACTTTTGCGTGCGAACGAAATACTTTTGCGTGCGAACGCAAAAACATTGCGTGCGAACGAAATACTTTTGCGTGGGAACGAAATATTATTGCGTGCGAATGAAATATTATTGCGTGCGAACGAAATACTTTTGCGTGCGAACGCAAACAACTATTTATTTCAATGTCCCTTCGCGGGCTCCGTATAAAAACGCTTTCGTCTATTATACATATCGCATTAAGTTTTGGCTAAAAGTGTTTGAACGTCATCAGTACACATTATAATTAAAAACTTTTCATCATCATCTAAAAAAAGGATTTAACTGTTGAATAAAGGTAAAAATATCATATCTCGCATCAGAATAAATGTCACACTCCATCAAAAAATGTTGTTCTGGGCTATCGCAGAATTTACACAGTCTATCACATAAAGCTATTTTTGGCCTGAATCGCAAGGGGCAGACAACCACATCTAAAATTTGCGACGATTTTTCGCCTGTCTCTATATTTAACATTTTTAACATATTCACTTGTATTTAGTACCGTTTTAAAAGTTCTATACGTTCGTAGCTTATTACCATTATCATTACCATTGACATTAAAAAGTTCTTTATACCATAAAATATTATCAACTTCAAATAATTTTTCTTTTACTACAATATTAACCCTTTGCCTAATAGATAAAAAATTGAAATTATTATCATACACATTTAGTGGATTAAAAATTCTAAAAACACTGTTACTCCAAGAGTTTGCTTTGTTATGACAACCAATAAAAACCTTTTTAAGAATACGATCATCATCTATATGATGTAACTGAAAAAAAACATTCTAAAAACTTCAATTTTTTGCTTAGTGTTTACAGAATACCATCCCATATCACCTCGGGTAGCAATATTCGAAGCATTTCTAGTGACTCCCAGGAAACATCTGCATGCGCGATTCTGAATCACTTCAAGCTTTTTATTTTCGTTAACTCCCCATATAGAAGCACCATATAGTAACACTGGTTTCGTAAAGTTTAGTTAAAATATTGTAATCTTTACCGCCAAAGGAAATAAATTTTGTATAAAGCACAGAGAGCGCCCTGCTGGCTGACTTCTTTATTTCTCTAATTGTTAATTTCCAATCGAGGTTATCGCATAAGTATAATCCAAGATAACGGTACTTATCGTCATATTCGATTTTATTTGTTCCACAATATTAATCAACATTAGAAAGGAGAACACTCAGATTTCTAATATGTAGAATTTTAGTCTTTGTTGGGTTAATTACATCAGCATACAATAAAATTTGTAAAATGTCTTGTTCATTAACATTAAAACCAGCATTCAACATATTTATCTCACGGAATTAATCATTTATATAAATGGAAAATAAAGTAGAAGAAAGTTTGCATCCCTGTTTAACTCAAATAATCAAAATTATATATATATATATATATATATATATATATATATATATATATATATATATATATATATATATATAACCAATTTCCTTCACAGTTACTGCCAACAAGCTTTTCGAAATATTTACGGGTCTTTTATTTCATTTACTTTTTAGGGTGACATTTTCTGATTTTTTGTACATTTAATGCACTGTCTGTCTAATTACACATTGATCAAAATCGTCCAAAATTCTTTTTCGACCTCTTTTTAAATTAGCTTTTGAACTGTTCCCTCCATCAGAACTAATCAACTTAATCTTCTCAAGGCGCACACACTGTCCTTCCAAAACTCTTTTCAATATAGAGATGTGTTTCGACATGTAAAAAAAATTATTTATAAATTTTTGATTATATCTCAGCATCTTTGGATAAAGGTTTGTTATTGCCCATGTTCACTGTCAGTAGTCAAGAAGCTTAAATTGCATGTCAATACAATTTACCTTACTTGCCTCTCAAGACCCTGATGTGATTTTGCATGAGGTTCAATAGGTTAGTTAAATTTCTTGCAATTTTGTGAAATGTTCAAAATTTCCCTCAAATACAGAGAAGACTGGCAAGGTTTAATGATTTAAAAATAAAAATTAGTTAGGTCAATGCCTTTTCAATTATTATATTTGTTTGTTTTATTTACAAATTTAACATTTAAAAATATTTAGAATTTTCTTCGCGACTACAATTTTTGGAAAGAGAGTAATGACTTGTTTTGTTAATAAAGCACGTTTAAGAGTTTGTGAAATATGATTCTATACATTGTATTCATTAGATTTCTTTTAAGAGAAAATAAAGATTGAATTAATGGAATGTAAAGTAAGTGTGGCATGCACCTGTATAGATACATGTACTCCTGTTATTACTTTATCTTGTCCATACGGGGTAACCTTATCTTGCAATTGATTTTACTTAATTCATCTTCAAAAATGGAAATATATTTTTCATTAAACCAATGTTTTGAATTAAACAATACAAACCTTAATATACATCTTTGGTGGCACAGAGGTGACATGAAATATATTTTTCCTATTACGTGCGCACGTAATACCTATTACGTGTGCACGTAGTAACCAATACGTGCGCACGTATAACCTATAACGTGCGCACGTATTAACCTATTACCTATTAACTTATTAACCCATTACGTGCGCACGTATTACTAAAAGGTAATACGTGCGCACGTAATAGGTAATACGTGCACACGTAATAGGTTAATATATGCGCACGTAATAGGAAAAATATGTTTCATGTCACCTCAGTGCCACCGAATAAATCTGTTGAACTCAAGCATGTTTTTAACATAACCATTCCTGGTCATTTAAACTCTTTTTCCTTTTTCATTGAAATGACTATCAAAGAGTTAAACAAAATTAAATAATAAATAAAAATAAAACAAAATAGTGTGTGTGTGTGTGTGTGTGTGTGTGTGTGTGTGTGATTTTTTCATTTCAAACAGATACAGCACATTAAGATTTCAAACGATTAACCAATCAAATTGTTTGTTGCATCCCGATCAGAATAGAATGTTCTGAAATAGTAACAACTACATTTAAGTTATTAAGTAGCGTTAATCCTAGATGAAGTTACTCCATCCTACAGCTAGATTTTATTTTTTATAAAATAAATTTTTGTTTTCAAACTCTTATGAAAAAATAAACTTCATATGAAATATTAAATTGTAAACTCTTTCTGAATGAAGTTTTTTTTTAAATACGTATACTGTAGAATCATTAATATTCGCTGGTTTAAAATTTCGTGGTTTTTCATTTTTAAAAAATTCTATTGGTAGAAATTTTCGTGGAATTGAGTTTTGTAAAAATAAATCCCATTGAGGGCAATGGAGATTTAAAATTTTCAATGACATTTAATTTCGTGGTTTTCAGTAACCCACGAAAATAACGAAATTTAATACCCCACGAATATTTGTAATTTACACAATATATATATATATATATATATATATATATATATATATATATATATATATATATATATATATATATATATGATTATTTATGTATTTTTTATTTCAGGGTTCCTGTTCCAATTGTTACAAACGTTTCTCGGATGATTTTAGATACCAATAACTAGATATATACGACGCCAGAATAAAGAATACCGGAAAAGATTCTTTTGTTATTTCTTGTAAAATTTCCATTTTTCAACTATAATTAATACAAGTGGTATTCAGTATTATGAATAAAACTTTGATATCTTCACGATTCACTATCTTATTTTTGAAAAACTTGAAACAACAGAACGAAATAAAATGATATCCGCAAACGCCATTGTTTACCACCTATCGTCTGTTGACAATATGAGTCAAAACTTATTTCCGGAATTGATCAGTGATGTAATGAGATAATTTTCAGTGTTCACATTGTTCGGTCTTCGAGTATGATAATGAAAAAATTAAGATATTTTGCTATGGATTTCTCGTCGGTAAGATGGGATTTTCACGTTGTTAACATCAAATCAGCAATTGTTTTTAGTTATTTTCTAGTTGAATTAGTCACTTAAAAATATTCAAAAAACAGTTCACTTTAGTCTTATTTTGCCTGACTTATACTGGTGTGACTAAAAACACTTTGTCGAGGTCCTAGCTCACTATGTCAGTATGCCACAGACAGGTATACCACTACCCAAGCCATTATTCTCGATCAGGTGAATCAGTCAATGCTCTATCCTCCTAATACCAAGCGCCAGACAAGAAAACAGTATCTCAATTTTTAAAGTCTTATGTATGACTCAGCCAGGGTTTGAACCATTCTTGAGCCAGACACTCTATAACTAAAACATCGAGACAGTCGCCATGTTACATTATCAAGAGAACCATTCTTAATTAACTATCTTTAAAAAATTTGTCACATCAGAGATTCAACTCTTTTCATAAGGAACCAGAAAATATATAGTTTAAGGGTGGGGTCTGAACAATTTATGTACATGGCACCATCCTGTCCCACACACAGTGAGGAATTCCCTGGGCGTTCTTAATTATTATCATTCTAATCAACTTTTCATAAAAAAAAAACAGAAAATAAATAGTTTAGGGGTGGGGTCTGAACTATTTAAAAGTTATACATGCACATAGCAACACCAAACCCCGCCCTGCAGTAAAGAATGACCATAGGTGTTCTGAATTTTTATCACTCTATTCAACTTTTCATAAAAAACAAAACAAAAAATACATAATTTAGGCATATGGATCATGTGGATCTCAACTATTTAAAAGTTATAATTGTACATAGCACTACCCAGCCCCAACCAGCAGGGCGGAATGACCTGAGGTGTCTTTCGTCAGGTAGACAATATTTCACATCTTATAGTATTTTTACAAGAAAAAGTTTTTATCTTAATAAATAAAATTTGTAACAAATTTGGAGATTTTGCAAAAAATTACAGCGTCGCCAGCAAATAACAAGAGATTAATTAAATATTCATGTAAATAGTGTCTGAATATTCCAACATTTATATTCTAAATCCAATGTATTGCAGTTAAAAAAGAATAGAAACATTAAAGGCGAAAGGAGTTTACCTTGTTTTACACCAATATCATTCTTAAAGAAAATGAAATACTGTGCATTCGATTTAATACAAATATTGACCTTCTGGTATAGAGATTTGACCATCTCATCATTTGACTGCAGCAGCCACTTACTAATAGTTTGTACCAAAAAAAACGTATATCCACGCAATCAAAACGCCTTACGAATATTCACGATTTCCGTTAATAGTTTTCCTTTGTTTGCTAAAGTGTTGGTAATTAAACAATGTAATGCGCAAAAGCGTCAACTGTTGATTTTCCTGTTCAAAATCCAAACTGGATTTCCGTATGAACACAGGATCGTGAAAGTCGGTGGCTAAACTTTGACGTGAATATTTTGGAAAAAACGCTCACTGCTATTGGTCCATTATTGTTTGTCACATGGTTTTTTTTTTCTAAATATTTTTATTAAAATTTTCCTCATAAAAACAGTAAGAGTGAATTAAAAAACATTGACCAAACCAAATTTTATTTTTGAATTAAAAAGTCTTATTTGAATTCTTCTGTTCATAGAGCAGATTTTGGAATAAAGCTGAAATTTAATTAGTTCAATGATCCAATTGGGCATCACCTTAGATAATATTATTGTAGTTTAAAAGTTGATAAAGGTCAAAAGGATTAATATGCAAATCACATTTCCTTACTACATGGTGTTGAATTTTAAAGAAATATGAAAAAAGAAATTGATGTCCAAAGATGAAATAGATATAGTTTAAAAGTTTTGATTTTTTTTTTCAATTAGAAAAAATAAGAAAGAGCCATAAGAAAAGATTCAAATTATGGTTGAACTCTTTAGAAATATGTTACATAGACAATATACATTGTAAAGATTTTTTATCTTGGTTTTAATGACATATATAGTGATCCTTTAAACTTTTGTGTACTGTTTGAATACTATATATTCACAGTTTCAACAATCTTGCTTAACTCCTTCAATTCGCTTTGAAACTTTCATAAAGATATTACAAAGAAAAAGTTTCTTTTTCACGTTTTTGAAACTTTAAATTTAAGCGAAAGAGCGTGATGGTTAAAACAAATGTATTTTCAACTTCTTGCATTTCTGTTATCAAATATGACATGTGACTATTGTAAATCATTGTGTAAGGTACAAAAAGAGCCAATATAAAGAGCCTCAATGTAATAATCAGGTGATCTTTGTTGTTTGGATTTTTCAAGTGGTGATCATCATTAATATTCAAATTATGACAACATATCTTATGATGTAAAGTAGGAAGGTGCATAATTATATAAGAGATATTTTGGACATAGTGAATTTGTTATCTTGTTAAAAACATTAAAAATTGTATACGCATAGAATTAAAGAAACTTACTCTGGTTATTTTTTCAGATAAGGTCAATAAATTTTACATGGATTTTTTATATTTTTCAATGATTTTGTTTAAATGTGGAGTTTTGTTTTCCAAATACGTATATGACAAACAATTATGATCTTATATTAGAGTAACCGGAAATGGTTGATCAATTAATGGGCTAATATCACTATAAGGTTCTCCTGGTACTTCTTCAAATATTTTTTTGTTCGACGCATTTTTGTTTCAAGAATTTATTTAAAATTATCCTTTCTATTTTTTAAGTTTTGAGAATCTTTTAAGCGAGTTATGGACTTAACCTTTAACTGCAAAGCCAGCAAAATATATCGTGTCTGAAGACGTAAATATACAAGTATTTATGTTAACATCACCATCTAGGTCATCAACAAGTGACATCATATTTGGTATCTGTTTTTTGATAGAGTCTATAAACATGGCGTCCTAATTCGTATCCCATCCAATATTTTCGTGTGATCTTAAAGATTTAATGTTATCTAAAATTTGAAATTTATTTAAAACTAAGGTTTGTTCCCTGATGCAAAGCATTCCTTAGCTGGATTTGGATTTATATAATTTTGAAATTTTAGATTCATTATTTTCAACTGTTTGGCTTATATTTTTTATGTATCAAACTTTTCGGTCTTAGTGTCACTGATGAGGAATGAATTTCCGAAATGTGCACATCTGGCACTTCAAAATTTAACTGGTATTTGTATTATATTAAACTAATTAGGCTGAAAATGAATGTTACTATGTAAAGCGTCTGAAGATGTAATGAAAGCGCTAATGCTTTACAAATCGTGTACTACTTATTTATTATATAGATATATTACATTCTATTGGACACTGAGAAACTAACTTTTTCTTTATATATATATATATATATATATATATATATATATATATATATATATATATATATATATATATATACAGTAAAACCCCGTTATAACGCCAACATTTATCCATTAATATTTTTGCGTTATAACGTGTTTTGCGATAACCTGAGAGAGACAGAAACCGGAAGTTGACATGTGTACTTTTTGTGGTTAGAGTCGGATACGTACGTTAAAATCGAAATTGGAGACGGCTCGATTAAATCGTTTTCAGTGGTAGACCCACATGATTTAAAGAATCGTTTTATTGATTTATTATATTCTGGGCTCAAGCAATAGTAAACACAACGTCAATGCCTTTTCAGAATACATAGCACTCCCGTGTCTTTTTCTTGGAGTGCCTCTGTCACCGTCATGGCCTTTTTGCTAGCCAAATTATCACCAACAGTTCTTCGTTTTACTCCAATTCCCCATAGCGTAAAAGAATAATCAGCAGTTTCTAGTTGTGTAATTTTAGCACTTTTCGTAATATTTCATAATATACTTTATCTGTTTGATATTCAACGAAATTCCTTTTTCGTTTTGGTGTCGACGTTTTGTTTATACATTAAATATAATCAACAAACAAAAACAAAGATCAGCTGAGTATTTTTTATTTATAAAAGAAACACAATTCAGTAATCGTTATTTTTTATATTATTGGGAAGCCAGACATACATGTAGTTATATACGCATGAATGAGTCTCTGACTGTCCAACCGTGTGTCTACTTTAAATAAAATCAGTCACGTGTGACCATGTTAATGGCGATAATATCGAGGTTACAATAACGGTAAAGTGATCATTGGTTATAAGGTAAGGGTGGCGGATGGCGAGGGAAAAACGGGTCTAGATGATACTTTGGCGATAAGCGATCGCGAGTTTGGTGATAAATCGGGTGGCGATAGATCGGGGTTTCACTGTATATTCGATATAAATTCTCTCTCTCTCTCTCTCTCTCTCTCTCTCTCTCTCTCTCTCTCTCTCTCTCTCTCTCCGTGTGTGGTAATTCAACGATCAAATATTTTTCTCAATCAGAAATTTTATCCAGTTTATCTATTAAGGAATATCAATCAAAATGACAACAATGTACTCAAAATTCGAGTTGAATATATTATTTCCGGGTATAACAGGTGCATTAACAAGACCGCCGTCTTATTCAGTATATAATATATTCGTTTTGAACTCGTTAAAAAAGTAGGATATTTAATTGAAGTCCAACTATCACTGTCAATTCTGCAAAGAACGCCCACAAAAGATTACATTTGAAGCTATACGCCAAACGCGGTGACTTCAATTTTTCCGTTTCGTTCCGTGAGGGGTGTATCTAGCTAGACATGAGCATGAGTTTCTTACCCGGGAGCAAACCGACTACACTTCCTTGATGGAAGTACTCGTATATACATACACACACACACACACACACATATATATATATGTGTGTGTGTGTGTGTGTGTGTGTGTGTGTGTGTGTGTGTGTGTGTGTCAGGGGTGTGTGTGTGTGTGTGTGTGTGTGTGTGTGTGTGTGTATCTCAGGTGCTCTTTGTTGTTTATCTTTTATTCTACCTAAAACTGACAATTTAATCAAATTCAATTTGGCCAAAGTTGATAATAAAAAAATATTTTGTGACTGATATAGAAATAAAATGAAACACTTATACAGAGTACGACTCTTGTACGACTGGGTCAAAATTGGTCTAATTTGTCAACGTTTTGTTATACATTTATTTGTGATTTTTAATTATTTTATAAATGTGTGAAGTATGTCTGCAATCTTATAAATGGCCTATATTGGATTATTATTTATTTATCTATTCAGTTATTTATTTAATTTGCAATTTGCAATTCTTTAGAATTAATTAATATAATCTTGGGAACAGTTATCTCCATTTCCGTTTTGAACATTTTCAACGGATCAGAACGTTGTAAACAAAGTATAAAAAGAGTTATTAAGTGATTTACTAAAATAATTAGACGAATCGAACTACAATAATATTTGGTGGTTGTTAAATTTATATCTTGATTTAAACAGAAAAGAGAGTTTCAGATAAAAGCGCACATTGCAACATTTGTGAAAAACTGTATTTCTAGAGAACTGTTAAGCACTAAACCCGTCAAAAACAGTTAAAACTAGAGATTGTAACTGGTATACCAGACAAGTACGATTCCCCACCATTCATAATCTATATATTGTCTAAAATATAACACCTCCTGATGGACTGATCTCGTAATGGATTGATAGTATCCATTACTAATAATCGAAAGCTGACTAAAAGAGAGGGCGGAAGACAAGTAAATTTAAAGTTTACATCGAATTGTACAATTATAATTCGAGACATATTCATTTCTAATATTCACTTTCATTCCCTTATACCCCACCGTTGCAACAACGTTTTTTGTTAAAAGAAACCAATCTATCGTAGAAGTCCGAATCTGATGTATAAACTGATGATTCAAAATGTATGTAAATTTAACAAGTTCAATAGATCATAATTATGCGTTCTATCTTCTGACATAGGCACTATCCATCAATTTGGCAATTACAATTAGCTGGTGTATTTTGATTGGACAAATATTCAACTTTGACTGATTGATAGCAAATCTATTTCACGAACTGTGAGGCGTTTAACCAAATTTGATTGACGTGTGTTATGACTGTACAGTAGCCATTACCTACATATTAATGGATAATTGACAAGGAGATGAAAGCAGTTATACTTATGAAAAGAGTGTAATAATAATGCTTTTGAATTTGTTTTCAATTCTTTGAATAGGAATTCAATCCTGAAAACCTGCCTTAAGAAATGAAATCAAGTATGTCATGAGGTAGTGTTTCTTGACTGAGGGTGGCTGTTAAGAAATTTTGGCCCACCCTCTCTTCAAAATGATTTCCTTGAGGTTTTTATTACTCTTTTCAAACGTCCATAATGAACAAGAAATATACAGATAAGCAGAAGAGATTTTAACCATAAAAAGATATACATGTACATAGCACCACCAACACCACCCCACAGTTGGAAATGACCTTATGTGCCCTTTATTAATATCACTCAATTCAACTTTTCATAAGGAACCAGAAAAACATAAATTTGGGGTTTAAAAGTTATGACAAAGCCCTACACAACAACCTCTTACTGGTAACCCAGTAATACCATATATATATATATATATATATATATATATATATATATATATATATATATATATATATATATATATATATATATATATATATATGGTATTATAGTACACATCAAAGTGTGTAAGGAAAAATTGGTAAATTTTGTTTTAAGACCCCACCCTCCTTCCCCTCCCCATTGAATACCCATGAATGTAAAAACTTTGATGGTTCAGGGAACTACCCTAAAATTTTGAACGAGATTGAATGATGCGTTTTACTTGTTTGATAGTGCTGATAAAAATTTCATATATTTAAATTTTAAACCTTTTAATACATAGTAACTGATTAATTTAATTTTATTAAAAACAAATTTTGTATGTTAGAAAGAGGTCAGTCAATTAATTAACATATGGTTCATTAACATTGAATAATTTTTGTTAAGTGCTTAACTTTATACATCAATTCTGATAACCCATTCTTATCGGGCACTCATATATCTGAGAAACCGAAGAAGGAAGAGGAAGACTCTATAAGAGTTATCTCTCTTTGTATGTATTGGACAGAAATATGTTTGCAAATTTCCACCCACCGGCCGTCGAGATAAAAAAAATTGATCACTTGATCGGGTTTTGGGCATCTACAAAGATAGCAGATTGTTGGTACCAAATTTTATATTTTTGACATCTCAATGAAAACAAGAGTATTGCACGGGATGAATTATTAAAGCTACTTTCTGTACTAAAGAATAACTAAACATATTACTTCCACATGCAACGGTAAACCAATGGATTGGGCATTCATCAAATTTGACGTATAAAAATAATTTACTGCCTAGATGCAATGAATAAAAAATGGCATTATGCGATATTTTTACAGAAATTATTTATTATAAAAAGTTATATTTTTTAAAAGACGGAGATATGGAATAGATTAGTGTTTTATTATGTTGTGCAATAGTTAATAAATGAAAACCACGAATTCCTATTTGGTTACAAATTGTAACATGTGCTTAAAATTAAAAGTTTTTATTGGAATTTCTGAAAATTTATAGGATTATACTTTTAGCTTCCTTTTTTATAATTGATTTTAAAAACTTGAAAATTTTAAGAATTTTCAAATCCCAAGAAAAATTGTAAAGATCCCTGGACTCAGAAAATTTCTTCTGGTTTGTAAGTTCTGAAGAAAATATTTCAAATAGTACATTGAAATATTTATATTAAAGACAATACGGACATTTAAAATTAATAAGATGCTTAAATATGTAAACATATAACATTAAATAGGTTTTTGATACATTAAGAACATTAAAGATTTTTTTTTAAAAGTGTACATTGTACACAATAAATACAAATGCAAATAAAAGCAAGATACCAATTAAATCTCGATTTTTAAAATGTGATTAAAACACATTCTTGAATGTAAAACAGAATGGTAAAAGTTATGTATAATACTTGGCTTACGCCATTAATCACACTTGTTATAAATTCGGTGTCCATAGTTACATTAGCTATGTTAGACTTCAATTTTTCTATTGTCAACTTTCCGTTTCTTTTCAGTAATATCCCTGATTCTCCTGCGTATGGTGTATATGTTTCACAGTTAATGCGTTATGGTAGAGCTTGTACCCACTATGGGGATTTTCTACAACGAGGCAAACTGCTTACAATTAAATTGTTGACACAAGGATATTGCAAGCCTAGGCTAATCAAGGCCTTTAAAAAAAATTTATGGCCGTCATCACAATATTGTTGATAAGTATGTTGTCACTGTATCCAAACTTATACTGGATATATTTGACTACTGTCTGATTCACGTCTGCCGTAGCACTAGTTTTTCAAGGTTTTAGAAGAGATATCAAAAAATTTTGTAACATGCCACATACCGTTATGACGTTTGCATTTTGTCGCAATTAACTGACACCAAACTAAATGCCATCTTATCTGGAGTATAAAATGCAGAGCTTTTTAAAATCCTTACGGGGATTTAATATAGGAAAAGGCACAAACACTCATTCCGGAAATACATCGCTGTAATAATCATGCGGGTTAGGGTAGAAAATTCTGGAATAGTTCATTCAGCTGTAGGTAAGATCGCTGTTGTTAGACCTACAGTTATATATTCCTTTTGATGTCAAGTTGCAGACGATATTACCTGACCAGCGAAAATGGTAAAGTCGGTCATGCGCAATTCTATTTTCTTAACCCGCATGATTTTTCAGCGATGTATTTCCGGAATGAGTGTTTGTGTGTTTTCCCATATTAAATCCCCGTAAGCATTTTAAAAAGCTCTGCATTTTATACTCCAGCTAAGATGGCATTTAGTTTGGTGTCAGTTAATTACGACAAAATGCATACGTCATAACGGTATGTGACATGTTACAAAATTTTTTGATATCTCTTCTAAAACCATTTCATTTTCAAAATTGACTTGCACGTGACGGGTGTAGCTAGCTAGACAGGAGGTGCTTACCCTTCCGGAGCACCCGGCCTCACTTCCTTGATTGAAGTTCAAGTGTATAACTTATTTTGCCAGCTTTCAAAGTTTTTTTTTTTTTTTTTTTTTTTTTTTATTGTAGTTTGGACAAGGACTGGTATGTTTGTTTTATTAAGTAGATCTTAAGCTACACTTTTATATGATTAAAAACATGGTAATTGCAAAATGTTTCTCACAGTTCTGACATTTTTCACGATTTTTAACAAACAAAATATACAGAAACTTTACGTTTCTCTACTCTAAAATGTATAATAGATATTATAGTTATTATACTAAATTTCTTAACAGAACCTTGATTCCTCGACTGTTATTGTTGTTCGAAGAGCATTATTCTTGTAACAGCATATGATAAATGTAAAAGACCTTGATTACATATTCAATTTTCAACATTAAACCTTTAGGTTTATCCTGTTTGTATATCGCTTTTGTCATTTCAACAATTCTGAAAGACTATGATTTTTGCAAAAGGTTTAGATCCGTAAAAATACAAATTGTTAATTAATGTTGTTGTTTTTCATTATTTTTAGTAACATTTTAAAATATATAAAAGTCGTGCAAATAAGAATTTACATAAAAATCCAAGATAAAAGAATATCTATTTTTATATTTAAGTTAAACTAAACACAGTAATTTAAGAGGTTTGTCACAAATGCGTTACAAAATTCAAAAGATATAAAACATTTTTACACAACACTATTTTGACGTGTAAATCTTTGAAAATATTGGGATCTATTTACCCACTTAATACCTTCTGCAACATTTTCTGATGGTAACAGATTTAAAATATTGATTAATCGTTATTTATATAAGCGACATTCAATCCGTTTAAAGTAGCGTTTACTAACTTGATATGACATAAATTTCCCGAATTGCGTTACGTTTTGTATTTTATTAGGTAAAAACCTCAAAGTTATATTATGTAATATGTCATATATCGTAAACGTATTTGACGTTGTCAACATTTTTTAAATGAACGTGTATTCTCAGATACGATTTTCAACAATGAAATTTACACCATTGTGTGTAGTATTTATTGATTAAAAGAGTAAATAATAATTTTACGTCATCGCGTTTTGCAACGAGACGCAGTCAATCGACGCACTCGAAATTGTATTTAACTCGAGCCTCGTAAAAATTTTTCTTTCACAAAAAACGCTTTATTTTATCTTCATCTATTGAATATATTTTTAAATTTTACAATAGAGGAAATAAAAATGTGAAAATCTTGTTTGCAGAATACAGTTATGTTCGCTATAAGAAACTTTGTGATTAAGCTGTATAAATGAAAAAAGAAAATATGAAAAAAAAGAAGATCATGTAACGATTTGAATTATCAGTTAATTATAACAACATGATGGCTAAACTAATGACTTTAGAGTGAGATGAAATGATGGAAATCAAAAGCAATGAACTTTTGTATGATGAAAAGTATAATTAAAACTATAATTTATTATTTTTTTTCGTGTAATTGCACTATTGATACCGATTCTGCAAATTTTTTTCTAATGAAAATGTTGGAATAAAATCCTCTTTATATACCTCCTCACAGTGACAATTAATTATAGTTCAGCAATCCAGGAACAGGTGCAGCGAAGCTTGTTTGGCATAGAAAAACAAGAACACTTTACTGTGTTGTAATTGGGCATTTATTAAAAATGACAGAAAACTACGATTTACAAAACTACACAATAAACATTAACACAAGAATAACATAATGTTACGTAAATAAAGTTTTAATTAAAATTTACGGTTGCAAATAAAGTTTTAATTAAACGAGTATTCTCCTGGTACAAACTTATTTAAAACAGTTCCATTAGTTGTGTTATGGTTGTACATCTTCATTCCAATGTATCCATTGTCCTTAGTGTATCTTCTAGCAAAACTGTTAGGTCGGGAAGAGACTGCAGAATACTGTGAAAATGAAACTGATGGCGTTTGTGGCATTTTGTAATCTGTGAAATAACGATGTTGAAAACTCCGAAAGTGGACTTTAAGATGAGTGTGGACCTAAAATATATTGTATTTTTGAAAATGAAATTATACAATTTCAACCAAACATTTAAAGCTACAATATTTTAATTACATGATAGATTGAAAAAAAAAGATTTTAGGAAATATTGCTAATTGATGAACAAAAATTATACATTTAAAGTAAAATTCGATTTTAGTTTAAGACCTCTATTCGGCACTCATCAGTGACAAAAGTTGCCTAAATTCAAGGCTTATTTCTCAAAACATAGTAATTTTCTTTCATTCTCAAATTGGATTCTGCACGTGAGGGGTGTATCTAGCTAGATAGGAGGTACCTAACCTTCAGGAAGTGGATTAACCAGTTTTCAAAGATTTTACTTTTCATGGGGGTTTGTGATTTGGACAAGGACCGGTTTGTTTGTGTTTTGGTTCGATTTCCACTCGAAATTATCCTAGTATCCTATCTTATTGTGAGGAATGTCGTCAATATGGTGGCCAAAACTCTGAAGTCCTCAGAATGAAGTGACAATTTAGCATGTCTCGGTAACTTTTTTTAGTATGAATAATGTAAGTAAAGAACACATATGTACAGTATTACCGTCTTCCATAAAATTTTCATTTGAATTTTACGATGTTTTTAAGAGAACTAGAACTGTCTTTTAAGAATCGAATATCGCATCACCATCTCTTTTTTATCTTCTTACTTTGACTTTTTGCCAACACATCTCAATGGTGTACCCGGCACATGTCACGTCCACATTTGGGTATAATCAAAATTTGTCTATGTCTGTGACATTTATGGAGCGGACAACATTTTTACAGAGGGAAAATGACAGATATTGTAATTTTTAGATACGGTCACTCAACTAAGTTTTGGAAAGGATATATATGCGCATACAAGCAATAGGTAAAATTGTAAACAAAAGTAGTTTTCGACTATGTATATAATTGACAGTAAAACAACAACACTACAGCAACACAAATATATACACTATATCATATGCGTGAAAATTCACTGTAAATTATAATTTGTGGAAATACAAACTAGTTCATAAAAAAGAGTGGCAATAATACTTACTTCTCCGCTTAGATAACAAAAGATAAATGAAATAACTGCTCCCTGAAATATAACAAAAATAATATGATTGACAGTTTTTGAAAACACAAGGATCATGTATAAATATGTATATATCAAAAATACTTTTAAAATTTTATGTGCCATTTCGGAAAATCATTCCTCATCAGTGACACTAGGGGCCGAAAAAGTTTGGTATATAAAAATCATTAGCCAAACAGTTGAAAATTGATTAATCTTAAGTTCCAAAATTACATCAGTCCAAATACAGCTAAGGAATGAATTGCCTGAGGGAACAAACCTTAGTTTTAAATAAATTTCAAAAATGAAGATGGCTGAAAATTTTGCTAAATTGTATATTTTCTGACAGCACAAAGTACTGCCTACTTATCTATGTTTGCCCTCGGGGAGTTTTCTCAGGGGTAGTATATATATATAACACAAATACCTTTTAAATTTTGACGTGCCTTGTGTGCACATTTCGGAAAATATTATTAGTAATAATCAAAACGCAGTCTTTATCTGATAATTTTCTACTGAGAAAATAGATCAAGAATGTAAAAAAAATTGAACTACAGCAATTTCTTAAGAGTTGTTATTGTTCTTCTTTGCAAATATATATCAAAAATAAATTTTGATGTGCCATAAATGCACTTTTGAGAAAATCATTCCTCATAAGTAACACTATCGGCTGAAAAGTTTGATAGATAATGGCTTACAAATATTACTGGCTTCTACAATTTTAACTTGTGGAGCGAATAATATTATGTTTTACAAAGAATTGAAACAGGAAAATCGGTGAATTAAATTTTAAAAAAACGCCGTGAAATGGTTTATTCAAAATCATAAAAACTTTTTGCAATGTTACTAATTATTATAAAGAAATCGATATAAACTGAGAGAGAGAGAGAGAGAGAGAGAGAGAGAGAGAGAGAGAGAGAGAGAGAGAGATTATCTTACCTGAGAATCTATGATAACTTTGGATGTTATTTCATAATAGAAAAAATTTGCTGACGTCGATGGAGGGCGGTAAATCACAAGGAAAAGTTGGATTCCGAACAACGGAATAAGAACAAAAGTTGCTTTTAAGGCTCGTCTGTTAAACAGAATATAGTAATTATAAATAAATGACAAGGAAAAGTTGGATTCCGAACAATGGAATAAGAACATAAGTTGCTTTTAAGGCTCGTCTGTAAAACAGAATATAGTAATTATAAATAAATGACAAGGAAAAGTTGGATTCCGAACAACGGAATAAGAACAAAAGTTGCTTTTAAGGCTCGTCTGTAAAACAGAATATAGTAATTATAAATAAATGACAAGGAAAAGTTGGATTCCGAACAATGGAATCAGAACAAAAGTTGCTTTTTGATACTCGTCTGTCAAAAAGAATAGAGTATGATAATTTATTGATTTTCAATTGTTTATTAAAACACAGAATTTTAATGGTACAATGTATATTGAAACTGATTTTGTAAGCCAACCGTAAATAAAAATTTGTGTAGATCCGTTTTTTTGGCAACTCTGCTGATAAAGTGAATTTTTGTCGTAAAGATTCGAGTGAAGGCATATGATTTCTAAAACGCATTATGGTATTTCAGCTTTACGTGTGTACCAGGAATTCAAGTCAAAGTCAAGTATATAAGTATCACGAAACCTACACCCTCGTTAAAATTTGAAGGAACGAGTGACTATTGATGAAACTTACCTGTAATTACTAGGCTCGTTTGGGTGGGTCTGTAGTTGTGTTATTAATATTCTAAGAATACTACACAGGAAAGCTAAATTTGCCTGTAATAGAAAAACAAGAGGCCCAATAGGGCCTGTATCGCTCACCTGGCACATCCTTATTTGTTCTTTGCTTTTTCTTTTTAAATATATTCAATCAATAAAATGTAAACAAACTCACTAGCAATATCCTTATTTTCTATTATTTCAAGCGCTATGAATCATAAAATTTCTTTCAATTGGCCATGTACTTTCAGAAGATTTAGGCTGAAATAAATCTTATTTGCATGTTCCATAATTATTGCAAAAATGGAAAATTGTACAGAAAAACCCATAACATATGATTTATCCCCAACATCTAGTTTCTATGTTATAAATTTCAACAAAATCAGTATATACATGTAAATAAACCCATAATGGCCATTTTTCGATTTTTGCTACTTAAAAGTAACGGCGGTCATCTTGGATTTTCGACAGAAATGTTGGATACAATTTTGAATCTATACCACCCAAGGACCTTCCACACTTCCATATCCTTTCAATTGGCCACGTACTTTAAGAGAAGAAGATTTTCAAAGATTATGGCTAAAAATAAACCTTATTTGCATATTACGTAATTATTACACAAACGAAAAATCGTAAGGAAAAACCTGTTATATATGTTTTATCCCCCGACATCTATTTTCTATGTTTCAAATTTCAACAAAATCAGTACAAAAATCAACCCAAAATGGCCATTTTTTTATTTTTGCTATTTACAGTAATGGCAGCCATCTTGGATTTCTGACAGACATGTCGGATACAATTTTGAATCTATACCACCTAAGGACCTTCCGCACTCAATATTGTTTTCAAGATAATAAGCAATTTAAGTCTTTTTTTTGCAGCTGTGACCTTGACCTTTCAACATATAACATTGAGCCATACATAAAAATGATTGTCATGTCAATACCTACAATATTCTAATATACATGCCCATACAAAAAGTTCATAGTTTTCAAGATAATTAGCAATTTAAGTCTTCTTTTGCAGCTGTGACCTTGACCTTTCAACATATGACCTTGTATCATATATCAAAATGATCTTTGTCACAATACCTACAATATTCTAATATACATGCCTATACAAAAAGTCAATTGTTTTCAAGATAATAAGCAATTTAAGTTTTTTTTGCAGCTGTGACCTTGACCTTTCAACATATGACCTTGAACCATATATCAAAATGATTGTCATGTCAATACCTACAATATTCTAATATACATGCCTATACAAAAAGTCAATTGTTTTCAAGATAATAAGCAATTTAAGTCTTTTTTTTGCAGCTGTGACCTTGACCTTTCAACATATGATCTTGAACCATACATCAAAATGATTGTCATGTCAATACCTACAATATTCTAATATACATGCCCATACAAAAAGTTTATAGTTTTCAAGATAATTAGCAATTTAAGTCTTCTTTTGCAGCTGTGACCTTGACCTTTCAACATATGACCTTGTATCATATATCAAAATGATCTTTGTCACAATACCTACAATATTCTAATATACATGCCTATACAAAAAGTTCATAGTTTACAAGATAATTAGCATTTTAAGTCTTTTTTGAAGCTGTGACCTTGACCTTTCAACATATGATCTTGAACCATATATCAAAATGATTGTCATGTCAATACCTACAATAATCTAATATACATGCCCATACAAAAAGTTTATAGTTTTCAAGATAATAAGCAATTTAAGTCTTTTTTTTTTTTGCAGCTGTGACCTTGACCTTTCAACATATGATCTTGAACCATACATCAAAATGATTGTCATGTCAATACCTACAATATTTTAATATACATGCCCATACAAAAAGTTTATAGTTTTCAAGATAATTAGCTATTTAAGTCTTCTTTTGCAGCTGTGACCTTGACCTTTCAACATATGACCTTGATCCATATATCAAAATGATCTTTGTCACAATACCTACAATATTCTAATATACATGCTTATACAAAAAGTTCAAAGTTTACAAGATAATAAGCATTTTAAGTCTTTTTTGAAGCTGTGACCTTGACCTTTCAACATATGATCTTAAACCATATATCAAAATGATCGTCATGTCAATACCTACAATATTCTAATATACATGCCCATACAAAAAGTTCATAGTTTTCAAGATAATTAGCAATTTAAGTCTTCTTTTGCAGCTGTAACCTTGACCTTTGAACATATGACCTTGTTTCATATATCAAAATGATCTTTGTCACAATACCTACAATATTCTAATATACATGCCTATACAAAAAGTCAATTGTTTTCAAGATAATAAGCAATTTAAGTCTTTTTTTTTTGCAGCTGTGACCTTGACCTTTCAACATATGACCTTGAACCATATATCAAAATGATTGCCATGTCAATACCTACAATATTCTAATATACATGCCTATACAAAAAGTCAATTGTTTTCAAGATATAGTGACAAATATATAATTTTAAGCAATTTTCCCACTTAGTACCCTATAATTTCCCCATTTTGAGCCTCATGGCTACCATTTGTGCAAATCTGAAACTAGATGACCTAGGGATGGTATAAATGAAATAACTAAGGTATATCTCTTGTACATTCAGAGGAGAAGATTTTTAAAGTTTTTCACTATTTCCCCCTTATGGGGCCCCAAGGGGACATAACTCCTTCATTTTTGCAAATCTGAAAGGGCTTCACCCAGGCATAATGGTTACCAAGTTTCATCAAATTTGGCCCAGTGGTTTTGGAGAAGAAGATTAAAATGTAAAGTTTACGGACGCACGCACGCACGCACGCACGCACGCACGCACATACACACGCCGCATCATACCATAAGCTCACGCTGGCTAAAGCCAGGTGAGCTAAAAACCAAATAAGATTCACTGAAAATATACACAAAATTTCCGCTTTCGTGTTAACAACAATTATTTTGTAAAAACGATTCTTATTCGTTAACATCTACAGACGTTGGACAAAAGTATTTGCACAATAACGTAAGTAGACGTCATTTCAGCGACCTTGCAATTTTCATCAACACTGGTTCAAAGAATTTAAGTCAATTGTTATCAGAAGACATGACATCGTGGCACATGATTTTTGTTCAGGATTTTAAAAAAAAAACTAAATCAACAAAACTGAGAAAAATATCAATGTATGGAATACACTAACCTTAATATTTGGTGATGTACCCACGGGCTCTGCGTACCCTGGCTAAACGCTCCGGCAAGGTGTGATATTATAAATTTTGAATATATTTCGCTGTGAATGATGCCCATATATTGAAAATGTGATTGTAAGGTCAAGACACAAAGTCTGATAATGTTCTTAATTTTCAACCAAACGTTTTCAATCGGATTAATGTCTGGTGATTGTGCCGGCCATTCAAAGGACTATATATTATTTTCTTCTTTGTATGCATTTGTTATACGAGAACGATGGACGGGGGTATTATCATCCATAAATGAAAAATCTGTATTTGAAAAGTGTCTAGCAATAACAGGTCATAAATTTTCTTCTAAAATATCTGTATATTTTGTGGAATTAATATTACCGTTGACTTTTGAAAGCGTACCGACGCCATTATAAGTTATGCACCCCCATATCATGACGCTATATTTTTTCTGAACACCTGGAGAAATGCAAGAAGGTGCCTCATCACTTTTTCGCCACAAATAAACCTTATTATTATCTCCCAAAACAATCTGAGACTCGTCTGAAAATATGGCATTTTTCCATTGATTTTCAACTGTCCACAGCCTTCTTTCAAAACACCATCGTACACCAAACGGTTACACACACGGTTTCTTATTTTCTTTTTACATACACATCGTCTGTACTTATTTTTCCAAACTGTTTTTTCTGATATATTTAAGTTATTTTTTGCATTAAATTTATTTGTGACTTCAGACAAAATGGAATTTCTATTCATTGTTATGATCATTTTTTTCTGCCACTTCGTTTGCGATTTTCTTGTTATCCAGTTCATAAATTTTTTCCAAAAACTGTAAATAGTAGATTTAGGTATCCCTAAAATTTCTGCAACCTTTCCGTAACTTTTTCCCTCCAGAATTAATTTAATAATTATATTTTTACACCCTATACTAATTTCACCCGATTTTCGCCCCATGTTGAATTTTCTGCAATTGTTGACGATCTAAAAATAGCAGACGACAACAAAAATGACCTAATATATACTTTGACCTTGTATATTAACATATTCATACGGTGTAGGGGGAAACCTTATGTATCAATTTTTATACAGCATAGCGCATACTGGAGAGTGAAAATCGCGTCACCGTGCAAATACTTTTGTCCAACGTCTGTATCTTTGTGATCGCAGAAGAAATCCATAATAACCGACGAAAAATGAGCTTTTAAATTCTTGATTCATTTAAACTGAAGCTTTTAATCAAAGTTTTTGTTCCTCAAGATATCCAGAGGTAAAGAGGGTTTCATTCGGGTATCTGTGGGGTCACAGAGGCTTTCAATAGAATAGCAAGGGCATGAATATATCTCGTAGATTGGCTTTTTTAAGCATCCAATATCTGGCGCTATCTTGGGTTATGGTACGATATTAATAAGATAGCAATCAGCTTTCCCGTTAATAAAAGCTCCTAGGCTTTACAGGTTTTTCATCAATTAGCGTGAGATATTAAATGGCTTAAAATTTATCAGTAGAGAAAAAAACAGGGTTCTGGCCCATTTCCGGTCAAATTTCCCCCGTTGAAGTGGACCAGATCCCCTGATTTTTTGTTTTTTTTTTTCTACTAACAAAATATAAAAATAAAAATAAGAAGTGACTCTAAGCAATATTTGTTGGTGTGTCAACTTATTCGAAGCAGAGTATAACTCACGAGAAATAAGAATAAAAAACCACTGATTTTGCACAATTGTAAATGTGAAAATGTACCTACATCACGTGTCTAGTTCTGAGTACCATATTTTCACTATATCCAGTGTACGTTTTGAGTCTCCAGTTTTCAATCATTGCTTTAATATTTTCATTTAAATGGCTAAATTTCACTGTTTTCGCTTCAAGCTGCTTGATTATTTTAAATAAATAAGAATTTTTAATTTTAATTTATTTTCTCCTCGCAAAAGAGCTATACACTGCTGATACTACGTAACACAACAGACATATGCAATAACAGTTAATACTTTAAAAAAAATTTATGCACATGATCAATATTTAACTAATCTTCATACTAATTTAAAAGGTGTTTCGGAACTGGATTAAAAGTTGTAGATACCGATTCTTTTCTCTAAATACTGAAAAATCGCGGATATAAAAATCATAAATAATTTTTAAAAACTTACAATTATACATAACAAATTTGGGGTATATACTATCCATTCATAAAAACCAATATGATTTACCCAGCATCTGAAACATAAAAATATGTATAATATGCGATCGGACAACTACGGAATGATTATTTTACATAGTTGAGCAACTCCGATTGGCAGTTTTTTTGGAAAATATTATGTGATATGAAAGTACTGAGTTAAATAAAACATTTTACCGATTTTTTTAAATAGCTAGTTTTTGTGAACTGATTTAAAGATTTTTTAAAAAAAAAAATTAAAGATATGGAACATTACGGATTTCGTAAGTTAAAATTACCGACTTAGTCCCGATACAATAGATTCATAAGGTCGATGCCTTCCCCGGTAACCTGAAACGACTAACTATATTACTTTTTGGATATGATGGGAAATATCTTGACTTGGGCGGAAAAATCTATTACATCTTTGGATAAAAACATCGGTAATGCTTATCATCTATATATATATATATATTGGTTCAAATTAATTTGGTAGCATGATGGAATGAAGTAATGTGAAATAAGAAGTCCCGCTCACATAACTAGCTCTGGGCTTTTGATTTATGATTCCGAGTTCTTTTACAATTACAGAGTGTCTCCGTTTAAGTTGCATAAGGAACTCTTGCTGTTTTTAGTTACTTTACCATTAACGTTTTATGAAGTGAGTCTTCGAAGGAATATAAATTCTAGAAATGGAAAAAAATATCCTAAAAAAGTTTCATTTTGTTTTCATTATCCTATATGTTCAACTTACCCGTAATTTGCTATTCCACTTTTAATTATCAAATAAATTGACACTGGCACAAAGGCACCGCCTAAAATATTAAAATGGCAACTTTAAAATCGGATAACATACATTTACATCTCCAACAAGTTACATATTGATACTAAAACAATGCGTCTTCTGTAATAGCATTTCAAAATGTTGATCACTGCGTTTTTAAAGTTGAAGAGAAATGCAAGTTTGAGAGAGAGAGAGAGAGAGTGAGAGAGAGAGAGAGAGAGAGAGTGTGTGTGTGTGTGTGTGTGTGTGTATTGGAGTCAATTTCGTAGAGAAAGCTTTAATGCTTACGTATAATGTGTTTTATCAATGTAGTTACTTCTATAATTTTAAGAAACAAGTGTGTTTTATAGACCAAACAAATTAATAACCATGATAATTCTTGTAAATGAAAGACTAATTTAGAATCTGCCTAAGTTGAATTTTGCAAACAACTTAGGCCGAAACTATCACTTGACCACTAATGGAAGCTAATAGGTGCTGTTGTTTTTATTTATTTTATTTATTTATTTATTTATTTATTTATTTATTTATTTATTTATAGTAAAAAAAGAGCATTGATAGAACTTGCTATTTTAAGACCTATGAATATAGTTACTTTAAACCTACTATAGCGAATTCTTTAAGAGAAGAATTTATTAATACGGCTTTAATGACGCATGTACACATACAAAAACATATAATCACGACACGCTAAAGTACAAGACGAAATCGCAAATTAACACGAGTTAAGACTGACCATCAGTAAAAGCTTGTTATAAAATCCACCCACTCGGTAGCATTGATATCTCCCTTGACGCGAAGTACCAAAATCAATTTTATTTATATGGCTGACTTTTTAAATCTTTTTCAAACAGCATGAGAGAAAAAATTGCAAGGTCATAACTGTTCGTGTTTAACGTATCACAGTTTGTGTTATTGAATCAAAAATCATTTTCTATTTTCTTTCATAGCAGCATGCTTTAATTAGTTCTTACGAAAAACATGTAAGTAAATCTTTTAGCACAACATGCATCTTTATTAAAGATCATTTGTCAGCGCTTGTCATCGTATTTCCGTATTTTCCACACAGCGTGTGTTGTTGATATCGTTAACGACATACGTGTAAATTGTATTAGACAGCCTTGGACGTTTTAATTAGAAACTGATCATTTTTTTAAATTAGAAAAATTATAAAAACCGGAAAAATGATGAATACATTAACGATAAAAATGTATCCAGCCGTGTTTTTCCAGAAACCATACATTTATACTTCATATCTATGTCAACTAATAAGAAAAATAAATGCTTTCCAGAAATGCAAAGAAAGAGAGTTGTTGGTTGGTTGATATCTTGCCTAACGTCGCATCATCAATTTGTTACAAAATCCACTACAAGAGCAACGCTATTTAATCTCAGTGGGATAATCTAGTAAAAAGTCTTTTATATGTTAGATGTGCAAGTGTATATTTTGGTCTGCTTTGTACTAGCGCGCTAGCGAGCTTTGGGCTACCTTAAGTAAAGGTGCTAGCTCACAGAATTATTTTGCCGCATACAAGCATACCACTTTCTCAGTCACGTTATTATGGCAGTGGGTGAGCCAGTCCTTAATGCCTAACGCCAGATGAGGACTAGTATCTCAACAAACGGTTTCGGATTGGGTTCAAACTCCTGATTTTCCTATCTTGAGACAGACGTCCTTTGGCAAAACAGGCTTTCTAGGTTAAATTATAAAATAATTTTTATCCACGCGTAGTGCGAGATATATTTCCAAATCTTAGTCGACCCGTTTCTTAACATATTAATCTAGATTAATATCCATGCCAATTCTGGGAAATTTAATCATCGGAAAATAGTTTGTGCTTGTTAGCATTTATCTTGTTTCGGCTATAGGTATGACACCGATCTACAGAACTATAGTAAACTGACCCCTAACACAACCGATTAATATAGATTAATGAGAAGTCTGATATCCATCCCTAACTAAATACAAATTCGTTTATTTTTTTGAGACGAAGTTTCCCCGTGAATGCATTCTAACTAAGAAATAGATATAAATATAATCCATGAATTATAAGATTGAAGATGAATAGCCGTTATTTGATTGCTTTTGACCCGAAAGGAAACCAAAAAATATAATGAATGGATGTTTTGAAACCGGAAAGTTGTTTTTTTTAGAACGTATTTCTACATTTCACGGAAAATCAATTAAAATTTAGACTTTAATAAATTACAGGTCGTGATATAGGTATTAACTTTTGTTTTCTGTTCTTTTTTTTCTTAAAATTGGAATAATAAATAAAAGTTTAGAATAAATGTTATGTCAAAACATATTTGTCAGATATAAAGATAGTCTGCCATGTTATTATTGATGAATTTCAGTCTTTTCTTTCTTATTTGAAGTCTTCGTTTTGGCTCATCTCTTTATTTTGCGAAATGATTATAAAAATCAGTCTTATAAAATAAGCGAGAGAAAAGAAACCTATGAATTATGCGAAATGGAAATGGTGCGACTAAAATGCGGGACGGAAAGGGTCTACAAAAAAATCTTAACGGAAAGGGTCATACAAAATCTTACAAAACAGCAAGCCGGAAGGGAAAAAATTATCAGCATCAATAAAACAATCATGTGTGTTTAGAACTAATTCCCTGCTTTTTCCAAAACTATTTTTAGACTCGAAAAACATGCACTTGACAACAACCAGTGAGTCCAAAACTGTTATAGTACTATTTGAAGACTTACATCTATCATAATGATTAAAAAACACAATCCTGTTTGTCTATATCTCATTATTGACTGTTTGATTAAAACACACTAGGTCTTCCGAACATAATACCTTACATATTTCCTTGCACGATAACAAATGAGTTTTTCTACTAAGGAAAAAAAACATTCACACAGCTGAGGCTATTATTGACCAGAGGATACAAAATTCCCAGCATGATGTTTTAAAATACACGTAGTCATTCCGTGTAATAAATAGCAGGGAAATAAATTGTCAAACAAATATTATTAAATACAGATTTCTTTAAAACCATTTCGTTGGTAGATGTTCGGTTCATATGCACTCATGAGCGGTTTTCCATTAAAACTATTTCCACATACAAGAAAAAAGCACCCGGCCTCGTTTCCTTAATGAAGTTCACGTGTATAGCTAAACAGTTTAATTTGCCGGTTTTTAAAGTTTTTACTTGTTTTACGGGATTTTCATTTGGATATGGATCGGTATTTTTGAGTTTTATATGTGTGTGTGTGTGTGTGTGTGTGTGTGTGTGTGCAAATAAAATATATTTCGATTCAGTTACTGAATAAGAAAGAAATCGCATTATAACACTACGCACACAGACGCGCGAGTGCACTATTTTGTTATATACTTGACAAAAAAAGTTAAGGATCACTTCTTTACAGAAAATGATATATTAGATGATAAATGTCTCCATATTTTTCTAGGAATTGATAATGCCTAGACAGTTGGAATGTTGTTATCTTGACAGAGCCAAAGAAAGTTTCACAAAACGTTGTGTGATATCTGTAAAATCTGGCAGTTTCACAGAAAGGCATCGTTCAGGTCGACCAAGAGCTGCTACAGACAAATAGGATTGTTATTTTGGTAATTTAAGACGAAACAGATTTGATGGGGTGTAAAGTTAAACAATCAGTTCATTCTAGATATCGAAAGGCCGATTTCTTGTCAAAAAGTGAGATTTCTAATCTACGTTTTACAGACCAGCTATTCGTCCTGTTCTGACACCATGTTATCGTCTAGTTATTGGCAAATAATCAACAAAATTTGCGACTGCTTCAATGGAATTCTATCCTTTTCACGGATGAATCGAAATTCTGTTCTGACACTTATGACCGCAAAAGCATGTATGGCGTTTGGAGAATGAACGCTATGCTGGTTGTTGCATTGTTTAACATGACCATTTTGGCGGCGAATCGGCGATGGTATGGGGTTGGATATCTATTGATGGAAGTAACGCGCTTCACGTGTTCGCTCGTTTGTCTGTTACAGGTGTGCGGTATAGAGATGACATAATTCATCCTTTTTGTTAAACGTTTGCACGTGCTATCGGACTCAACTTTACTTTGATTGAAGGGGGCCTCGGTGGCCGAGTGGTCTAAAGCGCGAGCTTACGGATCACAGCGCCTCTCACCGACTTTCGATTCCCACTCGGGACAGATCCTAGTGTGAGAAAGTTTGTCAGTTTGCTTGCCGAAAGTCGGTGGTTTTTTCCGGGCATTCCGGTTTCTTCCACCATCCCGAACTGACTGCCTCGAAATAAATGAAAGAGTCTTGACTGAAGCGTAAAACACCATCACTCCACTCCATTCCATTTCATTTTGATTGACGATAATACTGAATCTCACAGAGCAAGGGTTGGGGCTCAGTATTTTCGAGATGAGACTATTCAACGCATGGATTGGCCGAGTCCATCTCCTGGCCTGAATCTTACAGAGCACGCTTGGGACATTCTGCAACAAGGCTTTTCGAACCAAACTTCAAAACTATATTTTTAAACAGAAATAAAACCTTAAGGCATTAGATTCAGTTAAACCCAACACCTTCACCAAACTTTAAAGCTGCATTCAGTTTACTCATTATTGAAAAAAATGGTTTTCTAGAAATAATTTTAATAAAGATAAATTTGTTGTAATGATGATCTGTGCGAGTCATTTTCTTAAGTTTACTCTTTTTAGTCCATAAACGATAAAAATCCTAAAAGCTTGGGACAACTGGATAAAATGTAAATTATCAGCTTGCAGCATGCGCGGAAGTTCTACATGTATGTTAATAAGATGTCGAAAGAAAATAACGTGTTGTTACGAGACGACAACAGAATCTCAATCCAAATCTTTATCAAGCCCTTCAATTAAAAGCAAAATCCTAATCAAACCCCTTTATCCAAAATTCCAACCGGATTTATAAAATTTTACCACGTGCACAGAGTCCACACCAAAATCAAGACCCAATTTAAATCCTTATATTCAATTTAAAATGCAGTTTAAACAAAGTTTAATAAAAAAAAAATACTTACACCAACCAAATATATAGTACCATATTAGTGTCTTTGGTATTTTAAAGGCCTGTACCATTAATCTATGCAGGTAAAATCCTTCACAGAACATCCAAAAGTGGTTACTGGTTCTTGTGTAACGGATGAAGAAATACAGAACGCGACAAAAGAACTAAAAAAATGGTAAAGAAAATAATAGAATTTTCAGATGCAAAGGATTCTTAATTGTTGTCAAAACATTGCTTAGAACAAAGAAAATAAAAAGTTGCCCATAAGTTGACAAGAACAAGGGATATTGATTTTGTGATTATTTGGATAAAAATTGATTTTGTATAATACCATTATTTCAGCCGCGGGGGTTTCTTTATTTCATTAAAACAGACTTTGTTTCCATATTTTGTAATAGAATTTAAAATTAAAAAATAATTTATTTTTTCAGCGGAAGACCAGCTAAAAGCAACTCTAAGAACATAATGTACATGTATGGCGGATCAGTTGGATGCTTAACGAAGAAACATTTTTGTGGTCAAACATTTTTGCTAGAGATGATTGTAACTAGTTAAAACACAGTCCTGAATAAAACTAAAAATGGTATGTTCAGAAACAAAAAATATAAAGGATAAACTTCTTCAGTTCTGGCACCATTTTCACAATCATTTACTCCATTAAGTTTACGCTCAACTCAAATATTTTATATTTCTTTATCAATATTTGAATCATTTAAGTTTTATAAGTCACTGTTTTGTTTTGTCCAACAAACCTACACTAAACATTTTAAAAGTAACATTAGACATTCAATTTTAACTATGTAATCTCATAAAAATTTACAATTGTAATAACCCCCAATAAGAGTTGAATGAACACTTCATTGGGTGCATAATACTGGATTTGCCAATTAAAATTCCGACCGAAATATGGATCGGTTTTCTAATAAGATTTTACAACTTGACCGGACAGTTCTCGGGGTTTTTCGTTACATAAAACATGACCTCTCCGGCAAACAAAAAGCTAAAAATAAGATTTTCATCTTTTAAACCATTTTATTTTGCATATAATGTCTCAAATGTATTAAGGCTCGTCTGGTAAAAGCATTGTCTTTTTAAATAAGATGACAACATAGAATGGTAAAAACAGTGCTTTTGTACGAAAAAACCCGAAAATTTCAGAGGTTTTGTCTCCCGTCATTGTAATATCTAAATAGGAAAATGATTCACGATGACTCGGAACATTTAATTGGCAAATGGTCTATTGTAAAACTCTCTTTTCGGGAGAAGCAAAAACCGAAATATGGATCGGTTTTCTAATAAGATTTTACAACTTGACTGGACAGTTCTCGGGGTTTTTCGTTACATAAAACATGACATAAATTTAGATCAGTTGAGTTTTAACACTTGTGAAATACACATTTAAACACGGTATTTTATAATGAAATTACTACAAACCTTGTGTTGATACATAACGGTGTTTTCTGCCGAATTTTCAAGTCGGTCCTTGTAAACGAAATAATCCCATAAAATGTTTACAATTGATGTAAACAAAAATGATAAAAATAAACAAAAATGTAGACGTATTCTTTGCTGTGATCGAAGTTGACTAAAATATAACATTAAAAAATTTTTTCAAAATTAAAGGCATTGACATTTCAATGAATGTTATAAGAATTGGTTTCATAGTGTCAAATGCCTCAAAAGAGAAAAGGAAAAATGTTAGCCAGGTTGTTCAAGGCTTCGTTAGTTCAATCAAATGGTAATTGAAATTTTTAAAATGTTATTCAATTAAATACATTTCTTATGCGCAAAGAGGTTAAAATTAATTTTTTTCATTTAATAAATAAAAACTGTGTTAATAAATGTTTTGAACAAAATGTCAAAATTTTTGACTTATAAATAAGATTCATAACTGGTTGAGCTAACGTCGCTCTAAACAACAAAAATGTTCGCGAAAGCAGTCGAATCTCATTTTTAAGACATTGTAACACATAAAAAGATGTCTGAAGAAGAACGAAATTATTACAGACCAAGAAGAATCAGCAAATAGTAAATCACCTTTACTAAAGTGTTCAAACATTGTCACAAAATGTGTATAATTACCGTAAAAAGAAAAAAATCCTGACTGGCACATTTTACTTTACACGCAAACGAAAAAGCTACAAATTTTACGACCTAACTGAATGATGTTATTTCTCAGATCCTTAAATTTTGCATTATTGCAATGTTACATAACGATAGTTTAGAAATCATTAGATGAAATAAACTGTACATAATAATATTAGTTACAAATAACAAATATCTGGCAAAAATCTTTCCTTTACCTGTATGATGCTTACGTAAACTGCACTCGTTAAGTCGACGGATATATAATTAAGTTGTTTGTTTATAGTCTTATGAGCGAAAAGAGAAAGGCTTTATTTATAAGTTGTTGGTTTAATTGACGAGGTGTCTTGACTACTAATCAAGTGTTTTTACTAATGGCCTCGATGTAGGACATGATGTATTTTATCAATAATTTAACAAATGTATGAGTTTGCTAACACGTGTGTGTGTGTGTGTGTGTGTGTGTGTGCTAAGGGTGTCAAAGTAGGGCATGGTGTATTATGTCATTAATGGAACAGCAAACAGATATATGAGTTGGCTTAAAGGTGTGTGTGTATGTGTGTGAGAGAGAGAGAGAGAGAGAGAGAGAGAGAGAGAGAGAGAGAGTACCTTATTCCAAGAAATATGGTACATGCTGGTATTAGCAGTATGATACTTAATCCACTACATACAACGCCTACATAAACCACGGCCTTGTATACCTGAACAAAATATAATTCTTATGATACGAAAGCAGTTTATACAAGAATAATCAACATTATAATATGATAGGATATGTAAAAGGCACATACACTTCAGAACCCCAAAAATACTAAACGAAATAATAATCACAAACATAAGAAACTTTTCACAATAAATGATTTATCTATAATCATGGGTTACAACCAACCTTTCTGAAACAGTATTTATTGGTAAAATCTTTTGATCCCTCTTTATTTCCCAGCTAAGATAAACGCCAAAAACGTGAAAGCACAGACAAGAAAATAAACAAAATCATAAATGTTATGTAAATTTAAACTTAAATTGAGAAAAACTTGACTTCAGGAGTTGGTACCAAACTTTAATAAATGAGATTATTATGTAAGTTTCGTTTTTCAAGCTTCTATAAAAATATTTAAAAAAAACTTTTCCAAGTAACCAGTGTAAATGATTATTTTTATCAAAATTTAAACCTGATATGATATAAACATATGTGCGAATATATCGACTTTAAAAGAGCCGAAAGCGATTGACAGCGAAATAGGATAAAATTTTTCCAAGTCATTGGCCTTTTAAGGATGAGGATAGCTTTATATCATCAAGTCTTAAATTTCAATACTAACACTTTGTAGACAATTATTTTTTTTACTCAAGTCCGTTCGTTTACAACAATGAAATTAATATCAGTATTTACTTGTGTTGACAACCCCTACAGGAGGTAGGCAATGCTGTCGATTCTAATATCTAACAATTCTTTCTTATTGTGTTATACTATTCAAACTTTTGATCGTTGATGAGAAACTGCAATCAGAAATTTAAATCTGACAATACAATTGCTGAATGAATTTAAATCATAACGCAATGCTTAATTAAATCTAAATAAATGATTTGATTAATTACCTAATGGAATCGATAAGTTATTAAATATCAAGTATTTTCAAGTATTTTAATATTTTTGAAGTCTGGTATAATTTGATCGGTACTTGATATTAATATTCTATGCTAATTTTTCCTAACTTAATCAATGTAGCCATATTCTAAATTTTGCAATACAAAATTGAAGATTGAAAAAATCTGACAAAAATTATCAATCCAGTCGACAGCGTAAAATCAAAATTTACAATGTGTTTATAAAAGGTATAATATTAACATAATCATTAAACATAAACTTTCAGTCCGTGTCCAAGTCAGATCCGCCCTGCCTCCCCCTTAAAATTTTTTTAAAAAAATGGAAAAGAAAAGAAACTTATAAAACCTGGCCATATTAGTTATACACGTAAACTTCCATATTAAGGAAATGAGGCCGGATGCTCCAGAAGGGAAAACACTTTCTGTATAGCTATTTACATCCGTCACGTGCAAAATTAAATTTGAGAATGAATGAAACATAGACTAGTGGAAATCAAATAATATGTACAGTATGAGTTTGGACATAGCGTCTTTATACTTACCAACAATTTGTAATGACGACTATAAAAGCTTTTTAAGTGTCTTGATTTACCTAGGCTTGCAAAATACAACAATTTAATAGTACTGATAAACCCTTTAAGTTTGACAATCCTTGTCTTTTCAAAAAGACAATTTATAACGAAACCTTTTCTTGACTAGAAGCCCATTTCCTGAGTTTACAACGCCTGTGATTAAAATTTTATATCCTCTTAATACATTTATGTTAAACAAAGTATAAAATATGAGTTTATTATAATTATCATTATTATTAGAAATGTTTCATTTTTACAATTTATATAATGCTGATGTTGTTGTAATGTTCTTTATTGTCACAAGAGCATTTTCGTAGTTATTCAGGAGGAGAGCAAATATATTTATCTCTAAGAATTAACCTAAGACAAAAATTTTATGCGTGAAATGTGCGAGTTTGTATTATGGCCTGTTGTTTACTAGCGCACATTTATTACAACTTTTTTGAGAGAATTTGCCACAGACAAGCATAAAACTTCCATTGTTCATTATCCTAGGTCTTCTTCAAGTTCAACCATTAAATTCATTATCCTTCTAATCCGAACGCGACGATAGAAGGCAATATATTTTAAAGTCTTATGTATGACATGGTTGAGGTTTGAACCCCTACCTTCCACTCTCAAGGTAGACATTGTACCATTGGGCAACCGAGGCGATAATCAATGTCTTTCATTACTAAGGTCATTTTATAACCAGATGCATGAGTTGTAAGAGCAACGTCGCTTAAAATATCAGGGACTATAATTTAGCTAACAAAAAAAAATTCTGAAAGTAGTCATGCTGAATATTAAAAACATCATACTAAAACAATATGATGCACAATTAACTCTAAATCAATCATATGGTCCATTACGTAATGATATCGATCAGATTAAATGAATAACATTTATCAAATTCCTCGCAGTGAAAATCAATGCAATAAAGAAAGAAACATAGAATTTAAAGTAAACGCAAAAGCATTATCTAATACAAATCTATGTAAAATATGCAAGAAAACCAGTTTAACCTCTAATTAACATTGATCTTTTGCAAAGCTTATACATGTTTTAGATATATAAATCAGCCACATAACGACTGGGAAAGCCAATATTTACTTATTTACTACTTTTTAAGACTAGTGTATTTTACGATCACGGAGATGACAGATTCTGGTACAAATATGCATTCCGTGTCTTAGTTACCTTATACTTCAGTTTATATGAAACGCTTTCGTTACCAATAAACATTGATTGATATGATAGCAACATCTTAGTTTGGTGTTAGACTGGCTTTACAAATAATAAATTTGATATCTTATAGATATCTACTATTACTGGTTAAAATTCAAATGGCTTGTAATTTGTTCTGTTTATTTAGCTTTCTCTTCTTGGAATCAATGATAAAGTATTAGTAATGAGATAGGGATAATGATCTAGGTGTACTGTAGTATTAGGCGATTTGAAAAAGCACATGTACTAGAATGCATATTTTGGCGCCATATGCTTGCCGTGTTATATAAAGCAGAACTTTGAATATAAAAAATCTGATTATCGGGTTAAGGATAAATGTAATTTTGAATGCAGTTTAAGCATTGAACCGTTGTTATATGGCTGATCATGGTCGTAAACGACCGCAATTGCTATTTCTCTACGACTTTAACGGTTAAATAAAGTAAAACAGTGTGGTAAATGTGCATTTATGTGTTCGATCGTTGCTTCCGATGCAACAAATATTTAAATATTTAGAGGTTAACTTGTTCATTATTCGAAATAATTTTTTGGTAAGATGTTAAATTTTTTTTTACTTTATAGTGTAACTGAAACTGTAAGTATATAGTTGATTTTAACATTTTTCCGACTCTTGGTGTCACTTAGATATCGACGTTATGTGCGTTTAGAAACTGAATAGAACACCACAATACTTTGCAACTGGCAGATGTCACAGACTAACTCCGCAAAGTATTTGATCATATTTCACTAAAATTCTTTTCAATTTGTCTGCTAATGTAGCCTTTTTAGGATGATTATCCGAGATAATCTCTCTGAAATATTTTCCTAATAGAATTAATTATAGCTCAGTATATGTGTCAGCGACAAAATTCTTATCTCCATTCTTAACCAAAAGCATATTTAAATTAAAGATATAGAAAAATGTAAGAATATTATACACTTACCTTTAAATCTAAACACGGTGTATAATCTGTCCATTCCCGATTTGTTATAGGGTCGATCCACCAAGAACCATTTTCTGTACAATGTTTTCTACCATAACCTAAAAAAATAAAACAGTTTTCTAAATCTCGCAAAAAAAAAATAAATAAATAAATAAAATAAAATAAAACATTTGTGAACGTCCTTATCGACGAAGTGATACATCTAGTTTAGGCAATTCATGGTGTAAAGCAGTTACTCGGGACATTATAATCCCCTTTGCTTTTTTCAGATAAGACCCCGTGTAACCTTTTTCTGAAGTCGAAGAACAAAAGCATTGCTTTGAATCTATAGCAATTGTTATCTTTTAAAGTGAACTTCTACAATTAGATATTTTTCAGATTAAATAGTCGATGTAACCTGAAAAAAAAATCTTCGTCTTAAAATGTTTAATAAATTAAATAAACATCCATTGTTGGAATCTTTATTTTATTTCCTTCTTTTTTCCCTTTTTTCTTTCTGTTTTTTTTTTTTTTTTTTTTTTTTTTTCATTTGGGAAAATTTTATATGATAAAATGTTTTTCTTTGACAAGCAGACGATAGTCTATCATCAAATTTAAATGCACCATTCAATGAAATCACTCTAATATTAAGAAATTGCGAAGACACTAATTGTTTTAGCATAAAATGGATTGATTCTTTAGATGTAACGTCCATATCTATTTCTAAGTTGTTGATTATAAGAAAGAATATAATATTTTATTAAAAAGCTTTTTTTCATTTTAATAGTCTATTAAAATAACAAAGGATGTCAAAATGATTTATAGTTCACAAACCGATGCCTAGTTAAAAGTGTTGTTAAAAGTAGCCTCCAACATCCAAGAATTGAAATCCTCGAATTTTGTCTTATTACTAATTATTGAACATGATTATTCCATTAATCTCTACTTTAACATTTTAGGTTTAACCTGTGCAATGATTTTGTATTTAGATTAGTGTGTTCCAAGTCCTGGTCTTCTTATCCATGAAAAAATTGCTCAAATGTTCAAAAGAACAATTTGCATGTACAAAATGTTTTCTTCAGTGTGTCTGATTTGGAATCTTCAATTTTAAAACTTTATTCCTGCATAAAAACTATCCAAACAACTAAAACCACCGATCTCAGTTCATGTCTGAATCACTATTACAAGAAGTAAAATCTAAAAATTGGAAAAAATTGCTAATTCCGTTAAACTTCCATCAGGGTGCTCCGGAAGGATAAGTCAAAATAGCTACACCTGTTACGTGCAAATTCAAATGATTTTTTTTTAAATGAAAATGATTTTGTTAAATGTAAAATGTGATTTTACATTGCAGTTAAATGTCAGTGAAAATGAAAAAATCTTTTGGTCATACAAAACGACTATAACATTTTGCAAATGAAGTGTTCCAACAAAAAGAGACATCAATAGCGACAATTCAAAACAAAAAAAAAAAAAAAAACACATATGGGAGTCTATCGAAAATGCAACCTCAGACTCTTCAGTTTAAAGGTGATAGGCTTGTCTGGATTAGCCTATTCATTATTGCTTTGTTTGTGGTGTGCCCTTCATTGCGTTGGCTATATTGAAATACATAGCCTAAGTTAAAAAAAACTTATATTTTTAAAGACGATACACTAAGTGTTAAAACAAAAAGTTAAAAAGGAGTGAAAACAAAGGTGATCAATTCTAGGTTGATAGAGAAATGCAAAGTTAAAGTCAAAATAATACAAATCTAAATGGAAGTTATAGACCTAGGAGTTACCTAACCTGGTAAAATTTTAAATTCAGAAGGTAAACCACGTTTTGCTCTCGGTATTGTTTTTGAAGAACATTGTTTTTATATATTAAAAATATTTTATGCATAAAAACGCATTTTACAACAGAACCTGGACATCCCTAAGTTTTGTTAGCAGAATGAATTGAGAATAGAAAAAAATAGTTATACGTGTCTTGGAGCTTGTTAAATCAAACAAGTCAAATTCATCTGAATAAAAACAAGATAAAATCAACACATTATATAAGGTAAAAGAGTGATGTCGTATGATTGGTAATTATAAATGCCATGAAGACAATTGATGTATTAAAAAACTCCCCATATCTTTTTAAATTTTTTTATTTTTTTTAATTTTTTTATTTTTTTATTTTTTTTAATTTTTTTTGGCTCAATGACAATACAACAGCAATAACTGTTTAGAAGAATGTAAATCAAACACAAACATATCAGTCCATGTCTGAATCATAATTCCAAAAACAAAGGTTAAAAATGGCTAACTAAGGTAAACACGTTAACTTCTACAAGGAAAGTAAGCGGGTGCTCTGGAAAGATAAGCAACTTCTGTCAAAAATAGCTTCATCCGTTACGTGCAAATTCAAATGATTTTTGAAATCAAAATGATTTTGTTAAATGTAAAATGTGATTTTACATTGCGGTTGAATTTCAGTAAAGATAAAAAACTTTTGGTTATGCAAGACGACTATAACATTTTGCAGTGTACCAACAAAAAGAGACATCAAATGGATATAAGCATTTGATAAGTTTTAATATCCTCCATGCCAGATTTTTTTTTTATTAAAGTTTTTATTATTTTGGAACAACTGAAGATTATAGGCTACTTTCAGGTTTAATGGGTTTAAAGTTTTATTTAAATTGATTTATGTTTTTTTTATGACATTGAGATTGTGACACGTGGCACGACATGTTAGAAGATAAGCAATAAATGTCTGCACTAAACCTTTAAATATCCCCTTATCTGTTAGTTTTCTGAAATTATTTTTCTTTAAATCAGAACAAGATTCTACAATTTTTTGTTGAGCACACTTTTTTTCTATTTCATTCAAAACTTCAAGCTAACTTTACAGAATCGATCCTTTCTTATTGGTAAAATAGCGAAAGGGTGTTTTACATCCCATACAACATTTTTTGGTTGATATCGAGGTGTTGATGATCAGTTCCGAAATGATGTTGAAAGACGAAGGGCTTAAAAACATCAACGACATTAGAACGTAGAATTCTTTTACACTAGAATAAGCCCGAAGGGGTTCTAGCCTAGGCTTTGAAAGGCGATTTCAATTATTGTAGAATATCGTACACTTTCTTTTTACTTTGATCGGTATATGCATTTCTGATGGTCAAATAAATTAAGGTGTGATGCTTTTACCAAAAAAATATAGTTTAGAAACACAATTTTTTCCACTTAAGTACTTGAATTGTGAATAAACATATAAAGAAGCATCAATGAACATCGCTTTGTTTTATTTTCTCATTTAAATCTCTGTGTTAGGTTTATTCAAAATTTAATCGTTAATCATTGAATAAACCGTTTAAACTTTGTACAGTTTTGCCTATATGATAATGCTTTTGAATCTTGTTTGGCAACGATGAATAGAATTAAAGTACAAATCTTTGTTTTTCTGCAGTATATAAAATAAAGAGATCCCAATAAAAATGATACATGACAGACAAATGTTATTCCTAAATAGATAATCTTATCAGAAATTTTTCGAAACTAATATTAAAATTATAAACTAGGCAAAATGCCTTTTTTCTCATATATTATATACCTACCATCACCGATATGCCAATATTAGTTTCATCCCTGATGAAGAGAATAACCAACACACCTTAATTTTGTGTATTTTCAGTTTAGCATTGCCTTCAAATATGAGAATTTCTCACGTGGAAAAGTGTCAATAGTGCATTGTTTATTGCATTTCATAAGATTTCAGATATGTTTTACAGTTTTTTTTTCAAAATTACAATTCAATGGAGATTACACATTTAGCAAGTCCGAAAAAATTTTATTTTAAAAGCAAATATTGTAACTGATTTTACATTAGGAACATGTGATGATATAACTGACTGCATTTTTAAACCATATTACTTTTACTGATGAGACAGATGTGAAATGTAATTTGAAAATCAGTCGAAGATAAGGTTTTTTCCTTGAGGGGGTTGTTAGATAATAGTTATCTTGAAAGATGAACATGATGAAATGTGAAGTTACGTTGATGAGATTAAAAAGCAGTGTTTTAGAATGTCGGATTTTTAATATCAAAATGACCGACATTATTCTTAGAAGTAATTAGATCCAATTCGAAAATTATATTTAGCAGACAAACGATAATAAGAAAATAAATCACCTTGACATAAGAAGCCATAATTTCAGGAAACTTTATTGGTAATTATATTTCCAATTTCAACCGTTCATAAACATTATTGCTAGTTGTCTTCGACTAAACGTAAACTTATTGTATATCTGATAAGTCTTTGAATAGATAATCGAATGGTTTCTTTGTGACACAAATTTAAAGAGTTTTAGACATTTTGTTTATTTGATTGTTGAAATATAATTTAGATTGGTGTTGTTGTTAACGTCTTTTCAAATAATCCTTATCAGCTTATTAATTTACATAAAGTTCTAGTTCTTGTTAAAACAACAATTTATACAACACGATGCAAAGCTATGAAGAGTAATGTTGAATGAACAAAATCGTTACCAGTGTCATTTTGCCAACATTTACATATTCATTTCATTTATTTACATTTGATTTTTTATAAAAAAAAATTCAAAACGTTAATTTTTTCGGAAACATATTTGAAATCATTTTATTATGACAGAGTTTAATGAAAAAAGAACCGGAAAACCACCATTCCAAAATGTGTTCTAAAATATAAATGAAAGGCTTTTAGTTAATTTATTATTATTATTATTATTATTATTATTATTATTATTGCATTGTACCTTTTATTCTTTACATGTACACGGAAAACAAGTTAAAACAACAAAAATGAGATTTTTGGCTGTTAAGTTGCCTCGTAAATAAAAGCTGTCTGTATCGTATAAGCGAATTTGCAGTAATGCAATTTAAATATTAAGCATTTTTCTAAAAGTCCTTGTGAAGCAGATAAATTATGTCCAGGTTTTTTTGTCTATATGAGCCCACTAGATGTTAGCTTTAAATTGCTAGGCCATTTTGCTTAGATAATTTTCAAAAGTTCTCTTATAAATTAATGTTGTGAATTAACAAGTAGTGACCTGTAAGGAAGACAAATTATTCTCACTATCTATTTTGGGTTGAAATATTGCGTTAGAAGGGTATAATATTCTCAAAGTACAATTATTTAAATGTAATTACAATGCTAAAGAGAATTTCAGATGCTTATTACTATTGTTAAATTGAATTAACTTTTGTATATTTATGGTACGACAAATTTGAAGCAATTACTCGATCTTTCAATATGAACTGACGAAACAAAATAGTAATAAATGATAGACAATCGACGACAAAATGAATATAATCTGATTAAAATCTACTTTACAAAATTCCCTTTGGAATATTAACCAACTAAAAAAATCTAATTACAAACTGCCTTAGACGTTGATGATAATTGGTTTGAAAAAAAGTTCATCTTGACCAGTCTTGATTTACAACACATGTTGAAAACTTATTTCTTATTTGTAATATTGATATATTTAAAAAAACTCCCAAAAATTCTTAATGTTAGTACTCAGTCGTTATTGATAAAAGATTGATCAAATCAAACTTAAGTAAACATTAATGTCTCACCTTGCTCCCACAATCAATAAACTGAATGGCTATTCGTCAGTGTTTGCAGTGGTATGTTAGAATGTTAAAAAAGCTGTAATGTTGTTGGTAAGCCTAATCTCGTTTTTCGTCACATCAGCAATAATTCAGATTTTTGTAACGATGATAACTCAAAATAACTCAAGGATGAATCAAAACACATGTAAACGAGTTTTTATACTTTTGCTAGTTTGTATTGTTTCGGCATATACTTATGGCGACCTTTAAAGTGGTTGTACATAATAAACATTTAAAACTAAGGTTTGTTCCCTCATACAAAAATCATTTTAGCTGGATTTAGATTCATGTAATTTGGAACTTAAAATTCATCAATTTTCAACTGTTTAGCTTATGTTTTAATCATTTTTTAAAAACCGCTTTTGTCCCTTGTATCGCTAATGAGAAATGATTATCTGAAATGTGCACATATGGCACATCAAAATTCAATAGGTATTTCTGTTAAGTGTTCTAAAATACCGCAGATAAAAATCTCGGGTAACAAAGTCTATTATACTGATACAAATCTATGAAAAAGACGTTAACCATAGTGAAACCAAAAGCAGTAACCTGCCTTGTGTTTGAAGGCTTATCTGTTTCACAATCGGTTTTGACTAACAGGTACTTGATAAATGTGAAACTTATTGCATGCTTTTTTAATTTTTATATAAAGATATTTTCGTGTGAATATAAAATACTTTCACCTTATAGTGAATTTTTTATTTCAAATAAAAGCTATGAATCAATGATCTTATGCCATTCTTGATTTTTTTATGTAGATAATTGGTAAGATATTTTTACCTATAGTCTAATGAATTGGGATATCAAAATGTCTTCTAGACTAAAGAAAGCATGGCAGTTTTCGCTTTATTAAAAAAGAAGTCAACTATTAGCGATATTAATTTGCAATAATTTTCTTTGAAATTATCCTTTTTAACTTTAACTTAATATCTGTGTACTCAAAATATTTTTTATTTTCCTTCAGTACATAGTTCCCATTATGTGGAGGCCTTGTTGGCTGGGTTTTCTCAAGCGCGCGCTTAAAGATCACAATGCCTCTCACCACCAAGGTAAGAATCCCGATCGGGCAGATCCTAGTGTAAAAAAGTTTGTAGGTTCGCTTGCGGGAAGTGGACAGTTTTCTCCGGACACTATGATTGCCTCCACCATCCCAGAATTTACCGTCTCTAAAATAATCGTGTTTGGAATAAGAAACATCAATACTACAAACCAAGTGTTCCCATTATGTTTAAAATTGATGTAAGTGGAAATTAAAGGGACATCACTACATTAAAATTTTGAACAGTATTATTATTTTATATTATGCATGAATTCATATAACAACATACAAACATTCTTAATTTTGTTAAATTCCATAAGAAAAAGAAAGAGCCAGTAAAAAGGTATGAAACTAAATATAAACAGAAAGACGTACAGAAATTAAGAGAGACAACATAAAACTTAACTGGCTTTTTAATGGGTGAAAAATGTTTTATTTTAAGAAATAAGGAATATACAGCAATAAAGATCAATTTGGAAAACACGGAAAATATTTTCTGACAGGTAATAAATAATCAAAAATAGGTTACCGTGTACCGATTGTTTAGAAAAAAGACGGTTACCGATCCCCTATTACAGATGTACTTTGGTTGTAAATCATAATTAGGAATGTCGTACACTTGTGCTCTTCGACAGACTTTCTAACCAATCGGCAAACGAGTTTTTTCTAATGACTCGCCTTTTTTCATAAAGTAGAGAAAGCCATTTGTTAATGCCTGAAGTCATGTCACATTAGAATTTCGTTTATCTGCATTTTATTTTTGATAACTAAATCTGTGTTCTTCCTGTTTTTAGTACAATTGCACTACGTTGAATTCGATAAACATGTATCGTGTGATAAGCAAATCAAACCAATAAAATGATCTTAGCTTTAAGGTGTATTGTAAAGATAAGTTTTATAAAGAGAAAACGAGTCCTAAATGTGTGCTTGTCAGCAGATGACGGTTACAGGAAATATTGATAAAATTAATATTGAAATATCTACCACAACCGACGTTAAAAAGTAGCACTTTTGTATATATTTTCTAAAAATCTTGGTTAAATCAGATGAAATAAAACTTTATAAGATTAAATTTTTCATAAAAATTTTTTTTATTTTAATGCATATTAAGACTTCGATTTATCATTGAAATTGCAGAATTTGCAATATCCTTGAATGATGCGTATAGGTATTATTGAAGCCAACAGACATTCATGCTTTGTCAAATTTATTAAATCAAATTCAAAGTATGCCCAATGTTTTTTTTCTTAAAATCATCAATGTTTTTCCGCATTAGTTCTTTAGAACAAATGACCGCAAAAGCAAACGTCGTTTCCATATACTAAATGGACTTATAGTACAATTCATCGGAAAAATAAACACGGAAAAGACAAGATAATTTGTGAAGGTATTTCTAGAGACTTTTGGTTGAAAGGCGAATTTCGTTCCATCTAATTCATTTTTTCTTTGCTTGGAGCTACAATCACATTAAAAATGTATTTGCTCCATTTTTATTCTCGTCATTAATCAATCTTAACTGACGATATATATCTTTCGATGTCAAGTCGGTAATAATTTATGAGGTTAATGTGAGTCAAGCGCATTTGCCGATTTTTACGGAAGTTATTGCAAACAAAATTAGCGTACATCGAAACGACAGAATTTTTTCTGTTTATCATATAACAACACTATCATAATTTTTATAACCTAAACATTCAAATATTTTAATGATTTATGTATAAAAATGTTATATGATTTTATATTACTTAAATATATTTCTCCATTTATTTTGAAAATTTTATTTGTGGTGAGAAAAATTCATCAAGGAAACTTGGTTTTAGTGACCTAATTTGGATTACATAATAAACACCATTTTAACTACTACTCCAATTGGAATTTTTTGCATGAAAAGAAATGTAAAGCAAGAAAATGTGCAAAAGGGCTAAGATAATAAACAACAAAATAAAACAGGGGTTAGAACTTGCTGGTCAATTAATACCGTCACTAGATTGAAGAATTAACAACAAACAGCGCTTAGCAATGACTTTGAACATTAACATTTTATTGTCTAAGAAAAACAAAAAGAATGTAGTGGAGTATTTCTGCTAAGTTGCAAAGCAGTTAAGACTCATATTGATGTGGACAACCCTTTAATATTAAAGTAACCAAAAGAACTATAAAAAAAACAGCGACCCCAACCCCCACCCCCGCCCCCGAGATATAATAATATAATGAAAACAAACTAGTCGAAGTCCAAAACATAATTATTCTTTCAACAAGGAAGTAAGGCTGGATAACCAAAAGGGTATGCAACTCCTGTCTCGCAAAAAAGACAAACTAGGTTGTTTAAAATTGCTATATATAATTTGATTTTGTATTGGTTAAAATTGCAAAACAAAACATTGACGACAAGAGGTTTTCTTTTCATTCCGCTACCGACTTTTAATCATGTGTCTGAAGAATTGTGTCTTTCCTTTTATCGTCCGTTTTTTAATTTATTTATTTGTTTGTTGTTGTTGTTGTTAATGTTATTGTTATTGTTTTTGTTTTGCCTGTTACCATCGTTATGTTTTTTATTGAAAATGTTTTGTTCCTTTTACAAAAGGAAATTTCAACAGAATCTTGAAAAAAGGAGAAAAAAGTTAAATTGTCATTTTGCAAAGACGTGAAAGGAATCTGTACAATGAAAAAAAGGTCAGTCAGAGTAAGCGGACGTGAATGAACTTGACAAATCAGTTTAAACTAAGTATTCTTAGTTAAGCCGATTACATTTCAAGAATCAAGGATTAAATTGATTTTCATGGTAATAAAAGAACAATACATCACGTAGCAAATGAACACATTGTGACAGTTGAATAATGGACCTGTCCCTCATTCTAGGTTTGTTTTGTTGATGAATGGAAGTTCGCTAAATAATTCACACCTTCAAAACAAAATTCTAAGTTTTAAAAATTCTGTTAAATTAGTTTTATTTTCTTTTTTTTTTCAGTCAACTCCTTGACATTGATTTGTTATACAATGGGTAATTATTTTAAATTACAGACATCAAACTATCCAAGTATGAAATGAGTATTTTTTAAGACGAAGGCACATATTTTATTTTATGCTGAAACACAAATTATTGTTAGAAATAGAAAACGATTGAAAGTTAAATTAATATCATTTTGTTAAGACCTTATCAGATTTAGGTAATGGTGCTGATTGAATGTATTACCATTTAATATACTTTTGACAAAATTTTATGAACACATTCTCGTGCAAATTTTTCCATAACATGACCATTTTAAAGACCTAAATGCAATCCTCATAAACGTGTCTAAGTAACACAGTTTGAAAGTCTTTCAAAAAGTGAAGAAAAAGTCTTGATTTTAAATCTAATTTTTTCGCCAAGTTTTTACAACGTGTCAGCAGTCGACGGGTCGGCTTCTCACGATGTTGTTTAGTGTAAAATATTATAACTTTTAAAAACAAACAAACAATACATCAAATATGCATATCTAAAAAAGATAAAAGTTTTATTGTTTTAAACTTCTCGATTCTTCAGCTTGTTGTTAATGAGGCCAATCAACCTTGAAATTAAAAAAGTAAAATTGCAAACTTGAGTTTCCAGTATCCTTAATTGATGTTGATCATGGAATGATTTTTTGTTTCTTTTTTAGGGCGTCTAGTGCGATGAAGTAGATACTTGTTATATGACAAATTAAGTTATACCTTGTAAGTATAACATTAGAAAATCAACTAATCAAATAAAATGTTCGTTATCTTAAGGAACATACATATATGTGATGTATTAGGAAATACTTTTCTATAAGATATTGAATTATCACCAACGACAAACAGACTGAAAAATATCAAATGATGATTCTCAAAGAATACTTGAAATATGCACAACAAAGAGATGATTCTGTTAGGTAATCCAATTACACATTGGAATGTTATGGAAATGATTGGGTTTTTGCTAGCTAGATTTGCTGAATATAACAGTTCAATGACAAAACAATTAAATATGGACTTTTGTTGCTATCCATTCCATGGTATTCATGCCGGTCACGTTTGCAGGAAAATTAATTCATTGAATCAAAAATTAACTGAAATATTGACAGTCTGTGTATTATAATAACACGCTCTTTGCAAATGCTAGAATCTGTATTCAATCGGCCAATCACGGGTTAGGAGAAATAATTGCACATTCAAACAGCAGAAAAGAGAATTTATAATGGAAGGACGGACAGCAGATCGTTTTTCTATGTAGGCGTAAGATACTGTAGAATTATTAATATTCATAGGGTTAAAATTTCGTGGTTTTCCCATTTCAAAAATTTTTGGGGAAAATTGGGTGGAACTGAGGTTTGTAAAAGTAAATCTCGTTGGAAGCATTGATATTTAAACATTTCAATGACAGTTAATTCATGGTTTTCACTTACCAAGACAAATAGCAAAGTTTACCCCCCCCCCACCCCAACCCACGAATATTTTACAGTATTCCATTTTATTTTTAAACTTATTTATATATCATATGCGCGCTTTTGGAGGTCTTTAAATGATGTACTTGCCATGTTGATAATTAATATCAAATAATAAGTACTAGGTAAACAGAAAGAAACCTTCGAAATCTGCCAACCAATTTTTGAAAAAAAAAATACCTTTGAGAAATCCAGGAACGTAAAAAAATGTTTTTAGTCTTGGAGAATATTAAAATCTTTTAAGATCACTTGACTATGTAATATCATCTTTCAAGAAAAGTACTTTAACTAACTTTTGCGCTAGAATTAATATCTTCTTTCAAAGAAATGCCAGATTAATTTAAAGTAAATTTCCTCTAGGATCAAAATTGAATTAAAATAATATAAATCCATGAATTCAACTGATGAAGCATAAAAATTGTTTCAACAAATGACAAATTATTGAATTTTAGACAAGTGATCTTGTGGATTATATCTTTCAGATTCCTATTAGCGCATGGTATTAGTTTTTCTCTGTGCATTATCTGAATTTAAGTTGACTACCTAAATGTTTTTTCCCTTCAAATGTTCAGAAATGATCATTTATTTAGATGAATGCATAATTGTAATACCCAAAATAAACATGCCAAACGGTAAAAAAAATCACAAAATGGTTTTCGAAAAATGTTCTAAAACGTTTTCAAAATATAGAAAACATGCAAAACTAACTGATTAACTTTAGTTAGACGTTTAGTTAAATCGTTGAATTCTGTTAAATAGTATTGCATATCACAAACATCTTGAGAATGCTTTCCGATTAATTTCGGACTCGACTAGCATCATGAAAAGAAAATTCAATTGTTTGAAAAGTCCAGATCTCATGTTTAATTTATCAAAATTTGTCAAAAACAATAAATAACAAAATTTTTTAAAAAGAAAATATATTTTTTGAAAAAATCATCGATATTTTTCTAAAAACTGAAATTCTTATATATATATATATATATATATATATATATATATATATATATATATATATATATATATATATATATATATATAATTTTAAATTTCTTTTCAACTAAGAATTCGAATAAAAATAAAGATCCAGCAACTTTGGCAATAACTAAATCTTAATTTATTGTGAGATTATAAAATAAATTAGTTGCTTTGTTGTTTGTTGTTTCACTTTAAATCAGCAATTTTTCACATTTTCCTGTCAAAACATTTTTTATTTCAAGGATTAATCATAACACAATTTCGTGTGGTGCGTGAATGAGCAAGTGTTTCTAATCTGCAATTTTTTTTATTCGCACTGCTAGTACACTCCCGCGCAATACCGCAGATAAACACCGCAGGACACTCATTCAATCATAATGATTTCGAGCCAACCAACAAAGAAATAACTATTTTACTTACGGACGACCGATGTCGAACCAAAAAAGACACATTTTAACCTATTTAATCAGTCTGTCAAAGATAACATCTCAACATTTTTTTCAATATTGCATAGTGTATTGTCAGTGAAATATTTTTGGTCATGTTATTATAAATTTATTATATTTTTATTATTTTTTTTATAATTTTTTTTATTTTTTTTATTGATATTTTATTTTATAATTTTTTTTGTTACATGATAGAAAGGGCCAAACAGTCAACCTGCATTGTTATACTCAGACGTTGAAAGAATATAGAAGCTCAGGTAATATTGAATTTATCGAATATAATTTTTTTTAACGTGTAAGTCTATTAGGCCACGCGCAAATTATATAAATGTCAAATGTGTATGTGAAAAATACATGGGTGATTCATTAGTAATTAACGTCAAAAACATTTCATTGCAAAATTGAACCAATTTGTAAAATTTTTGTAATTGCATGATGTAAATAATCCATTTTGTAGCCGGCTATTAGTTTTTTTTCTTGAAAAAGGGGCCTTGGCGGTCGAGTGGTCTAAAGCTAAGTCTTCAGGATCTCAGTGACTCTAACTTCCTAGGTTCGAAACACGTTGCAGCAGATTCTTCTTTGAAAGTTTGTCAGTTCGCTTACCTAAGGTCGGTAGTTTTCTCCAGACATTCCGGGTTTTTTTTCCACCATCTTAAAACTGACTGCCTCATAAAATTGAAAGGTTTTTTTTCTGGGGCGTAAATCAACATTATTCCACACCATTCCTTCCGTAAGAAAAGTCAGAATATCGACAATCTGCGCAGTTTACAAAAGGGGAAATTTGATGTTATTTGTCTGGTACAACAATGATAAGATAAAAACTCCCATTGCGATCGAATGAATATTACACTGCAATATTGTGGTTTTCATAATATGGATTTTTATATAGATTTCTATTTAGGATCAGATTATATAATACGATGAAATATCGTACTGTTGTTGCGTATCCATTCCTTATTTGTTGGACAGCTAGTAAATACAATCCTATCCAATTATATAAACTTATTATTAATTCTTTTATCATTTTTTCGCTCCTGATCTTATATTGAACTATGAACATGAAATATGTGGTATTTTACGAGTGTCTATAATTTTTAATGAAAACAATGAAAAAAAATTAATTAAACAACCGCTGGAGAGGTTTTAATTGTTTTTATTTCAATTCTAAAAAAATAATCAGAGGAAGTGGAAGGCCGGACTTTTTGACTGTCAATACACGATGGAATAAAATTTAATCTGTAGTAGTAAACAACACCTTTATTTAATCTATTATTGTAAAATGCGTTTAAATTGTAAAATAACAAAAACAATATTATTTGTTATTAAATAAAAATCTTGATGGCGTTTTGATATACGCTTAAAGTTTTGAAATTTATTGCGACGGAAATGAAATTAATTGATTGGCTTAAAACAACGTCAAGTAATGAATTAATGTTTGTTGGAAAAAACATTACATAACATAACGGACAGTAAAAATAACATTGTCAAAATACCTTAAAAGTTTTCTACATTCTATAAATTTTAAGTCAAACAACAATTATTTAAAGTTCTAATTTATTTATTTATTTTATTCTCATTCATTAATTGTTGTTTTTTTAATTAAAATCACTATCAAAAAATAAGAAATTATCAAAATAACCCTTGCAGGTAAACATTCTTTTTCTTGTGATGTTCCAGACAGTATTCATTTAAAATTGTCTGTGTCTGCCCTCATTTGTTTTGGCACTTAGATAAATGAACGATTCCTTATGATGTAATTGAGATTGCATAAGCTAATGCCATCGAAAAACGATGTTATTCTCGCTAATTACAAATTGTTTATGCATTGTTTTATTTTTAAGAAGCATTTTAGTCTAGATATGGTAAACAGTTATTACTTTTTTAGTATTTCGTGTATTTTGTAATTTTGATTTATGACACAGTTTTTTTTACATTATTAAGTATAATGAAATATTTTTCGACTTGGTTTCTGTGCTGATATAAGACCTTGACAAGCTTGGTCAATGGCAGTGCTAAGGAAGATCATCAATATTTCAACAAAAAAGTTGACAACCCATTAACATTTCAACAGAAATATTGTCAAAGAAATGACGTTTGTTTTTGCATAGCGATAACATAGACATAATTTCGTAGTTTTGTAAGACTTCTTTCAGACTAATATGAATGTAAAAAAAAATTATTTTTTCAAAGAATAAAATACCAATATTTAAACTTTTTTCCGTTTGAGCAACGAATGTTGTGGCATGGCGATATCATAGATAATAGTTTCGTAGTTTTGTAAGACTTCTTTCAGACTAATATGATTGTAAACAAAATTATGTTTTCGAAGCAAAGAATAAAATACCAATCTTTGTTTGAAACTTTTTTTTCCGTTTGAGCAACGAATGTTGTGGCATAAACATCAAAAAGAGCACTAGTAAAGCAGAGTAATGGTGTTCTACAAACAAATCAAGATTCTTACATTTATATTTAGGGGGGGGGGTTTAGGGATGACAGAGAAAACCAGTTAATCCGGATAAATTGTTAACTAAAGCGACAAACAAATAGATTGAATTGTAATAATTCGGGAAATATAAAACCAGGTCAATGATCATTATATTTTTGCAATACTTAACACAACAAGCACGAGCTGTTAGTTAAAGCTTACACAGGAGCGAGGTTACTACCTAAGGTACATTTGCTCAAATTCTACAAAACTTTTAAAAAATTATCTACATGAAATCTTCCTGAAGACACGTATATGTGAATATTTTTACACTTTCAAACTCCTTACTAGCAAGTTAAGCTAGGTAGTGAGAATTCATCACCAGTGATGCCTAACTTAGTATAGCGTTATACTAAAACTCTATTGGTTTTGTTTCGTAAATCGCATTTAGATGAAATTGATGGATGTATAAAAAGTTCGTTCAATTGTCTGTTCTAAAATGAAATAGATATACAAAGCTCTTAGTGATCATTGGACGGGGCTGTCTATTCCATGGTGTTTGGAAATATTGAAAATAATGTGATTTTATTTCCATAGTTCCTAAAATGAACACAGAAATCGAATGAATTATGGTAAGTAAGTTATTGCTTATAGATCAATCAAGTAATCTTGGTAGTAAACTACCCTTAAAACCAGTCTTGGTTCATTTTATTTTCAATACATTTAATCGCTAGTGGAGAATCAGAAACGGCTAAACGTTCTTTACAGAGGGGTTTTTCGGTGATTTAGTGGTCTAAAGCGCGAACTAAGGGTTCAGTGTCTCTCACCGCCTACGTCCAAATCTCACTCGGAGAGATCCTTGTTACAGAAGGCTCAGGTTCCTCCACCATCCAAGAAAGAACGTCTCTATATATGTGCAAGTATCCTGACAAGGGCATAAAACACCATTAATTCAATCGAATCCAATCGTTACCAAGGCTTGATACTGATTAATATTTTATGTGTATCAACCGATGTCTGGAGACTGCCTTAATGTGACGAAATTTTTTCAGAGAAGTTAGACAGTCGAATAATACACACTAGACTTACCTCAGAAAAATCTGTAAAAATTAAACAAAACTTGAAAAAAATTCTTAGAAAAATATAACAAATATTGGTTTTTGAATTTGTATTTCAGCTGTGTAAATATAGTGATATATGACATTTGTTCACAGTGACCAAAATTTTCACAATTACGAAATATGTCATAAACAGCTAATTAGGTTTATCAAAACGACCTACTCCCGCTTGATATTTCGTTTTTTTTTTTTTCAGAATGAACTCAAAAAAGCACTTGTCAGTTCCCACAATTATACCCTTGAAATATTAACACTCGGTCCTTATTAAAGCATTTGAAACATGACAAAGTCTAGACGCATATAACTGACTGCAAATGAGGTCTATCAAAACAACTCACTTAGGTTTTTGGCACCGCAAATTGTCATAAATAGCATTTTTCAAATCCTAGAATATTTTATAGTTGAAATATTAACACAAATCTATTGTTATAACGTAGGAAACATAGCAACGTCGCTGTCACAATTTGTTTTGTTGTATATATCTAGAAACAACAATATTTGTTGGTTAAACCATGGCACTATTCTCTCAGTGTTTTCATTATTGCTATATAGTATATTTTGGGTTGTACATGATCTAGCTCAAAAAGTCAATAGTATCTTTTTGTTTTCTACTTTCAGACATATGAAGATGTAATGAATTTTTGTGGCGTATTTTGTAACGAATAAAGGTGTCTGGACAATATAATAAATATATCTACATTATCATATTAGCTTTAACAGACACTGAGCTAATTTAACGTTTTTATTACTTGATTGAAGCTTGCAACTTAGATACCAAACATTCATGAATGTCTGCAGTTTTGACAAGCGTCTCTGTATTAATTAGAGCGATGTTTCTAAGAAAAAAAGAAGGAATTTTGCAAACGAAACACTTGTACTGTTAGCCACTGACACAATACAAGTTAATTATAGCATCACCCGCAAAAGAGTAGAAGGAAAAGACAAATAAAGACCACAATGAAAGATTCAGCATTACATCAAGTGTCCACATATCCGTCTTCTCAGCCATTTTAACGCATTATTATTCCAGAAGTCACATTATGTTAAGAGAACAATGAAATTCTACAACTAACCTAAAACACTGATTTAATTTAAGTCACGGGTACAAATTAACAAATACTTATTTATTTAAAAGATTGATTAAAAAACTGAGGCCAAGGAAATATTTTTATGTCTGAGGTCGTTTTGACATTCGTTTAAAATATTAATCACACACTTTTGTGATGTTATTATTGATAAACCTTGCTAAATGTATCGATCTTTTCACGGTTGATCTTTGGATACATACACAGACAATTTGTGATAATTAATACTAGTGTTTGAGTTGTAAATTTGCTGTGAAATTATTTTCAAGTGCCAAAAATGTACAATATTGCCATGGAAATCAATACTTGTAGTAAGTAGAGTTAATTTGATAATTAACTTAAAATTAATCTCTGGAAGCTTTGAATATTGCAATGTATCAAAATGAAATATAGAACTTGGTGATTGCAATCCAGTTTCTGGCTAGAGTGCAATGATATAGAGAAACCAAAAAAATCAAATATAAAATCTCATTTTGTACTGTACAAAAAAGCCTAAAGACAAAATAAACATTCGTCGCTCATTATAAAAATCTACATGCATCTGAGTAAAATAATGTTAAACCGCATCAGCGTTTTTGCGGCTATTCGCGGCTATCTATGTAAATGGATTGCATTACGAATTAGTATCAAGTGGTGCTGTTAAAGTTTTTTTTAGTTGGAAAACTACAAATGGAAAATATCTACGTATCATAATGGAAACAACAAACCGTTTTTTTAAAATACAAAAAATAACCGATATTGACCGGTTGATTTTGAAAAATAATCAAACCTGTCTATTAAGGCCACCCATGGGAATCAGGCGGCCTTTATATACAAGTTCAAATAATATGAACAAAGAGCAACTGGTTATAATTTCATTGGCCTTAATATGCAGGTGGCCCTTGTAGAGAGGTGGTCTTTAAGGCAGGTTTGCCTGTACATATAATTGCAGCTCACCGAATAGTAATATATTAACTCCGCTGGACATTACACTTTTCAAAATCTGACGTATTTCAATCTGTGTATTTTGTGCCTGTTTACCTGTTTAGTCTCCTAAAAAAGCTGCGTTTAAACATCAATTTTGTAACTGTTTTTGTTATTAACTTGCAATCGATGACTGTTCCTAAATACATGTTTTCAGTAATAAATTGCTCTAAACTTTAATATGCTTGATATTGACATTTATCAAAGCAGTGGCTTTAAGTTAATATAAAAGGCAACGAATAAATCTTGAAAATTGAACACATCCATTATAAGAGTTTTGTAAATATTTTTGTTTTTGAATTGTCTGATATACTGATTAATGTCTTTTACAGCAATTCATCAAAATACTGAGTTATTCTAAATTTAACAAGAAAAACTTATTTCTAATATATCATATTTAGAACAAGGAATAATACTCCAGGGAATCAAATCATCATTCCAAAGTATTGTGTGAACGATTATAATTTCAAACAGTAATAGTTAAATTTGATGATCAATATTACTTCTGTTATAATTACTAAACGCCTCAAAGGGATAATGAAGCTTTTGGACGTATTGCAACAATGTTACCCTCTGTGAAATGCTATAATATAATATAGAGAAGATTAAAAGCAGATCTACCACGAATACTTATTGGTAGTGCAAATAATAAAAAACAAAACAAGCTTAATTGTAAACATTTATTGAGGTCAGATCAATAAATGTAAAATATTGAAGTTTTATAGAACTTGTGTGAAAAAAATTATAATAGTGAATGATTTGGAGGACAAATACATACATAATGGTTAAAGAGCTTCTAATTGACAGTTTTTGATATTGCAGCATTTGTACAGTGTCTGGCGGAGAATCTACTACAATCCGGCTTATAGTTATAATTGACTATTAATACCCTACAGAAGGAAATTTTTTGATACCAAAATCCAGTTTAAATGTAAAAATTTTAATGGTTCGTAGACATTTTAAACATGTGTTTAAATAAATCAATGCAAGTTTTTCACGAATTCGGAAGTAATTGTTTTAATTTGTTTCAATTGTGTTAAAAGAGATACCAACTAAAATGAATGAATAAACATCATCAGCGTCGATATGTGCCTGCTATGTCTACTTGAATAAGATATGTTTGACATCTGTCAATATTTAATTAGCAAAGTTCATTTTGTAAAAAATCTTCTGACTGTAAAACCATAAAAAATGTTAAGAAAGTTTTCTGACAATTAGCATAGCTTGCCAAGAAAATATCGACAAAAATCTGTAAAACCTTGGAGTTGATTTGACAGATGAAGTCTTTAAACTGACACAAAGCACACTTTACCAGAATTGGCTAATGCCCATGCCATTGTCGTTTAAGCGGTATTATAAAGCAAGCAAAAGATAAATAATACCGCAAAGAAGCCTGCATATTTATTACCCAATCACATACTTTGTGCGATTTATAGCTGATTGTAAATCAGAAACTAAATAGAAAATAAAAATTTCTTGTAGTTGTCAACCGTATCTCTCAACATGTAACATTGGCTATTTTCTGTTATTAGTGTAACCTTGGCTATTTTCTGTTATTAGTGTAACATTGGCTATTTTCTGTTATTAGCCTTCTATTCAGGGTATATATCTTTAGATTTAGTAAATCGAAAAAGAGTTTTTTAAAATGAAGAGAATATCCTTTAAAATCACTAAATTGAAAATAAATGCAAACTTAGCATTAATGACTTACGTCTCTGGTGAAAATTCACAAGTTTAACTGATAGAGCCAGCTTTCAAAGTTGTTACTTTGCGTTTTGAACTGTTGGACATTGGTCGGTATGTTTGTGTTGTACTAACATAAATGACCTTTTTCTCCACGTGCCATAACCGCTTATTTCATTTTTAGACTAGTAGTCTTTGCATTTAGATGTATTAATTTTGAATTCAAGATAAAATTATTCTTCATGTTGAATAACAATGATATTATCAAACGTGCTTAGAACACCATCTTGCGTATAAAAGGAGAAAAGACCAAATTTGGTTGTCTATTAATTTTCATTTTGTTGGAATTTTCATATGAAGAGGTTCACTAAGTCTACGTTCGAAGGAAAATCTGAATTTTAAACAAGATTTGATCAGGGAGTAAAGATGAAAGGTTACAGTAACTGCATCATTTTTTTTAAATTTTATGTCTGTTTATCGATCACTGATTTTTGCCAGGTTGCAAAATTTTTACTTTGTTTTTGGGATTGTGATATGGACAAGGAATGGTATGTTTGTTTTATTTTATTAAAACAAATAAGAGTGCCATCAATAAGAAGTGTAACCACAACACTAAAAATTTACCTAAATGCCCGTCTAAAATGAAATACAATTTATCATTTTATTGTCCAAATCGGTTGTTTTATCACAATTCTATTGTTTTGTGTTCATAGCTTTACTATTGCTTACGTTAAATTGCAAATTACCTTTCTCTATTCATCAACTCTACAGTGAATTTAGGATCCCAACAGTTTCATTGCATTTTGTCCATAAATTGTACAATTGATCATACGAGAGTGGATTACTATAAGATTTGATAGTTATATTTTTCGTGTAAGCTGATGTGTTTCATTTCCATATTTCATTTAACGCGCGTAATATTTCAAGTATATCCCTATTTTGCCTCTTAGGTTTTGTCGTTTCGCGTTTTGAAAAGTCATTGAAATTTTATGGTAGGTAAATGTATCAACTATGTTCATATCCATTTTGTTTTTTGTTAATTTTTTCCAACTTAATATGCGAAATATTCTTTTTGCATATTAGAGGTATTAAAGTACAGTTTGTTGCAGGAATTTGTCCCAATTTTTTTTTCAATAATGATTTGTTATGTGTTACTTTTAATGTTTTTATATAAAATTATACATCAAGGCATTTGTTGCAGATGACTGACTTTATCATAAAATCTATCTTGACCGATCATTTAAGTTATTTTACTCACATGGTCATCATTTGACTTTTTGAACTGATAGACAATGTTCAGAAACCTTATAAACATGTGGTGTTGCTCTATCTTAATTAGTATTTGACAAACAAGCTATTTCTTACTGATGTAGGACAAATATCGTGATAAAAACTAAAAAAGATTATAAAAAATAGACAAATTAGGAGTGCCCAGAAAAGATATTAGATTTGAATTGACTCATAAGATTAACTTATACCACCTGATAAGTGATTAATTCTCTCTTAAATCTTATCGTATCGAGATGTGGTATGATCATCAAGCAAATTAAACACGATTTTGATATCATTTTATATCGGTAATAAAAATACTGTTTGCTAAATAAATCAAAACAAAATGGAAATCGTGAAATCAACGTTTTTATTAATGATTCACTGATGTAAGGGTTCAAGTTAAAAATGGAACACATTGTTTTAAGAAATAACGTAAACATGAAATATAAATAAAATAATGAGAAAAAGTTATATAAATCTATTCTTAATGTTCGATTCGTGACAGATCAGACAAAAATACTTGCACGTTATTTCTATCGAATTAAGGATTTTGGTTTTCAAATAAAGTATATAAAATTCAGATTTTAGATTTTTTTTAAATATACAAGATATATTATAAGCATGTTTAAAATCATGGTATTAAATTCAATAAACAAACATTTGTTTCGAATTTAGCTTAAGCGCGATTTCCGCTATGTTATATATATATATATATATATATATATATATATATATATATATATATATATATATATATATATAACTATTTCAGAATTGTTCCTTTTTTAATATTTTAGGTTTCCAAAAAGATATAAAATGGCTGCAATAATCATAAGACACTCATAAGTTCAACTGAATGCATAATATATTCAACTAAAATCCTTCTCATCAACATGTTTACAGGACAGTAAAAAAGACAGCTTTTAACCTATGCCAAAACAGTACAACCCAGACGCTTTGCGACTAATATAACAAGGCATTTATGAAGTAGTGCATCCCACCGCATTCTCTTCAATACTATAATACAATGTTTGCAATTGAAACCCAAAATCAATCAAGAAGTAAAAAATCGTTCGACCTAACTCGGCTTTTTAAAATGAATGTTTGTCAGAATTAGCGACCTTGAATCGTTGTTCGGGTTTATTTTTTTTAGCCTCTTCTTAGTATTCTTCCTATTTCCTTTTCGTGTTTGTAAACTACAGAAAAAATATGTAAACTTGAAAGATCAAGCGTGTTTTACAAAAAATGGTTAGTGTTTTTATTGATTTCTTGCTATGATAAGGGGCAATTACCAACACAATTGATGATTAAAGAGATAAACTCGTTACTGTAACAAATTTATTATAAAACAACAAACGACACTTTAACTGTATCAAAACGTATCAAACATTGAAGTTCACAAAACTAACCGAACAGGTTATAACCTGGGAAATATATTTCTTATATAAAAGAAACTATATAATATTTTATACATTTGATATCATCAAGAAAATTGATTAAAAATAATGATTTAAATAATTTCAATCAAAATATCTTTGTTAACTTTCATTAAAAAATTAATAAAAATTGATGACTTTTTAATGATAATAATGAAATTGAAATCAAGCGCTTTCGGAGATAAAAAACTAATAATTTAATAAAACATTTTATTTAAAAAATCAGAGTAATGTGCCATATTGTACTTCTATTAATAAAAAACAGAATTCCTTTTTGTAATGCCAAAATTGGTTAAGCTAGGAAGTAAACAGTTCATAATGATCAATTTGCATAGATAACAGTAAAATGCTAGAATGGCTCTATGTTCTTTAGAGTCAATCTTTCAAAATTTCTAACTTTCTTTTGATTAATATAAATTTACAACGAAAGTCGTACATGTATTACCCTTTTGGTCACTCAACGCTACAGTGCCACTGTGTCTTCTAGAGGTAAGTCTGATCTAACTTCTACCTTCCTTTAAATAAATGTACGAAGTTCAAACTTGTGTCACCCTGTTGGTCGTCACACACTTCACGTTACGTATTACAGAAAAAGGAAAATACAGTGTCTTCTTGGTCTTGAACCTTTGTTATTCCTAAATGCTTTAACTATCATACCGGTCTAGCAACCTTAATTAGTTTTAACATTTGCATTTTGTCATTTTAACTTTTAATTTTTTTCATATATATTATATACATAAAAAAGAAAAATTTGAATCTTTAAAATATCACCCGTGCACAGTCAAAATTGTTATTTAATGATATTAATAGGACAACTTAAATAAGATGACAATTATTCGAAAGTTCATTAATGTAAACCAATTCATGAGCGATTTATTTTAATTCAAAGAATCAAACGTTATGAAACGGGATGAGAGTTAACGCAGACCACTAAAGAGATTAAACACCTTAAAGATTTATTCCTTATGAAAGAAATAGCTACAACAATTACCAAGACTTGTCATCAAAAGTATAATTGCACTAGATTACAATACAATGACCGAGTCACCAGACAGCAAAATCAAAACGTAAAAGTAAAACATAATTGTGTTTGGATGAAAGGTAAAAGCAATGTTTACTGATAACATTTTGACATTTATTCAGAATATCTCTACCTTGTGTAGCTGCGATAAGCTTTTTTAACACAAACGTCTGATCAGACTTACGATATATATAACTTTCTTAGATTGCTGCAGCCATAATCAGACAAATATTCGTTGTTAGTATTATATATTGTCATTGATATTCACATTGTAGTCTGTTTACGATTGTCTTTTAAGTATATAGAAGAATAGATATTTTGAGATAATATAAAATCGAATCCTTAAAATTGTTTTTTAAATAAAATTCGAATATCAAATAATAATCTATATCCTAGGATAAGTTGCTTCAAATTTGATATTGTTTGACAGATGCCTGAATAATTTACGTATTATCTTTGCCATTGCAAAGTGGTTTATAGAACATCCTTGTTCAACAACTATGAGGAGGTAAAAATTTGTCTACTTGTGATACTAAATTCTCAATTTGAGCGTTTAGTTTGATTAAGAAAATAGGTAATTGTCTCAAATTCTTTTCGACGATCTCGATTTCTTGATTTGGGAAAATATTTTGACGAAAAAAAGTTTCATTGTTTTGGCTGCATCCAGTCGTTAAGGATGATAATGATATTTTTTATCTTTTTTATTTTTCCTTTTAATAAGAAGGAATGACATAATTGTTTTCAGTTGTCCCCTACTTAACGTAAATAGAAATAAAGGAAATTCTTTATATAATTTACTACTTGTTTAAAAATAACTTCAGGCTTTGAATCATTTTGATACATTCTGTTATAGAGGAGAAAAAACGCTGTATAAAAATGTCTAATGGCCTATGAGATATTAAGAAAAATGAAGGCTGAATTGCAAAACGCTTTATCTAGTCTTAAGTGGTAGTTGTAATAAAAAATATTAAGATATGCGTACGTAATAGCTTATACTCGTTTAAGAAATTACTCGTACAATATTGTATACATAAAAAATGTTAAGAAAGGAGTCCTTATTCTTTCCTCTCAAAACGGAATAACTGAAGCTGACAGATGAAACGGCACAACACAAAATACAATAATTCAAATAATGGAAATTTTATCAAAGTTATAAAAGCGGCATTGGAGACATAACTAGCTGAAAAACTCTTTTTCAATTTTTTTATAGTCGTGTCGTTTATATCCTCTAATCTGGCGCGGGTAAGAAAAGGCCCACAGTTAAACATGTTTGACCTGGAAGAAAAATAGATTGGGTATCTTACAAATGAGAAAATAAACGAATCAGACTTGAAATGCTACAGAACCTTAAGAAAACTAACCTTAATTTACTGCAAAACTATACATTTTTATAGCTTCACCTCATCTTGACAAATAAAATTCTTTCACTTATTTCAAGGCCGGCAGTTTTTAAATAATGGAGGAAAACACCGATATTCAGCTAACGAACAGACGCAGACACGGATCTCACAAGAATCTTACCGACTAAACTTTATCTTTCAAACCCAGGCATAAGAGACACTTTCATTCCTTAGGAGTGGGCTTGAGAAAAAATTAAATCATTTATTGTAGCAGACAAAAGAATTCTCAATCTGAGATTCTTTTAGGAATAAAACGTAGGTGGAGATTTCTATGACTTGACTCACAAATAGATGGGAATTTTTTTCCCATAACCGACAACAGTACATATAAAACCACTTTAAAACTTAATTAGTATCAGTGAAGCACCATCCGTATTGGCGTAAAATAAATGTAACCTAATTTACTAGAAATTCATTATAAATGGCTATAGATTCAAAAGTACCTTGAATATTGTAAAATCCATAAGTTACAAAACTATACTTAAAAGATTATCAGAACTGACTACAATCATACCTAAACTTCTAGAAATAAGGGTTTTGTAAAGCAAGTACTATAAAAAATGGCAACCAAATGAATACTTTTTCAAGTTTGAAAAGAAATTTAATTTTTTCGGTAACTATAAAAATAAATTTTGTTCTTAAACAAATAGTCAGATGATTGAAGTATGAATGTGTGTTTTTATCTTTCAAAAACTTCAGCGCTTAAATTTTATTTCTCTACTTGAATATCATACAAAGTTCGGATGTATTTATTAAGGATTTTTCATTTCAATTGCATTTTGACCAAATTGTTGCAGAAAAGTTTATAAAAAATGGCAACCAAATGAAAATTTGACAAGAAATTTCTTTTTTTTTTTTTTTTTTTGGTTACTATAAAAACTATAAAGTTTTGTTCTCATACAGATAGTCAGACGATTGAAGTGTGAATGTGTGTTTTAATCTTCAAAGACTTCAGAGCTTAATTTACATTTTGTATTTGAATATCATACATATCATACAGCCTTTGATATTTATTTAAAAATCTTTTACATCAAATGCATTTTAACAAAATTGTTGCAAAAAAGACGATTCTAAAAACCTGGCTAAGAGTTTGGTCACGTAATGTGTAGTTCAGCAAAAAGCAAAATAATGTTTGGTCATTTTTAGCAGTAAACAAACGAAAACCATGGAAAAGAGTAATACCGAAACAGTTTTGTCTGTTCTGATAGGTATAATAACTGTGGAGTTTTTTAAGTTTAATATCTAGACCAAAACTGACGAATAAGAAAGCACGTTTATTAAACTTGTAAACTAGACAGCAAATCTGAAAATGTAGGTGTTTTAGATTAGATAAGGGCAGAGGTTAAAATCAATCTATTTATTACAACAATTATGTTCTATCTTTTAATAACTTTGTCCTATATAACCAATGTTGGTGTATAACTTCTAGAATCTTTTTCTGTTTTATGTTAAGATTATTTTACGGAAGTGTTAAAAGTCTTTAAGACATAAATAATTTATATATTTTTTCATTTATTATCCTGCTAATGGCGTCTAGGTCATAACTATATACTTCATTAAGTGCCCTTTATGGTTAATGCTTTCTTAGAGCTGAACAATTATTTTCTTACTTTTTCTTTGCATGCGATTACTAGGAAATAACAAGAGATTTTATATTTTAAAATGTTAATCATCATGTGATTTACTTATGGAATTTTAAACATAAATATTTCAAAAAACATTTTCTGTGACATTCAGATATCAGGATTTTTTTTCCATTTCTTTCTTAACAATTTTTAACAAATTGAAATATAAAATCAATTGCTTTTTACAGTTAACAGGAGTAATAATTTTCTATATCCTTTTAAATGTACTTTTGTTCAGTATAAAGTTATTTTCAATGGTTGGCTGCATTTGCGTGTTCTTATATTTCGTAATCAGTGAAACAATTTGTTAGATCTGTTGTCTTTCAATAACAAGAGATTATGCTAAATACAATCTGTTATATATATCAGTTTCTTAAACTGGGGAGAAACAAATAAATGTAGTTGTGTTTCTGTTTGTGTTATGTCTTGTTTCAACCTTTGTAAAGGTATAAAATGCAATAAAGTTGTTGTTGTTATTATTATTATTATTATTATTATTATTATTATTTATAAAACATTTCCTGGAAAAACGTGTTCTTACCGAGAACGCTTCATATTAAGCGATTCCTTTAACAACAGAAATAATTGTCCCTCATAAGCGTTTTGTGGTCCACGTGAAGCGCTTGGAAACTCCGTATGACCATCAAGACGATTTCATCGGGATAAGAAATGTATCACACGTATTCATAAGACTGATATGTTTCTACATTGGTGAAAAATGGAAATTGTAAATCATAACGTACTAAGTATAATTAATCAATAAATTTAAAGAATTACTTACAATGTTAGAAACATATCTAGAAAATATCAAGTAATTTAACTGTGCTTTAGTTGCACCAATTCTACTTGGACGGCTAGACATCAAATTGAGAAATGTTGTAAACTTCCGATGAAATCGAATCAAGACCAAACAAAATGTTCATTTGGGAAATTCCCATCTATAGATGTATATTTCACGAAAAATTCAACCGTGTGTTAACGTTTCTATATCAATTACAGTGTTAATCTAATATGAACCAACAGAAAAGATTAAAACATAACATCTAACTAGATACTGTATCTTGTTATTTCTAAATTAATCATGAATATTTGACTTCTCTTTTATTATTGGCTCCAATAAAGTAACCAAAAATTGTATTTTTACATTTTTCTTTTTATCTGTTGAAAACAAACCTCTAGAGGTCTTAGAATTTACAATGAAGAATGACTTTTCCAGGTTAAATTAGCACAAAATTGTTTTATACAAAAGAGTTGATAAAAAAGTTTCCAGACATCTTAGGTTTGTTGATTTGGGAAATTGTCATCCCTAGATATATATATCACAAAGCATACAGACTCATTTTGGTAGTTTTATATCAAATTATTGGTAAATCTTATATAAATATATTTCAAATATCAATCATTACTTCTAACCTGATATTATCCGAAATTGATAACTACCATTTACGATCTTCTTAGGAACGTTTAGCTATTTTTGGCCCGAAGACAGAAATAACTTTTTTTTTAATTTTTGTTTGAAGATGGGTAAATTAAATTTAGGGATCTAAAATTCACAACAGAGAATAATATTTTTCAGATTAGATTAGCACGAATCGTTTTATAAAAAAAGAGTGGGAAAAAGCTCAGATAACCAAGTTTATTAATTTGGGACATTGCCATCTCTAAGTAGGCAGTACTTTGTGATATCAGAAAATGTACCTTGCGGTACACCGTAAGCCGTCTAAATTTTTGAAATCATTAGAAACTAAGGTTTATTTTCTCATGCAAAGCATTCCTAAGATAGGTTTGCATTCATATAATTTTGGAACTTTAGATTCAGTAATTTTTATATGTTTGGATTATCTTTTTTTATCTATCAACTTTTTCAGTCCCTAGTGTCACTGACGAGGAATGAATTTCCGAAATGTGCATATATGGCACAGCGAATTTAAATAGGTATTTGTGTTAAATATGTTAACGGTTCTGTATCACTGTGTAAACCTGATATTAAGGAACAAAATGATAACTTATTACTAGATACAGTGTTAATTGCTATATCCAAATAAGGAATTATTAAAAAAAAAAAAAAAAGATGTCTGATGCCCCTTTTATCTTCCTTCGGAAAAAGCAATAGAAATTTGTATTTCATACTATCATTTCCCAAAAACGTGTATAATATAGTTTCCGTTGTGTTAAGATTTTTATATTTGTCTGGTAAAAATTTCGTGAGTTTTGTTAAAATAAAATGCTATTGGGGGCCTTGGTTATTACAAATGTCATTGAAATAAATTAACTATTCATTATTTCACGAAAATTGTGAAATTAAATTTCCTACAACATTTCTAATTTATAGCTTTTCGTATAGCAACAACAATTAGAGATATTAAATTCACAACAAAGAGAAACATTTTCAGATTTAATAATCACAAAAAGGTTCGTGAAAATAAGAACGAATAGAAAAAATCCACAAGCTCAGACATCTTGAGTTTAAGTTGAATAGCTATCACTGATGCAACTATATATTTTCTTTGAGATTAATACACTTCGGCATTGTCTTAAACAGAAGATTCCAGCGTATTACATCCATCAGTCTGTCTGACTTGTCTTGGGTTAATTACAAATAAGTGTTTGGAAAAGCATACAATCTAACAAAGTTGACAATTCTACTTAAAGAGGATTAAAGTAGGTATTAATGAATGGAGAAATTACGTGATATTTTTATATTTAAACAAACTTGATTGTGCATTCTCCACTCATCTTAAAAAAAACATTTTTTTGCATTAACTCTCAGAGAAGGGTTTTGCGAGAAAGTTGTTTTATGATTAGCTGTGTTTTTGCTAAGATTCTAAATGTCACGCCTGGTAAATCATAGAATGACCTCAGCATTGTACCCAATATGTTAGAAATTACGTCTTATACTGTTGTGACGTCACATACAGGTGGATCTGAAAACAGACCGTTTCATTTAGCGATAAAGGGAAGGTTAAAATGTGATTTTCAGTCTTCAATAACTTTTTAAATATTGTCACAAATTTACATGCGTTATGGTTTATATATATATATATATATATATATATGGTTACATTGAATCTATGTTTAAGTTAAATTTCTATTTTAATAATGTTTCGCCGTAGAAATAATAAAATGGTTTGAAAATAAATATATAAACTATGTGAGGACTACACGACTTTGCATAAAACATTTTAAAAAGTCTTAAAACATACAAACGTTTTTCCATTCTTTAAATCCCATTATCGTTAATTTGCTAGTAAAGTTACGTCATCAAAACCCGGGTCATTTAAACACAACTTTCAAAACGGTGAAATACGATCAATTAAACACAGAACTGTTGAGTTGGTCATTTGTGACTTAGTGAGGGATACATAACACCTGGATATTAATGAAGGACAAATAATGCAATCTGTCATGTTTGACCTTCGATTCTAGGGTTTTTCCGTACATCCGTGCGCATGTTCCAAGCTCATAATTACCATCGTAAAACACTGACCAACCGGTCAGAGGATTCCGTTTATTTACAGCTAAAAGAAATGAAATTTTAGAAAATAAATGTCACGGATCGTGGTTAGAAGATATCTATTTTTAAACAAAATATATTTTTAGAAAATCAAAAAAAAAAAAATCAGAAATTTGAATACCTTAATGCAGCTTTAACACATGTCATAAATATTAATACACTGTTTTAACAAACTTATATAAACTTGTAAACTTATCCAACCCTATCAAATAGCAAATTTATTAACTCCCATGACTGTCAAATTTGTTTTAGGACTTAACTTATATATAAAGAAAACATCTTATAATTAGATTTCTGTACTCTGATTAATAGCACAACGTTTTATAGTTTAGTTTGATCTTCTTAAATTAATAATAAAAAACAGAGATTAATTTTGTATTTATTTGGATGATACGTTATGCCAAAAACAAAAAAGTGTTTTGGTATGCTAGTGCATGGTTCTAATCTTTTGATCGTTTTCGAATTTTTTACAATGTACGCGTCTTTGGGGTGGGGGTTGTTAGATAAGATTAAAAAGTGTTGTCCAAATGCGAAAATTAAAACACGAGACAGTCACTTGACCTGCAAAAAACCAGGCCTCAGTTTCATAATCATTTCGTAACTTATTTTTTCTCAACTTAAATTTATCAAGTTTGACTAACTCTTCTGGAAGTACTAATAAACCTTTTTTAAAAAACTAAAAACAATCATTATAAGCTTAAAATAATCTCCAAAATGACAGTAATGTGTTTACAAATGATTAAATTATTAGGATTTAACATTTGCTGTATAAGAGATAATGAAAAATGTTAGCTAGGGAAAGATTGTGAAACCGGGGCCTGTTCCATCACCAAGCTCCGATTTTACGTTGAGAAAATTATTTCTGTATAATGAAAAAAAAAAAAAGAAAGAAAAAAAGTCAAATCTGCTTTTGAACCGGAAGTAAAATTCCTTGTCATTAGTCATATTAAGCGTACATAAAATGTTTGATTTATTAAAGCTTTGTGAACAAACTGTAAGCTTTAATTAATCGGGTACCAATACAAAGGTAATTCTAAAAACTCATGGACCCAGTTTCACAATCATTCATTCAATTAAGTGTACACTCAACTCAAATTAGGAAATATATATATGTCCTAAGACATTACACAATCAAAATTGAATATCTAATGTTATATTTGAATTGTGTAGTGTATATTTGTAAAACAAATCAAAACATTTTCTCATAAAACTTAAAATTTTTAAAATATTAATGAGAGAAAATTGGGAATATTTTAGTTGAATGTACACTCAGTAGAGTGAATGATTGTAAAACTGGAGCCAGGTTATATCTTTGATTTATAGAGAAGTTAATTTTAAAACTGGATCAATTTCTTTTATTCAGAATATTTTGAAAATTGTCATTTAAATTTTGCATATATCAATAAAGCTTTTCATATGAACGTAAATTTTTTGATTATCAAAACTTACCAGTTGAGAAACCATACTCAATGTAACCAGGACACGATATATCGGTTACTGCCCCTGGACGAGTTTTCTGGAAACATCCAAAACCATCCCAAGTTTCCGGACATGTTCTGGAATTAAGTTCCCGGACAGCCGCGTGATCAATCTGAGACTTGCAGCAGTCATCTGCGGATTTGCAGCACGATTTCCAACGTTCACAATCCGTTTTTTGTTTCAAAGTCCCACATATCAAATTCACACTTTCCTGAAGATTGATATCAGCCTTGACTAAAATACTGACTGTGGATATATCTGATAAATTTCCTTTGTAAAGTTTCGGAGTTTCACGATTCATGTTGAATTTCAAAAGTCCCCTTTTTGGAAACAGGTAAACATAACAAAGAGAACATGTCCACAATTGAAATATAGATGCATTTAAATATCCAAATGTATCGCGGCACAGATGAGAAGTCGACATCTTCAGTCAATAAATATTTATTTTAAGTGAAAAATTTTCTGTATAGTTTTTATAAAGGTAGATGTTTAGTTTTATTTTGTAAAATTTCCTAGATTATATGTAAATATTAGTGTTTAGAAATAAATGTGTCAAGGCACGGAAAAGAAAAGATATATTTCTACAATGATATTCCAGTGTATCGCCAACAATATCTTTTTATCATGTGTCCAAGAATTATATTCCCAGTATATCACAATACAAAAAGGTCAACAAAAAACGTTTGACAACATATTTCGTTATAGTTCACAGCTGAGAGTCATATTCCCATATAGTTCATGGCTAAGAGTTATATTCCGTTATAGTTCATAGCTGAGGTTGATATTTCCCGCTTATCACAACTCAAATAGGTTTTCAAAACAGAGGAAAGTCAACAATATTTCTTTATAGTTCTTATCCGAGAGTGATTGGGTGATTTTTAAATTATATCACCAAATAGATCGCCCAGCAATATTCCGTTATAGTTCTGAACTGAGTTCCATATTCCTAGTGAATTCACGAAATGGACAAGTCAAAAATACTTCCTCAAAACTTTGAGCGTAGTGTGATATTTCTGGTGTTTCAACGGCGCAGACAAAGCAAGAAAATTTTGTTACAAATGAAATTCCCAGTGTATCACGACACGGATAAATCAACAAAATTTCGTTAGTGTTCCTAACTAAGTGTGATATTTCCAGTACATCAAAGTCACGAGGGGTCATCAATATTTCGTTATAGTTCTCATCAAGAGTCACATTCGAAATGTATAAAAACACAGGAATGTCAACAATATTTCGTTATATTTCTTAACTTGGAGTGATGTTCCCAGTGTATCACGAAATCAACAAGTCAACAATATTTCGTTATATTTCTCAACTAGTAATAAAATTTCCATAGTTTGTGCCGAAACAGGCACGTCAACAATTTCTCTTAATAATTCAAGTTCTAACTTAGTGTAATATATTCCCTTTGCATTGTGAAATAAGACAAGTCAAAGTGTATCAATAACACGACAAATCAACAATATTTCGATATTGAGTTTCAAGCAACACAAATCTTCATTTTCATTTATCCAATATTTAAAATAAAAATGTATTTCCATTTCACGTACTATAAGCGAGTGTTGTAAGATTATGTGGATATTGTCCGGTTATATTAATAAATCAATGAATCTTGTAAAATAGATCCTGATTGGACAGATAGAGATGGGAAATTATCCACATTGGCCGTGTCTTTTGTCACTTCATTAGATAAGTCAATAATATTTATCTACATGAGAAGGAAAAAAAATTTTCATATGTGTGTGTGTGTGTGTGTGTGTGTGTGTGTGTGTGTGTGTGTGTGAATAATGAATTTAAAAGTTACTTCAAACACATTTCTGTTGTCAGATTTAAGCCATTTGTGACAATGTACCTTTGTGATTACTGAAAGTGTTAATATTGTATCAGCATTGACATTCGAAAAAAATAATTGATCTTTTTAATTTCCATACTCTTTTGGTTTGTTGGTTAGTAAGTTAAGTGTTTTAATAATAATAATAATAATAATAATAATAATAATAATAATAATAATAAAATAATAATAATAATAATAATAATAATAATAATAATAGATTTTATAAATAATACATACATGTATATTTTTACTATAATAATAACACCCAAACTTAAATAATCTCCTATCCGTTGTTGTTATATATAAACTTAGATCATTCCAATTAACAAATACATATTTGTGAGTATATATATATATATATATATATATATATATATATATATATATTCACAAATATGTAAGTATTTGCTAATTGGGCTGGTGTTTTACGCCCTTTTTAAGATTATAATATTAATAATAATACTTTATTGCAAAGCGGAAATAAAACAATGCTATATAGCATTACAGAGTAGAATAAATCATGTAACAACATCACAAAGAATAAACCGACAATAATCAAATGTTTAGTAGTTGTGATCTGAGTAACCAGTCTTTGAATAGATAAATACACAGATTATATCATTTAGCTTCAAATAATTGAATCCTTACTAATAATAGAGTCTAGTGTCTAGACAAATACCACGCCCCAAACAACAACGGCTAGGGTAGGCCAAACAAAGATTTGGACTTGTTATTTGGAAGTTTGACCTGAAATTCTAAATTGTATATGCGACAAGCCGTCTTATGTCGGTTTACATGTTTGCTAAATTTGATCAAAATTCATGAATGTATGTAAGATTTATGGAGCGGACACTAATGAGACAGATGAACGGATATGTTTTAAAACCCTCTTCCTAAATCATGTCAGGCTCATAATAAAATAATACAAAATGTTAGATATAGAAGTTTTATACGTGTAACTAAAACTTTTGCCTTAGTGGCTCAGCAGTAAAGCGTTCGCCTCGAGAACGAGAGGTCGTTGGCTCGAACCCCGGCCTTGGTCAAACATAAAACTTTAAAGTTGAAATACTGATTCTCGGCATAAAGAGGGTTCACCCGTTGCCTGGATATTTAACTTTAAGGGTGGTATTCGTGACAGCGGCATACTGACTAGGTGAGTTATCACCTTACCAAAAAGTCGCCATTAGTGCGCGCTAGTACATGGCAGGACATTACACACATTTGTACACATACAAAAAAGTGATTTTAGATTAATCCATAGATATTTTAAACGTTGATGTCGAAGGTGGCTGAAAAAAATTCTGATGCGACGTTAATCGTCATTACAACAACAAATTAAATGCTTTTTAGAGACGTGAAATCTTCGTTACACAGTAGTGCATTCTTCAGGAAGCATCTAGACAGCCTTAAACAATGAAAGAAGTCGAGGCACCCGCCTATTGAATTCAAAATTTGAAATTTGTTATGATCATATTTATATTGGTAACAAATAAAAAGATAGTTTCAAAATGACATGATTGGAAATGTTTTATAGAACTTTGGTAAAACATTACAATATGTGTCAAAAATAAATTGCTTTTTATATACCCCTATACAATTACGAAAGTTAATATTGTTTTTCAATTGATTCACGTAGACCGTATTTCTCTCCATCAACGAATTTTTACCTACCACACACACACACACACACACACACACACACACACACACACATATATATATATATATATAGAGAGAGAGAGAGAGAGAGAGAGAGAGAGAGAGAGAGAGAGAGACTTGATATTAGTTACCATATAATTTGGCATCGTTTGCCATTCGGTAAAACATACGGAACAATAAACTCTAGCTATATAGGTAACTGTTTCAAATCTCTCTCTCTCTCTCTCTCTCTCTCTCTCTCTCTCTCTCTCTCTCTCTCTCTCTCGTCATTTTTACAACGTTTTGTGGTCTTCAGCTCGTTCTTACTGCTTCTTACTGCCTAGATTACATAAAAAAGACTTTTTTCATCTGCTGACTGGGAATAGCATAAGAAAACCTATGAATCCGAACACATCCAAAGTTCTCTGGAAGTTAAACATATACTGGTGAATTTGCTCATTTAAACCTTTTTGTTCATGACAATAAGCATCAAAATTTTAACCCTAGAAAATTTAGTTCGTGCACGATCTTACATGTACAAGACGAATGATGTTTCTAAATACAAATTATGGAGTCAAGGTTTATCGCAAATTGCAAAAACTTTTACCTATAAACCTATATATTTGTTTAATAGGCCCACTATCCATTTCTTTTCCGTTTTGTACTCTCTTGGATTTTAGATACATTGATATTTAAAAATGCGTTTCTTAATTATTACATTTGTTTTTATTTTGATCCAAGAAGCAACAAGTTGTTCAAGAAATGTTTCAACAAGAGACTTTGAAGATATAATTCGAAGATTGGAGTTGTTAGAAAATGGAGACAAACGTCAGGAGATCATTGGTTTGAAATGGGAGGTAAACGAACTAAAGAACGTTGTCCATTTACGAAAAGTTGAATCGGACGAATTAAAACTGCAAATTAAAACATTAGAAAATTTTGTTAAAACGCAGAAAACATCGTTTGATGAACTAGATTCGGAGCTGAAAAAACTTCGGGCCACAATGAATACACAGAACGATAAAATCAACAATCAAGAAAGAATTATCAGTTCCTTAATTGATAGTTTATCTAAGAACAATAAAAACCGCAAAACAGTTGACATTAAAAACTTGAATAAATTACAGAACTCCAAAACACCATTTACCGAAGGTTGGGGGAAGAAAAAATATGAATTAAATACAACATCTGTTCTTAACTTACCAGTGAGCAATGATAAATCAATAGTAACAGGGAATCAGTCGCGTGGAGATTCTGACGTTCTGAAAGTTACGCGAACCTCATTGAAAAATAAAAGAAACGGTAAGTTCATATAATTATTATTATGACACACACATGCGCATTAACTAAGCTACACTGCTTGATACTGCAACAATGTCAAGATACACAGTACCCGTCCAAAGTAGTGTTTTACAATGTGGTTCATATGTTTGTGTGTTTGTGGTTTATCATTCTTATTATCATTCTTCTTCTTCTTCTTCTTCTTCTTCTTCTTCTTATTATTATTATTATTATTATTATTATTATTATTATTACTATTATTATTATTATTGTTGTTGTTGTTGTTGTTACTTCATTCGTTTTTTTCCTTTCTTATGCTATATCATTGTTTACTTCGCCAAGCACATGTTTTAAGCATTAAATTTTCAGAATCCCAAATTAATTTCCATTGAGAAATTTCGTATTATCGGATACTTCGATTTGTACTCTCCTCCCGTCTTTTTAATAATAATAATAATAATAATAATAATAATAATAATAATAATAATAATAATAATAATAATAATAATAATAATAATTATTATTATTATTATTATTATTATTATAAAGCTTTGTGTTCTTAGCTACAATAGCCTTTTTCGGGGTAAAGAGAATATCATTATTGTTATTATTATTATTATTATTATTATTATTATTATTATTATTATTATTATTATTATTATTATAAAGCTTTGTGTTCTTAGCTACAATAGCCTTTTTCGGGGTAAAGAGAATATCATTATTGTTATTATCATTATTGTTGTTGTTGTTTTTGTTGTTGTTGTCATGAGAGTAACGTTACTTTATCCGTTATTTATACCTTAGTTTATATAAACCCGAGCTTACTTTAAACTTTACTTTAAAAAATGATCACATGAATATTGTATTAATTTTTTACTGGTATTTTCCGAAAAAATAAAAAAAACTGAAATATTTCTTTAAAATTACTGAAGTATTTTTATAATTTTTGTTTCAGAAAATAAAAGGCAGACAGATACCATGATTATGTTCGAAGCACTGTTAGATGGCCAGTTTACTGATCTGGCTCCTAAATTTATACTAAAAATGAATAATGTTATACTAAATGAAGGAAATGCATACAACTATAGTGATGGTGTTTTTGCTGCCATGGTTACTGGTGTTTATATGTTTCATTGTCGAGTTACGCCAGTTTTAGGTAAAGAAGCTTATATCCAACTCATGATCAACGGTAAAGGTAGAGGTGTTCTGCACGCGTCATCGACAACAGTCTTTCAGACAACTTCCGGTACTTTCTTTGCACATCTTAATGTTGGCGATCATGTGTGGCTTGAGACAGTTTGGTTTACAAGCTCACTGCTTGGAGGCTACAGTGCATTTTCCGGCGTCCTATTACATTAAATCCAATTTTTCTATAGATTTGGATTTTTTTTCAGTCGTCTATGTCTTTTTTCTGTTCGCTTCTGTTGGAGTCACTGTATTAGTGACGGTGAATTATGTAATTTTTTTTTATAGAAAATATCATTTGAACATTATTCAAGTCAGGCATTTTTATTACTTACTTGAGTCTGGTCTTACTAAAAATCGCTTTGCGCTTTCGTAATCACATTGTAGAAAGGAAAGAGTTGTTGCTACTGGGATTTTATATTTAAAAAATGGCAATGTTTACACCAGAAGAGATATCCTTGGTGTCGCATGTAATATGCGCAACATGTTTTTTAAAATGTAAAATCCCCATAGCGGCAATTAATATGTGCGAAAATATTTCATGATAAAATAGGTTTTGAAAAATGAAAGTACAAGATTTTTCTCTTTTTTTCCGTTTCCCTGTCAACGGTAGTCATTTTGAAATTCGAAATCGCAATGCAAATTTACTCATGCTGGTTAAAATCATATACATTGACACTATAATGGACTACTTTTGCCGAAAAAAAGTCCATACAATTATTTGCGGGAAAAGGATGAGAATATCGCAGGTAAAAGATTTAGTCAACCAGTTGGTTTGAAAGATTGTAATAGAGTGGATTGGAGTTTTACGCCCCAGTCAAGAATCTTTCACTTATTTCGAGGTGGTCAGTTCTGGAATGGTTGAGGAAAACGGAGTGCCCGGAGAAAACCACCGACCTTCGGCAAGCGAACTGACAAACGTTCTCATACTAGGATCTGTCCCGAGTGGAATTCGAACCCAGGCGGTGAGAGGCGCTGTGATCCGTAAGCGCGCGCTTTAGACCACTTGGCCACCGAGGTCCCGATTGTAATAGAGATATAATTGTATTTCATTTCATTTTGTATTTTACCAAAGTTACGATAATTTTAACTCTTTATATACTGTATGTTACTGGATATATTTATTTCTAAAAAAACGTGACTTTTTTTGAATATTCAACTTTTTAAAAGTTTTTAGGGGCGACGTCAAGCTAGTAAACGTTCCCGTATGTTTACCTTAACCACTCACTACAGACATTTTAAAAAATATTTTTCGACAACATTTGGATTTTTCGATCATTATGTCGGAGGTCAAGGCAATTTGGACAAATCAGGTGAAAAAACTTTTAAAATCTTCTCCAAAATCGATAAATGTAGGCAACTTCTAGTGTGATATTTGAATTTTGTAGGGTCTTAAACATAAAGATACTCCATTTTGTTAAATTTTGTTGAAAAAAGTGAACGCATTTTTTTGCGTTAAATTTAGACAGCTTCGTAAAATAGCTTGAAATCTTAACTATTTAAATATTGTTACAGTGATGTTGTTTAACGTTGCATCAGAACTGTTGGCTTTTTTATAACAACTCATTCTACGTCTGGATTGATTGATTGAATTGCATTGATTAGTTTTTTTTTCTCTGACAAATAGAAGTGAAAACGATTCAAATCTTTTGACACCGTTGCCTGCCTTTCATTTTAGAGGTTGTTATGTTCGCCGAGTCAGTATGCCAAAGGCAAGTACACCACTCCCCCAGTTCCCACTGCGGTAGCTCAGTTGGTAGAGTGCTCGCTCCGTAAGTGGAAGGTCGTGGGATCGAACCCCGGCCGAGTCTGACCCAAGACTTGAAAGTGGGTAGTGACTGTTCTGTAGCCAAGCACTCGGCATTACGAAATGAAATTATGGTTCTTTCGGATGGGAACTTAAAATAAACGAGGTCCCGTGTCATGGCAGGCTTGGCACGATAAAGAACCCTGCTGTATAATGCCATCAGCGCAACGCACAGGCAAAATTTCTGCACTTTCGCCTATAACTGGCGACGTCTCGATATAAGTGAAATATTCTTGACTGGGACGTTAACACCATTACTCAACTCAACTCACTCCCCCAGTTTATAATCCTGGCAACGAGTGAACTAGTCGATACACTATCTTCTTCTAGTAAAGTCGAGCGCCAGGAGAGGAAGCAATAAATAAAACGTTAAAGTCTTATGTATGACCCGGTCTTAGTTCGAAGCCACGACTTCCCACTCTCTGACTATTTAAATATTGATAAGTCAGTTTCATAAATTTAATTCTTTTCTGATACAAGCTTATCTATGTTGATCTTATGGAATAAGTCAACAAGTGGAAGTGCACTGACGTTACCGACATTTAATGTTTGATGCAACTAGTTAAATACTTAATAGTCCTTGAAAACGACATTATTGTCACAAAAAGTCTTAAAATAGATTTTAAACAGGATACATTATCTAAATGGAGTCCAGGTTTGGCCTTACTATTTTTTCTGAACTTAAAAGCTTAGTATATAGACTCATTAAATAGTGGAAATCAGTCTAATTCCGGAGTTTTGGTTTGTTTTTTATCGATTCAAATATTATTCTTTCAACTTATGTACAAGACAGGCGCTTTTTTCTTAATGATGCCAGTGAGGGGGGAACATCTGTGCGACAAGGATTCAACCAACAATTGAACATTTTATTTTGTAGTATATATAACCAATTATCGAAGAAAACAACCGATCAACGGCAAGCGAAATAGCCAAAATAATAAAAGCCAAAGGTCGGTGGTTTCTTCTGGGCACTCCGGTTTCATCGATCATCCCAAAAACTACCGCCTCGATATAATTGAAAAAATCTTTAAAAAAAATCTTTACTTTTGCCCAAAACACCATTGATCCAATCTAATCAAATCAATATTCGGCAACGGAACTGAAAAACTTTCTCAAAGAAGTGTGATTTGAACCTAGGTGGTAAAAGGCTATTTGGTCTAAAAGCCAGTTCAAAAGACCACTCGGCCGCTTAAGTCCTCGTAAACTTTTTATTTATGGTTTGAACATGCATTTCATTCTTCATGTCTTAATTTTATTTTGCTGTACTGTATCGATTCTTGGCTGGCTTGTCATTTTCCAAGTGTACGTTATTCACGATGTATATTTTTTAAATTCTCTTTCAGAGCTTAAAATTTAATTAATTGGTATTGGTAAAAAATTCTGATTACAGCTGTATGTGATTTTTTTTATACAAATGTAAATGTTCAACACATTGATAATGAGTTTGATACTTGACGTTCAAACACACAGTAGTTTAGTTTAAACATATTTTAGTGCCAATTATTAAATACATTGCAAAGGGATCGGACGTAAGTTTAAAAACTTATAATTGTCCTTTCCCTATATATATATATATATATTTACGTACATTGAACACACAGTACGTCGCATGTTTTCGAAAACTTCTAGAGTTGTAAAATCCTGTACAGCAAGCGTTATATCAGATTATGAAGAAAACAACATGTGTGTGTGTGTGTGTGTGTGTGTGTGTGTGTGTTGTGGATTGGTGGTACAAAAAAATAATGGATTTTCCAATGCCAAAATGAAACCATTTAAGCGAAAAAAAGTCATCAAATCCCAAAAAAAAAAAAAAAAAAAAAAAACGCATTGTACAATCTAATGATGCAAATGCACTTAAAAAACATATTTTATCTTAAGTCTAACTTTGAAAATCGGACAACTCAAAAAGAGCTGACATAAGTTTTAGCATTGTTAATTAAAAATTGAAATTTTAGTGGCAAATAAAAATGTAGTTTTTCTTTATTTGATAAAGATATTTGAGAAAAATCTCAATGATTAAGTTACATTGACCTAAATGAATTCAATGAAGGCTTAACATGGTATTGTTCTGATTTCAACAACATCTCTTGGGACAAGTGGTATTGTATGAAATGAATTACCTTTAGCGTATGAACTTACGTATTGGTAAACGGAAAACAAACATTCTGATGATGTTAAAAATTGATAAGAAACAAAGAATTCACAGGATATTGACATTCTATGTTTCTAGGGAAATGTCTGTTTCAAGCTCCCTTAGAAACCAACAACTAATAACTATTAAAAGGAAAATAGAAGGTAATTAATTCAAATCCCACGTCAAAATAAAGTTATCAACATGATAATGCCCTTCATATGAACCTTTTCTTTATTAATATTTGCAAATCTCAATAAATTTTTATCTTTATTACCTTGCTTATTGAAGATGTTGATTCTTGCGTTATTATCATGGCAATTCACATTGGTGCTTGTCATAATTGGAACATGGACATATGACTTTATTTAATAGAACAGTTTTATGACAACCAAATCCGTCAATCTAACGAGTGATAATATGTATGTAGATTGCTACATATATATTTCATAACATGAAAACTACGGTTTTTTTAAATAAAGACATAAACGCATGTTTTACGCAAGTAATGGCTTATATTTAAACGTTTTTAAAAACATCTGTTTTAACTTTTTGTGCCGATTGTTTAGTTTATATATATATATATATTGGCTGTTTTATCATTAAATGGGTAGGATTGATGCTGCAGCTAGTTATTTAGAACCTTTTTTCTTTTTTTAAATGACTACAGCAATTTTTTCAGAAACAATATAGCCACATCAGGGTTCAATATTGAGATTTTACCTAATGTCCTTGACCTTTGACCTTCTCACATAAATATGTAAAATCGTTTAAAGTTGATGAACGTTTGTACATGTACTTAGTTTATTAAAATCTATCCATAAACGTAGAATTTATAGAGAGGAGACGATATTGGGATTAACAAGTTAATAGGGTTATTCTTAAGATTTTTCTAAAACTTTGGATAGGGATATGATAAAAACATGAACCATACTATTAAATACGATTTTGTCATTATGCCTTAGTAGTAAAAATTAGAAGAAGCACTAGATAAAAAGAATTTCTTTTTCTTTGATATATGTTATTGTTAGCTTTGGAAATTGGCGAACACACTTTTTTGATCGTCTCAATCTTTCTATTATATATATATATATATATATATATATATATATATATATATATATATATATATATATATATATATATATATATATATATATATGTGTGTGTGTGTGTGTGTGTGTGTGTGTGTGTGTGTGTGTGTGTGTAATGAGATGGTGATGTGTAATTCCGATATAAGATACATACATTTTATTTGGTGAATGATACAAAAAGGAGCGCACCAAACTCATGCTCCCAACTTCATATTTGCCTTAGTTGTGGTTATAAATATCTACACAGATGCACTTTAAGGAGTTGCATGGTAAACAACCAACATTCTTTCACTTATATCTAGGCAGTCAGTTCTGGATGTTGTAGGAATTTACAATACCCAGAAAAACCGAAACCGTCAAGAAAAAAATGTGGAATATTTAAGCCGGAATTAAATACAAAAGTTTTTAAGATTTAGCTTTGTGGACATGAACTTATCTTTGTATCTAAGTATGGTTTATGACACATTCTTTTCCCCCGTTTTTATCTTGTTCCAAGTCGCATTGAAATACATCTAAAATGTAGGAGAAACCAACCTTGACCTTACATATACCACACCATAGTTCATAATAGGTCATTTCATGCTGTTTTGTTGTTCTACTTTTCCTTTAAAATCCACAGAGAAATATAGAAATAGAAGGCAGACACAAAATTTCAAGTTTTCACCTGGCCAGTGACCTTGACCTTCAAAACATATAACACATTAAGGTTCGTGGCACATCACATACCTTTATACCCAGTTTCATTAAAATCTATCATTGCAGGTAGAAAATATGGGGCGAAATTTTGGAAAAATCCTATGAATCTTTTAAACGAGTTAGGATTTATGATACATCCTCTTTTTCTGGTTAACACTAGTTCATTCGATAACAAAATAGTAAAACGATTGTTTATCGGCTTTCCCTTTAATAGAGTGAACAGCCAATCACATCACAAAAATAAATCATGAGTTGCCTGAAATGCGAAATCAACAAATCAAAAATTAGCATTGACATCGTCGAGAGTGAAACAAACAATGAAATAGCCAAGCAGTTTTGTTCATGAATAAATGATTTCGTTTCTTTTTTTTCATTCTTAGTGGATGAGCCAAAGGTCGTGGGTTCAAACCATGCCGGGTTCTACATAAGACTTTTAAAATTTGACATTTGATAATGCTTCCTTGCTTGTTATCCGGCATTAAGAGGCTAGATTATCGGCTGATTCACTCGGTGTTATGACAATGTGACCGGGGAATGGTACGCTTGTCTGCGGTATACTGACTGGGTGAACTATAGCACCTTAACATTCTGTATAATCCAGTTACCTACGCGATATAGTAGCATAGTGATAGCGGAGCGGATATTGACTCTGGATTATCCAGAATGGCGTCTTAACAAAATTTGCAATGAATGCACGCTAGTACACACTTGCACATCTCACGCATGCGAATTTGTTCTTGGAAAAATCCATAAAAATTAATAACCTTGCTCTTGTCGCATATAAGAAAAAAATTGCTGATGTGACGGTAAACAACATAACAACTACAACACTATCTAAACCAAATAAAAAAATAGCTTTGACACTTTTAAGAATGAAACAAACAATCGAATAGCCCAGCAATTGCGTTTAATAAATATTCCGTTTCTTCTTTTATATGACCGCCTTAGTGAATGAGTGAACGGTCGTGGGTTTAAACACAGGTCGGGTTATACATAAGACTTTAAAATTTGAGGTAATGCTTTCTCGCCTAATACTTGGCATTAAAAGGACATAGTTACGGCTGATCACTTGGTGTCAGGGCAAAGTGATCAGGGGAGTGGTATGCGTGTTTGGCGCATACTGCCTCAGTGAGCTAGCACGTCATTTAAAGTCAACTAAAGTGCGCGCTAATGCAAGACAGACCATAAAAAACTCGCACATCTCAAGACGAACATATAATGGAACCACTGCACATAAAACTCCCGATTTTAGACAGGCATTAGATTGATTTGTCAAGTGGTATACTCTAAAGAGGTTTTGTTTGACAGCGGAAGCCGGAGTACCCGGGGAAAACTATCGACCTTCGGCATGCGACCGGACAAACTTTGTCTAACTAGGATCTGTCCAAGCGGGATTCGAACCCAGGCGGTGGGAAGCATTGTGATCAGTTAGCGCGTTATTTTGACCACTTAGCCGACGAGACCATTCGTACAGTTGTAAGAGACTCAGTGCCATTAAGATACTTAAAGTTTCTGTTATGTCATTGTAAATTCCTTTATAAAAATGAGTGGAGTGGAGTAATGGTGTTTTACGCCCCAGTCAAGAATCTTTCACTTATTTCAAAGAGGTCAGTTCTGGAATGGTGGAGGAAACCGGAGTGTCCGGAGAAAACCACCGACCTTCGGCAAGCGAACTGACAAACTTTCTCACACTAGGATCTGCCCCGAATGGGATTCGAACCCAGGCGGTGAGAGGCACTGTGATCCGTAAGCGCGCGCTTTAGACCACTCAGCCACCGAGGCCCCTTTAAAAAATGAGAAAATCGAATTAGCACATGACTTGTGTGTGTAATTTGAAGTGTCATTTTATAAAGAGATTTAAAATTAGCGTATGGCACTTTTGTTAAAATATTTCATCTAGTTAACCTTATCCATAAATACCTCTCTTATTCATAAAACAGACTTAGTCTGTTTGACAACCATCGAGCCAAGAGGAATAATTCTTACATATTTCGATTTGTGAATCATTGTCTTTCTTACTCCAACAGACAGTTCATTACATTCTTTGTGTGTGCTCGCATAAATAAATAAATAAATAAATAAATAAATGAATGAATGAATGAATGAATGAATGAATGGTCCGATATACCACTTTTTGAATTTAATCATAAAAATACATTCAAAAAGTGGTATATGACAGTCATATACCACTTTTATGACAATGTCATATACCACTTTTATTCAAAAGGTGGTATATAAAAGAATGAATAAAAAAAAATAATAAATAAATAAATAACATTGGAAGAAATTTATCCTAAGATTCCGTTTTACATTAAACATAATTTTTTTTAATATTTGCAATATTGTTATGACATAAAATCATGCTTATTTTATAAATTACTTAGTTTTTGCTAAATAATTAAAACTACTTTTTTTCAATTTTCAAATTTATATGCGTGATTTTATGATATTTTTTGTTTTCGTTAAGTCATTTTTGTTTTCTACACATTCTGAAATTCGTTTCGATTAAAGTGACTTGTTTAACAAATAAATTGTCCTGCAAAGTAGCCCCCGGGCTGGCATCCTGATAACGAAGTTATCTCCCTGGAATGTGCGTACGTCTCTAGCGTTTTGATTGGCGGAAAAAGCCGGCTATGTCCAATACAACAGCTGCATATGAAACGCGATTGGGGATTCCCCACATGAATGGTGTTTATTTCAAAGAGTTTGGTGTGAGTTAGCCTTTATTTTGTGAAAGTACTTACCTTCATGCTTTTAACTCCTTGTCTTATAATGGTTATCTGTATTAGTCAGTGTTCCAAAATTTGACACAAGCCTAATAATTGTATGCTTTAGCAGCTTAGCCTACTTCACTCGGTGCCTCAGGATTCGTTGTCATTGCCTACACAGATCTATCCCGTAGACTTGAATTTGCTTACTTTATAAATTTCCCAGATTTCCTTGTCCTATCTTATATTTTCTTGCTTTGCTTGATCGCTTGGACTTTGTTTTTCCAACGCTTGATTGTTTGACTTTCAATGTCCAGACTTGAATTTGCTTGATTGCCTGTTCCCCCTAGTCAGATCTTTGCTTGATTTCTTCTTTCTCATGTCCATCATCGAATATTGATAAATTGTCTTTTCCTGTCCAGACTAGAATTTCCTTACTTTGTTTGCTTTCCTCTTTTCTTGTTCAGACTAGAATTTCCTTAATTTGTTTGCTTTCCTCTTTTCTTGTCCAGACTTGAGTTTCCTTACTTTGTTTGCTTTCCTCTTTTCTTGTTCAGACTTGAGTTTCCTTACTTTGTTTGCTTTCCTCTTTTCTTGTCCAGACTAGAATTTCCTTACTTTGTTTGCTTTGCTCTTTTCCTGTTCAGACTAGAATTTCCTTACTTTGTTTGCTTTGCTCTTTTCTTGTTCAGACTAGAATTTCCTTACTTTGTTTGCTTTCCTCTTTTCTTGTTCAGACTAGAATTTCCTTACTTTGTTTGCTTTCCTCTTTTCCTGTTCAGACTAGAATTTCCTTACTTTGTTTGCTTTGCTCTTTTCTTGTTCAGACTAGAATTTCCTTACTTTGTTTGCTTTGCTCTTTTCTTGTCCAGACTAGAATTTCCTTACTTTGTTTGCTTTCCTCTTTTCTTGTCCAGACTAGAATTTCCTTACTTTGTTTGCTTTCCTCTTTTCTTGTTCAGACTAGAATTTCCTTACTTTGTTTGCTTTGCTCTTTTCTTGTTCAGACTAGAATTTCCTTAATTTGTTTGCTTTCCTCTTTTCTTGTTCAGACTAGAATTTCCTTACTTTGTTTGCTTTGCTATTTTCTTGTTCAGACTTGAGTTTCCTTACTTTGCATTATTCCTGGTCTTTTTCTGTCCAGACTTGATTCCTTGTCTTTTTTTGTTCAGACTTTAATTTGCTTGATTGTCCATCCTCCCTAACTGGCATGACTAGGATTGCTCAATTACTTGTCTCTTTTGTGTATCATCACATCTTGATTTCTTGTCTTTTCCTGTCTTAACTTGAGTTTTTTAATTAGCCTGGTTGCATTTTATTTAGTTTGTGTGATTATCTTGGTCCCTTTGTCGCTTTTTTATCAAAACTTGTATTTGGGTGATTGCTTGTCTTTCCTGTCCAATCCTAAGTATGTTGACTAGCTTGGTTACTTCCCATTTCCGGTCTCCCGGTTGTGTATAATACTAGATTTATTGTCTTGTCTTCTTGTTCTTGATTCCAAACATTTCCTTTCAAAGTCTCATTTGCATGATTGCTTGCCTTTTTCAACCAGTTTTAGTTTTAGTTTGTTTTATTTGTTTCATTCCTTGCTTTTCTGTTTAGAGCTAAGTTTGATGACTTACTTTCATTTTTCCCTTTGAAAACTTCAAATTGTGTGATTCCTTGTCTTCTCCTGTCCTGACTTGAGAGTTTGCTTTATTCTTTGTCATTTTCTGTCTAGAGCCAAATTTGATTTCTTTTCCAACCCAAACTTGTGTTTGCTTGATTCATTGTCCTTCCAGTCCAGACTTGGTTTAACTTGATTCCTATTTTTTTTTTTTTGTCTGTGTATTCTTGATTCTTTGTCATTACCTGTCTAGAGCCAAGTTTTATTTCTTTGTTCAATCGCTTGATTTTCTTCTTCAGACTTAAGATTCCTTGCTTTGCTTGATTGTCTGTCTTTCTTGTCTAGATTTGAGCTTGCTTGCTATGCTTGATTATCTGTCTTTCTTTTTCTGACTTTCTTTTAGATTGCTTTTTTTAGACTTTATTTTGTTAAAATATTTGGTTTTTTTTCTTGAGTTTGCTTGATTCTATTTCTTTTCAAGTCTTTCCTTTCCATGCTTGAGTTTGACATTTTTTTTTATTTTTTTAGGTCTTGACTTGCATTATTTAGATTCTGAAAGGATTATGGTCTATTGTTTTTGTTTTGTATTTTTTTACAGAAATTTGGTTTTTACTTTACAGCTTATGTTTAAAGATATTAATGAGTTGAAGATGGAGTTGATGCAGAATGAAAATGAAGATAAATCAGATATGAAGGTAACTTTATATGACACCAGTCCTTCAAGTCAATTTACTGGTAAGTGCTATAAATAGTAACAGACAACTGTAAATATTAAAGTGTTGCTATTAGGCCACTAGGAAATGTCTTATTGTATAAGTCACCTTGTTTCTGAAAGTGAACTTTGCAAAACAGTTCATAGAAATCCAATTATTTAGGCATTTTTTGCTTACTTGAGTCTAGTCATAACAAAAAATCAGCTATGGCATCCACAATTACCATAACATATTTTTGTAAATAAGGAAATTGTTGCTGCTACTACAAATATTTTACATGTTAAAACAGGAAAAATGGTGGATTCTTTTGCACATACGGCATAAGGTATTACCAAAAACATCACTTCTGGTGTAAACATAACCATTTTTTGCATGTAAAATCTCCTTAGCAGCCATTGCCGTAGCTGAGTTGGTAGAGTGCTCGCTCCATAAGTGGAAGGTCGTGGGTTTGTACCCCGGGTGGGTCTGACCCAGGACATGAAAGTGGGTAGTGACTTTTTCTTTGCCAAGCACTCAGTATTACGAACTAAAGTCAAGGTCCTTTCGGATGGGAACTTAAAATAAACGAGGTCCTGTGTCACGGTGTGGCACCATAAAGAACCCTGTTGTATAATGTTGTCAGTGCAACACACAGGCAAAATTTCTGCACCTTCGCCTATAGCTAGCGACCTCTCAATATAAGTGAAATATTATTGACTGGGACGTTAAACACCATTACCCGACTCAACTCAACTCAACTCCTTAGCAGCATCAGTTTCCTGTCTACAGAAATATTCTATGATATTCAGGGAAGTAAGTAAAAAATACAAATCTTAATTAAAGTTACCTGGATTTTCTATAAAATTTTTTGCATGATTTACTGTCACAAACACATTGGCTCAAAAGTAGTTGTTTTTGTTTTAACTTTGATACTAAAAGTGCTTAGTGGTAGAAATTTATCTTGAACTACTGTCCTTGCTACAAATAGCTAAAAAATACTGCTAAATGGAGATAGAAAATTTAAAAAAAAAAAAAAAAAAGAAAGAAAGAAAGAAAGAAAGAAAGAAAGAAAGAAAAAAAAAACTTGAATGAATTCTTCATTATGATAAAATTAAGCTGTGGCTGCAAATAGTTGAGAAACAGCTGATATATGAGCATGCCCAAGAAATATGTCAGTTTAATGAAACTAGAATTCCAGCAGGAATAGTTGATTAACAATCTGCAAATTAATGTATTGTTGGACAGTATGCTTTCACCTTTTTAAAGAATGCCCAGAAAGGTTACATTTATAGACAAAACTTTCAAGGCATGAAGGTGATCTTATCAGACATTTGAATTATGAACTTCATTTATCATAAGTTTGATGGACATTTGTCATTGTTGTCTGGTTTCTGGAACAGGAAATTATGATTGACCAAAGATCAGTGTGTCAAGTTGAATTTTGGCTTATTGTTGAAGGTCATTTACCTGAGTTAAAATTGATACATCTTTGTATTGACCTTTTAAGTTCAAAGTGACAAATCATTCAAGAGGGAAAAAGATTACCTTTAGAGGATGGTCCTCTGTGTGTGTGTGTGTGTGTGTGTGTGTGTGTGTGTGTGTGTGTGTGTGTGTGTGTGTGTGCAGGGGGGGTGTACGTTGTGTGTATATGTGTTGTGTACATTTCGGTGTGTGTGTTTTGTGTATGCTTGTGGAGAGAGACCAGACCAATCCTTTGGATTATTTTTATAAAATTAAGAAAATCTTGACCACCATCATGCATTTTGCTGCAGCAGCAACAAGTATTTTATGATATATGACACTAACAACTTAGCTTTTTAAAGCATGCTAAGTTGTTCTGTCAAAATCATGATATATTGAACTTTGACTGGTATATTTGTGTAAAGCAGAAATCTATCTGATACAGAGTAAACGATCTCCATGATGGATATCGTACCCTCCTGGTATGTCGTGGATCGTGGTATGTTGTGGGCTGTCTGATCCTGTTATCTGTTACCTTATATAAAGATTAAATGCTGTCGAAAAATCAAGATTAAATATGTGTCTGTTTATTTACACTTCAGGTAAAGTGATACTAGCTAAAAATTATAGATTAGGATAAAATGAGTGTTTACAGGATTAAAGGATCAGTTGGAGTGATTCAGCTTTAGCTTAAGTAAAGCTCAACTACATAGTTTTAACTTAAGCTCTGAACAAAAGTTAATGAATAACAGTCATTAAAAAAGACTACATATGCCCCAGTTGAAATTTGATTTTGTTTTAAATTGTTCATTCGCATTTTTTTCCATTGTGAAAAAGAAAGTAGGTCACAGTGCTAAACGTGTAGAATACCCAGGACCCTTTTCCTCTGTTCTGTACAGGAACTTACACTATAATTATTTTATCACTCATTTAGATTTTTAAAAAAATAACAATGTTGGGGATCTTTTTAAATCTACATCTGCTTTTTTCACTCCTCTTTTTGTTTTGGTGGTGGTGGTGGTGGTGGTGTGGTGGTGGGGGTTATAATTTAAGTTCTTGCCCAACATAACAACCATGGGGTTCAACACTTACAGACTCTATAGACAGGTAGTCTTTATTTTGAGGCTTTTGTTTTGGATGAATATATAGCCAAAGGACCTTCATTATTGTCTTAATAATTAATTGACAAGTGTTTGTTTTATGGAGGTTGACATTTTAGCAGGTATTATTATACAGAAAGGTTGTATAGACATGGATTTTTGAGTAGGTTGATATGTAAAGAATGGTGGTTTTTATAAAGAGATGAATGCAGTAGCAAGTTTTACTGTACATACAGGTGATCTTTCTGTATAGGTGGCTGCTATAGCTGCTTTAACATGTTTACCTCTAGTGACAGGTGGTCTTTTTATAGAGGTAGATGCAATAATAATTTTTTTTCTGTAGACAGGTTATAGAGTTGATGCTATCTAGAGTAGGCTTTGCTGTAGTGACAGGTGGATTTATATACAGATGGATGCTTTAGCAGTCTTGCTGTAGAGGTGGATGCTATAGCAGCTTTTTCTGTGGTGGCATGTGGTGTTTATTTATATACAGATGGATGCTTTAGCAGTCTTCCTGTAGAGGTGGATGCTATAGCAGCTTTTTCTGTGGTGGCATGTGGTGTTTATATACAGATGGATGCTTTAGCAGTCTTCCTGTAGAGGTGGATGCTATAGCAGCTTTTTCTGTGGTGGCAGGTGGTGTTTATATACCATAGCAGTCATTATATAGAGGTGGATGCTATAACATTTAGCTTTTATTCAGATGGGCGTTTAGCATAGAAGTTGATGCTATATCAGTATGTTTGTAGTGACAGGTGAACTTTTATAGAGGTAGATGCTGTAGCAGGTTTTTCTGTAGTGACAGGTGGTCTTTTTATACAGATGGATGCTTTAGCATCTTCCTATAGAGGTGGAGGCTATATAAGTTTTTTTTTTTGAAGTGACAGGTGAACTTTAGATGCTATAACAGGTTTTCTGTAGTGACAGATGGTCTTTATATAGAGGTGGATGTTATAGCAGGTGTTATTGTAGAATGATGATTGTGCTGATTGCTAAGTTTGAAAAATTGAAATTAAAACATATTGATATTCTACTGCATGAGTTGAACATTTACATTTAATTTCTTTTTTTATGTCTTGATTAAATTGATTTCTTGAAGCGATTCATTGTAATTTGAGTGTCATCTGCTGTATCTGTGAGATTGCTTTTGTATTATGTAAGATGATAGGCAGAAGGGGAAAAAATTTAAAAAGAAAATAGAGATTTAGATAAATAAGATTTTCTAGATCTAACTGTCCATGAAGATTTGTGGATTCTGGATCCTTTTTGCATCAACAAAATTAGAGATGCCAAGATAGCAGAATGGTGTAAATTACCTGCCCATATGGTGTAAACCAAACTTTCCTTGAAGATTTGTACATGTGGTTTCTAAATCCCTGGTTGCATCAACAAAATTAGAGATGCCAAGATAGCAGAATGGTGTAAATCTTAACTTTCCATGAAGATTTTGTGGTTTCTAAATCCCCTTTTGCATCAAAACAATTAGAAAGGCCTCCATACCAGAGCTGTCTAAATTGTCTGTCCATTTTGTGTAAATCCCACCCAGATAAAAACCCCTAAAGTGAGAAAATTTGTAAGTAATGACTTTACTCTTGGTACTCCAGTTTTCTCAACCATTCCTGAATTGACATGAAAGAATCTTGTCTGGTTTTTAAACTCTGTAAGTCGTTTTTCCACTCCATTTTTATTTTCTCATGCTTCTTGAGTAAAAATTTTTGAAATAAACTGTCCTCTTAATGCATGCAATAAAGCCATGTAATAAAGATTATAAGAAATGCAGTGTATGTGATTGCTTAACTTTGTGCTCTTGTTGTATCATGAAAATGAGGTCATTTTGTGTGTGTGTGTGTGTGTGTGTGTGTGTGTGTGTGTGTGTGTGATGAGAGTTAAGTATAATGTGAACATTTTAATTTTTTTCCTACACTGAGAAACTGGGCCTCTGTTGTTCATTGGTCTAAGCGCATGCTTTCAAATTAAAGTACCTCCAATTACCTGGGTTCAATTTTCTCTCAGTTTTTGAGTTGTTTGCTGAATTTTGGTGCTTTTTAAATTTTTTTTCTATGATTCCCAGGAATATATTGTCTGGTATAAAAACTCAAATACTCTGCTCCACTTCATTTTTATTTGCTCTAGCTTTTGGTATAAATATGATTTATGTCTTCTTAATCTTTGTAATAAAACCATGTTATCAAAATCATATTACCGTACATTGTCTGTCTGGACTGCAAGATAACTGTTTTTGATGTAATTATTGTAATGTTGTTTAACGTCTCATCAGCAATTTTTCAGCTACTCATGACGAGAGCATGTAGATTAATCTAAGAAAAAAATCTTTTATGCGTGTGATATGCTAGTGTATATTATGGCCTGCTGTGTACTAGAAGGCACTCAGAGCCATTTTTTGGTAACGGTGCTTGCTCACCAAGTCAGCATGCCACAGGCAAGCTTACCACTCCTCTGGTCCATTATTCGGTCACCAGGTGAATCAGTTGACAATCTATCTTCTGATGCCGAGTATTAGATGAGAAAGCAATATTTCAAATTTTGAAGCTTTACGTATAAACCAGCTTGGTGCAAGATTACTGCTGAACTTAATTCTGTTGTTGTAACATGGAAATATGGTTTTCTTTTATATCATATGTACAGTTTGACCGTTTTTCAATTTCACAATATAAATATATGAAATTTTCTAGGATTATGTACTATGTAACATTTGTTTTCATTTGCATATTGAACACATTACATTTGTTGAAAAAATTGATTATACAACTATATAGCTTATTGCATAAAAATGTACAAATACTAAAAATTTCATTGTTTAATAAATTCAGTATTGCATAAATGCTTTTGTAAGATTTGTTAAAAAGTATATATATATATATATATATATATATATATATATATATATATATATATATATATATATATATATATATGGTGGCTTTATTTTGTTTGAAACAGATTTTTATAGTGTTTTATGTGTTGTTATAAATTTACAAGAAGATTTATTGTAATAAATCTAAAAAATAAGATAGAGTCTTTTATTCCTCAAGATATCTTGAGGTTTAGAGTTCAAAGTAATGGCTACCAACTGTTGCCACAAACCAGACAAATTTATACATAAAAGAGACTACAATTGTATACACAGATTGAGCAGAACATGTGTGATGTTACTGACCTATATTTATAAAGCAAAATATTTTTCTGACCTAGTTATTATATTTAACTTGTTTTCTTTTTCTTTACTTCTTTACTTATTGTTGTAGATATATTGATTATATTTTTATGGTTGACTATATTTCAATATAAGCAGGTTATTTTTGGTTTTAATGTCCTGATTATCTCCCTTGACAATCAGCTGTTTTTGTTTATTACTGGTCAGCTATAAACACAATACATTTAATTCATGTAATAATTCAAGGTCATAAACTTTTCTTTATACACCAAACCCTCATTAATGGTACATGGGAAAGAAATTAGTATTTGAGTACTTTTGTATTTGAAAATATTTTTGAAAACTTCAATACAAATGCTTTTTAATTTCATTGAATAAGGATTGATCTATTTAAAAATGAGTTAACTTGCTAAAAAGGGTCAATATTTGGCAAAAATACTTAAATGTACAATACTTTAATTCACATGCTGTTAGATTTTAAAATTTATTTATTTATTTATTTATTTATTTATTTATTTATTTATTTATTTATTTATTTATTTTTGATTACTAGTATTTCTTTTTTTTTTTTTTTCTGAAAAATATGGAAGTCATGATTTTATCATAAACAAGAACATTATACAGAGTTTTACAATTACCAAAGACAATAAAATTTGAAATCGCTTTCTTGTCTGATGTTTGGCATTAGGAGGATAGAGTATCAATCAGAACACCCAGTGCCAGGATAATGGACTGGAGGAGTGATGTGTTTGTCTGTGGCTCTTGACTCATTGAGCTAGCAGCTTACCAAAGTCACCTTGAGTGCACCCTAGTACAAGGCAGACCATAATTCACATTTGTGCATCTCTTGCATACACAAACTTGTTATTAGATTAATCCATAGAGATTAAAAACCTTGAAATGATCAGCAAAAGCTGAAAAATATCTGATGTGATGTTAGACAACATTATAACAACAAAAACAACAACATCATCATTCTTTCTTAAAGCCCTCAGAATATATAGAACCAGAGTCACTGGCATCAGTATAAAAGATAAAGGGAAGGCCACATTTACCTGCATCAGTGTAAAAGAAAAGGAAAAATCCAAGGCCAGACACGCAATCACTCCTTTAGCACTATGGGCAAGTGCTCTACAAACTTGCCTACCTTGACTGATACCTTCCTACCTTCCAGAATTTTTTTGACCAACTTAAATCATTGAAACAAAATTATGTTCAACTCCCCAACTCAACCCAGCCCCAAAAGTTCTTTGAACTACCAACTAAGCTGTTTTGAATGCAACACTGATAAAACTATAGTGACCTAGTCACAGAGTCATATGACTGTAGTTACCTAGTTGAAATGCTGCAACACTGATAAAACTATAGTGACCTAGTCACAGAGTCATATGACTGTAGTTACCTAGTTAAAATGCTGCAACACTGATAAAACTATAGTGACCTAGTCACAGAGTCATATGACTGTAGTTACCTAGTTAAAATGCTGCAACACTGATAAAACTATAGTGACCTAGTCACAGAGTCATATGACTGTAGTTACCTAGTTAAAATGCTTCAACACTGATAAAACTATAGTGACCTAGTCACAGAGTCATATGACTGTAGTTACCTAGTTCAAGTGCTGCAACTCTGATAAAACTATAGTGAACTAGTCACAGAGTCATATGACTGTAGTTACCTAGTTAAAATGCTGCAACACTGATAAAACTATAGTGACCCAGTCACAGAGTCATATGACTGTAGTTACCTAGTTGAAATGCTGCAACACTGATAAAACTATAGTGACCTAGTCACACTGATAAAAATATAGTGACCTAGTCACAGAGTCATATGACTGTAGTTACCTAGTTAAAATGCTGCAACACTGATAAAACTATAGTGACCTAGTCACAGAGTCATATGACTGTAGTTACCTAGTTAAAAAGCTGCAACACTGATAAAACTATAGTGACCTAGTCACAGAGTCATATGACTGTAGTTACCTAGTTAAAATGCTGCAACACTGATAAAACTATAGTGACCTAGTCACAGAGTCATATGACTGTAGTTACTTGATTAAAATGCTGCAACACTGATAAAACTATAGTGACCTAGTCACAGAGTCATATGACTGTAGTTACCTAGTTAAAATGCTGCAACACTGATAAAACTATAGTGACCTAGTCACAGAGTCATATGACTGTAGTTACCTAATTAAAATGCTGCAACACTGATAAAACTATAGTGACCTAGTCACATAGTCATATGACTGTAGTTACCTAGTTAAAATGCTGCAACACTGATAAAACTATAGTGACCCAGTCACAGAGTCATATGACTGTAGTACCTAGTTAAAATGATTCAACACTGATTAAACTATAGTGACCCAGTCACAGAGTCATATGACTGTAGTTACCTAGTTAAAATGCTGCAACACTGATAAAATAATAGTTACCTAGTCACAGAGACACATGACTGTAGTTACCTAGTTAAAATGCTGCAACACTGATAAAACTATAGTGACCTAGTCACAGAGTCACATGACTGTAGTTACCTAGTTAAAATGCTGCAACACTGATAAAACTATAGTGACCCAGTCACAGAGTCATATGACTGTAGTTACCTAGTTAAAATGCTGCAACACTGATAAAACTATAGTGACCTAGTCACAGAGTCATATGACTGTAGTTACCTAGTTAAAATGCTGCAACACTGATAAAACTTTAGTGACCCAGTCACAGAGTCATATGACTGTAGTTACCTAGTTAAAATGCTGCAACACTGATAAAACTATAGTGACCTAGTCACAGTGTCACATGACTGTAGTTACCTAGTTAAAATGCTGCAACACTGATAAAACTATAGTGACCTAGTCACAGAGTCATATGACTGTAGTTACCTAGTTAAAATGCTTCAACACTGATAAAACTTTAGTGACCTAGTCGCATAGTCATTTGACTATAGTTACCTAGTTAAAATGCTGCAACACTGATAAACCTATAGTGACCCAGTCACAGAGTCATATGACTGTAGTTACTTAGTTAAAATGCTTCAACACTGATAAAACTATAGTGACCTAGTCACAGAGTCATATGACTGTAGTTACCTAGTTAAAATGCTGCAACACTGATAAAACTTTAGTGACCCAGTCACAGAGTCATATGACTGTAGTTACCTAGTTAAAATGCTGCAACACTGATAAAACTATAGTGACCTAGTCACAGTGTCACATGACTGTAGTTACCTAGTTAAAATGCTGCAACACTGATAAAACTATAGTGACCTAGTCACAGAGTCATATGACTGTAGTTACCTAGTTAAAATGCTTCAACACTGATAAAACTTTAGTGACCTAGTCGCATAGTCATTTGACTATAGTTACCTAGTTAAAATGCTGCAACACTGATAAACCTATAGTGACCCAGTCACAGAGTCATATGACTGTAGTTACCTAGTTAAAATGCTTCAACACTGATAAAACTATAGTGACCTATTCACAGAGTCATATGACTGTAGTTACTTGATTAAAATGCTGCAACACTGATAAAACTATAGTGACCTAGTCACAGAGTCATATGACTGTAGTTACCTAGTTAAAATGCTGCAACACTGATAAAACTATAGTGACCTAGTCACAGAGTCATATGACTGTAGTTACCTAATTAAAATGCTGCAACACTGATAAAACTATAGTGACCTAGTCACATAGTCATATGACTGTAGTTACCTAGTTAAAATGCTGCAACACTGATAAAACTATAGTGACCTAGTCACAGAGTCACATGACTGTAGTTACCTAGTTAAAATGCTGCAACACTGATAAAACTATAGTGACCCAGTCACAGAGTCATATGACTGTAGTTACCTAGTTAAAATGCTGCAACACTGATAAAACTATAGTGACCTAGTCACAGAGTCATATGACTGTAGTTACCTAGTTAAAATGCTGCAACACTGATAAAACTTTAGTGACCCAGTCACAGAGTCATATGACTGTAGTTACCTAGTTAAAATGCTGCAACACTGATAAAACTATAGTGACCTAGTCACAGTGTCACATGACTGTAGTTACCTAGTTAAAATGCTGCAACACTGATAAAACTATAGTGACCTAGTCACAGAGTCATATGACTGTAGTTACCTAGTTAAAATGCTTCAACACTGATAAAACTTTAGTGACCTAGTCGCATAGTCATTTGACTATAGTTACCTAGTTAAAATGCTGCAACACTGATAAACCTATAGTGACCCAGTCACAGAGTCATATGACTGTAGTTACTTAGTTAAAATGCTTCAACACTGATAAAACTATAGTGACCTAGTCACAGAGTCATATGACTGTAGTTACCTAGTTAAAATGCTGCAACACTGATAAAACTTTAGTGACCCAGTCACAGAGTCATATGACTGTAGTTACCTAGTTAAAATGCTGCAACACTGATAAAACTATAGTGACCTAGTCACAGTGTCACATGACTGTAGTTACCTAGTTAAAATGCTGCAACACTGATAAAACTATAGTGACCTAGTCACAGAGTCATATGACTGTAGTTACCTAGTTAAAATGCTTCAACACTGATAAAACTTTAGTGACCTAGTCGCATAGTCATTTGACTATAGTTACCTAGTTAAAATGCTGCAACACTGATAAACCTATAGTGACCCAGTCACAGAGTCATATGACTGTAGTTACCTAGTTAAAATGCTTCAACACTGATAAAACTATAGTGACCTATTCACAGAGTCATATGACTGTAGTTACTTGATTAAAATGCTGCAACACTGATAAAACTATAGTGACCTAGTCACAGAGTCATATGACTGTAGTTACCTAGTTAAAATGCTGCAACACTGATAAAACTATAGTGACCTAGTCACAGAGTCATATGACTGTAGTTACCTAATTAAAATGCTGCAACACTGATAAAACTATAGTGACCTAGTCACATAGTCATATGACTGTAGTTACCTAGTTAAAATGCTGCAACACTGATAAAACTATAGTGACCCAGTCACAGAGTCATATGACTGTAGTTACCTAGTTAAAATGATTCAACACTGATTAAACTATAGTGACCCAGTCACAGAGTCATATGACTGTAGTTACCTAGTTAAAATGCTGCAACACTGATAAAATAATAGTTACCTAGTCACAGAGACACATGACTGTAGTTACCTAGTTAAAATGCTGCAACACTGATAAAACTATAGTGACCTAGTCACAGAGTCACATGACTGTAGTTACCTAGTTAAAATGCTGCAACACTGATAAAACTATAGTGACCCAGTCACAGAGTCATATGACTGTAGTTACCTAGTTAAAATGCTGCAACACTGATAAAACTATAGTGACCTAGTCACAGAGTCATATGACTGTAGTTACCTAGTTAAAATGCTGCAACACTGATAAAACTTTAGTGACCCAGTCACAGAGTCATATGACTGTAGTTACCTAGTTAAAATGCTGCAACACTGATAAAACTATAGTGACCTAGTCACAGTGTCACATGACTGTAGTTACCTAGTTAAAATGCTGCAACACTGATAAAACTATAGTGACCTAGTCACAGAGTCATATGACTGTAGTTACCTAGTTAAAATGCTTCAACACTGATAAAACTTTAGTGACCTAGTCGCATAGTCATTTGACTATAGTTACCTAGTTAAAATGCTGCAACACTGATAAACCTATAGTGACCCAGTCACAGAGTCATATGACTGTAGTTACTTAGTTAAAATGCTTCAACACTGATAAAACTATAGTGACCTAGTCACAGAGTCATATGACTGTAGTTACCTAGTTAAAATGCTGCAACACTGATAAAACTTTAGTGACCCAGTCACAGAGTCATATGACTGTAGTTACCTAGTTAAAATGCTGCAACACTGATAAAACTATAGTGACCTAGTCACAGTGTCACATGACTGTAGTTACCTAGTTAAAATGCTGCAACACTGATAAAACTATAGTGACCTAGTCACAGAGTCATATGACTGTAGTTACCTAGTTAAAATGCTTCAACACTGATAAAACTTTAGTGACCTAGTCGCATAGTCATTTGACTATAGTTACCTAGTTAAAATGCTGCAACACTGATAAACCTATAGTGACCCAGTCACAGAGTCATATGACTGTAGTTACCTAGTTAAAATGCTTCAACACTGATAAAACTATAGTGACCTATTCACAGAGTCATATGACTGTAGTTACCTAGTTCAAATGCTGCAACTCTGATAAAACTATAGTGACCTAGTCACAGAGTCATATGACTGTAGTTATGTAGTTAAAATGCTGCAACACTGATAAAACTATAGTGACCCAGTCAAAGAGTCATATGACTGTAGTTACCTAGTTGAAATGCTGCAACACTGATAAAACTATAGTGACCTAGTCACACTGATAAAACTATAGTGACCTAGTCACAGAGTCATATGACTGTAGTTACCTAGTTAAAATGCTGCAACACTGATAAAACTATAGTGACCTTGTCACAGAGTCATATGACTGTAGTTACCTAGTTAAAATGCTGCAACACTGATAAAACTATAGTGACCTAGTCACAGAGTCATATGACTGTAGTTACCTAGTTAAAATGCTGCAACACTGATAAAACTATAGTGACCCAGTCACAGAGTCATATGACTGTAGTTACCTAGTTAAAATGCTGCAACACTGATAAACCTATAGTGACCCAGTCACAGAGTCATATGACTGTAGTTACCCAGTTAAAATGCTGCAAAACTGATAAAACTATAGTGACCTAGTCACAGAGTCATATGACTGTAGTTACCTAGTTAAAATGCTGCAACACTGATAAAACTATAGTGACCCAGTCACAGAGTCATATGACTGTAGTTACCTAGTTAAAATGCTGCAACACTGATAAAACTATAGTGACCTAGTCACAGAGTCATATGACTGTAGTTACCTAGTTAAAATGCTGCAACACTGATAAACCTATAGTGACCCAGTCACAGAGTCATATGACTGTAGTTACCTAGTTAAAATGCTTCAACACTGATAAAACTATAGTGACCCAGTCACAGAGTCATATGACTGTAGTTACCTAGTTAAAATGCTGCAACACTGATAAAACTATAGTGACCTAGTCACAGAGTCATATGACTGTAGTTACCTAGTTAAAATGCTGCAACACTTACAAAACTATAGTGACCTAGTCACAGAGTCACATGACTGTAGTTACCTAGTTAAAATGCTGCAACACTGATAAAACTATAGTGACCTAGTCACAGAGTCATATGACTGTAGTTACCTAGTTAAAATGCTGCAACACTGATAAAACTATAGTGACCTAGTCACAGAGTCATATGACTGTAGTTACCTAGTTAAAATGCTGCAACACTGATAAAACTATAGTGACCTAGTCACACTGATAAAACTATAGTGACCTAGTCACAGAGTCATATGACTGTAGTTACCTAGTTAAAATGCTGCAACACTGATAAAACAATAGTGACCCAGTCACAGAGTCATATGACTGTAGTTACCTAGTTAAAATGCTGCAACACTGATAAAACTATTGTGACCTAGTCACAGAGTCATATGAGTGTAGTTACCTAGTTAAAATGCTGCAACACTGATTAAACTATAGTGACCTAGTCACACTGATAAACTTATAGTGACCTAGTTACAGAGTCATATGACTGTAGTTACCTAGTTAAAATGCTGCAACACTGATAAAACTATAGTGACCTAGTCACAGAGTCATATGACTGTAGTTACCTAGTTAAAATGCTGCAACACTGATAAAACTATAGTGACCTAGTCACAGAGTCATATGACTGTAGTTACCTAGTTAAAATGCTGCAACACTGATAAAACTATAGTGACCCAGTCACAGAGTCATATGACTGTAGTTACCTAGTTAAAATGCTGCAACTCTGATAAAACTTTAGTGACCCAGTCACAGAGTCATATGACTGTAGTTACCTAGTTAAAATGCTGCAACACTGATAAAACTATAGTTACCCAGTCACAGAGTCATATGACTGTAGTTACCTAGTTGAAATGCTGCAACACTGATAAAACTATAGTGACCTAGTCACACTGATAAAACTATAGTGACCTTGTCACAGAGTCATATGACTGTAGTTACCTAGTTAAAATGCTGCAACACTGATAAAACTTTAGTGACCCAGTCACAGAGTCATATGACTGTAGTTACCTAGTTAAAATGCTGCAACACTGATAAAACTATAGTGACCTAGTCACAGAGTCATATGAGTGTAGTTACCTAATTAAAATGCTGCAACACTGATTAAACTATAGTGACCTAGTCACACTGATAAAACTATAGTGACCTAGTTACAGAGTCATATGACTGTAGTTACCTAGTTAAAATGCTGCAACACTGATAAAACTATAGTGACCTAGTCACAGAGTCATATGACTGTAGTTACCTAGTTAAAATGCTGCAACACTGATAAAACTATAGTGACCTAGTCACAGAGTCATATGACTGTAGTTACCTAGTTAAAATGCTGCAACACTGATAAAACTATAGTGACCTAGTCACAGAGTCATATGACTGTAGTTACCTAGTTAAAATGCTGCAACACTGATAAAACTATAGTGACCTAGTCACAGAGTCATATGACTGTAGTTACCTAGTTAAAATGCTGTAACACTGATAAAACTATAGTGACCCAGTCACAGAGTCATATGAGTGTAGTTACCTAGTTAAAATGCTGCAACACTGATAAAACTATAGTGACCTAGTCACAGAGTCATATGACTGTAGTTACCTAGTTAAAATGCTGCAACACTGATAAAACTATAGTGACCTAGTCACAGAGTCATATGACTGTAGTTACCTAGTTAAAATGCTGCAACACTGATAAAACTATAGTGACCTAGTCACACTGATAAAACTATAGTGACCTAGTCACAGAGTCATATGACTGTAGTTACCTAGTTAAAATGCTGCAACACTGATTAAACTATAGTGACCTAGTCACACTGATAAAACTATAGTGACCTAGTTACAGAGTCATATGACTGTAGTTACCTAGTTAAAATGCTGCAACACTGATAAAACTATAGTGACCTAGTCACAGAGTCATATGACTGTAGTTACCTAGTAAAAATGCTGCATCACTGATAAAACTATAGTGACCTAGTCACAGAGTCATATGACTGTAGTTACCTAGTTAAAATGCTGCAACACTGATAAAACTATAGTGACCCAGTCACAGAGTCATATGACTGTAGTTACCTAGTTAAAATGCTGCAACACTGATAAAACTATAGTGACCTAGTCACAGAGTCATATGACTGTAGTTACCTAGTTAAAATGCTGCAAGACTGATAAAACTATAGTGACCTAGTGACAGAGTCATATGACTGTGGTTACCTAGTTGAAATGCTGCAACACTGATAAAACTATAGTGACCTAGTCACAGAGTCATATGACTGTAGTTACCTAGTTAAAATGCTGCAACGCTGATAAAACTATAGTGACCTAGTCACAGAGTCATATGACTGTAGTTACCTAGTTTAAATGCTGCAACACTGATAAAACTATAGTGACCCAGTCACAGAGTCATATGACTGTAGTTACCTAGTTAAAATGCTGCAACACTGATAAAACTATAGTGACATAGTCTCAGAGTCATATGACTGTAGTTACCTAGTTAAAATGCTGCAACACTGATAAAACTATAGTGACCCAGTCTCAGTGTCATATGACTGTAGTTACCTAGTTAAAATGCTTGATGCAGACTTTGTTTTTATCCACTTTTAAACTTTTTTAAATGCTTTAGTAAATGTTAACACTTCATCAAACACAAGTACTTCAATATTTTTCATTAGAAGAAGAAGATGCATTGGATTATAAACTTATTATTCTATACAATATAAATTGAGTAAGCTATTAGTTTCTATGCAAACATACATTGTTCTGAATGGCATTTATTGTTATGGAAAACCATCATTTTGGGGAAGACATGAAAACATCTGTTACACTCAATAATTGTTAAATATTCCCTGATAATAAATCAAAAGCAGCACTTCATTCTGTGTTCAGTTTAGTGAAATTAAATAAAAGCTAAAATCCCATTGGAAGTCCTTGAGACACATAGTACCCAGGTTGTTACTTGTATCATTGCCAATTAATGAGTTTTTAATGGCGTCTGAACAATGCTGAATCTGGAAAATGTAAACACTTCAGGGAATATTTTGTTTTTAGATTACAAAAGATTTTTTCCTGTGGCAAGACATTACTCTATTTCGACAGTTTTTCTCCCCAATTATTCTGGTTTAAATTGCTATACAAGAAAATGTCATTAAATAAATTTTTGCTTATATTACTGAAGGAACAATTGTACAGTGTTTGCCTGTGTACACGTGTGTGTGTGGGTGTGTGTGTGTGTGTGTGTGTGTGTGTGTGTGTGTGTGTGTGTGTGTTGACACTTATATCTTGACTTCTCTTCTAAAACTACTGAACATTTATTTTGCTTGCTAGATTTACATTAATAAGGTCAGCTTATAATTCAAAACTTGCTCAGTCTTAGCTTAATCTGCTTATATATTCTGTAGTTATGCTTGAAACTTGTTAAGCTCAGTTCAGTAACTCTAAAGCATATAGATATAAATATATATATATATATATATATATATATATATATATATATATATATATATATATATATATGCTTATCACTTGTTCTTCATGTTAAAAGATATAAATCTCACTTATATTTGTGCTTAATGATAGTTGTAGGTAAGCTTTATGAATCAAATTATTTAAGTTATACACTTTCTACACTTTTATGACAAACAATTGCCAAAGTTAAGCTTCACAACTCAAATAGGTTTATGCTTAGTACCCCAAACACAGCTCTAGCAATTCAAATATATGTATACTGATGTTGACCACTTGCTCAGATTCGGCTTGATAATTCAAATATAGTTTTGATAGTTTTATAGTTCACACTTGGACAAAGCCAACTTGACAACTCAATTATTTAAATGCTTAATATTTTCTCAAGTTCCACTTGACATCTCATATATGTTGATGACAATTAAATGCTAAAGTTAAAGTTCAGTTCTGCATTTCAAATAATTAATGCTTAATTATGCTAATATATCAAGCTTATCTCTGAAACTCACATATGATTTTGCTTAACACTTGCTTGAAACATATTTATTATGCTTATTTATTTAAGCTTAATGCTCAAGTTAAGTTTAAAATTAAAAAGTGTCAATGTTAACGCTTATTCCTTTTCAACTCTTGAACTCAAATATGGTTATGCTTAACACAGTATTGTTTAAGCTTAGCTCTAAAACTCTAATGAATTGATGCTTAGAACTTGTTCAAGTCTGACTCTAAAACTCAAATATGATTATATGCTAAGCACTTGCTGTGCTTTACAAATAATTTTTTTGAGTTGAAAACACTTGCTAATAAAAATGCAAGGGATAAAGCCTAAGTTTCAGCATGTATTTTCATCAACATTTTATTTTCACTTATTTATATTAAAAAAAAGCTTAATTGGAACAATTTTAAACAGTAATTTGAACAGTCATAATTTTCAGTTATAGCTATCTATCTGCATGAAATGTTATACTTAAGACCAATTTATGCGTGTCAGATTGGATATCGTAAGATTTTTTTTGTTCAAGTTTTATTATTGTTAGACTGCTTAATATATAGAGTTGAGCCATTGCTTTTTTGTTAGATCTCTGCTTAGTTGTGTTAAACATTATCCTATGCAACATGTTGCAAGATTCTCATGTCGTAATGATGTATATATAGTTATTAGTACTTTATTCATTTTTATCCTTGGGTGCATTTAAGCAGTATTAGTTTTTTGTTCATATGTAACATAAATGCATTTAATATAAAATAAAAGATATTAAACTAATATTCACCTCCTGTTACATATATATATATAATCTCCTTCACTTTCTCACCTGTTATATGCAGTTTATTATCTTTGCATTATATAATAAATATAATTTGAGATTTTTTATCAAATTAGAACATCAAGCTAGGGACATTTAATAAGAAAGTTTTCTCTTTTGATCCAGACTGGAGTTTTTAAATAAATATAGTTTTTAGAAAAAAAAAAAACATGCTTTAAATAAATTTAAGCCGCCAACAGGTAAAAGAATTGACATAGTTACCTTTGAGGCATATAGTATTTGTAAAATAGTGCCTACTATATTTAATTACAAAACTACCGTTTGTTTTCTCTAATTAAATTTGACCTTGGTTTCATCTGATATCAGTCATGTTATAAAATAGATGTATTTCAGGTGTGGACTCCAGGTTTTAAAATGCGAAAATTAAAAAGATGTTAAAACAAAAAATGAGGTCATACAAACCAGGTGACACAATTTCATACCCTATATGTCAAATCATATATATAGCATATAATTATTTTCTTTAAATAACTATGTCAATGTCAATTTTGCCCTTTTAAAGTTAAAATGACAGATATATATTTTTTTTTTCAATGTTTCAATTTGTTTTCATATTGTCATTCATTATATATATTACAACAATTGCTGTGAATGAAACGTGAAACAGACTATAGATTTAAAAAAAAAAAAAGAAAATCAAACACAAAGATCTTAACTGTAGAGTAAATATATATGTTGGGAATTTGACAGAAGCCAGCATAAATATCAAATTTATTATTGTCATTTACTCTTTAAATTAGGACAAAATTTTATCTAATCAAGCTTGAGTTCATTTTAATAGCTGAGGTGTGCAGTAAGATATATTGTATAGTTTACCTTGGCTATATATTTTCACCTGTCTAATGCGTGGCAAAAGTAGCAGTGTTTAAATTATATATATACATATATATTCTCTGAACTTATTGGATAAAAAAGGTTTTTTTTATTGGAAGTGTATATAATTCATTATCCAAGTGGCTTTAAAATGTGTTATTCTTGAGAAGAGTTTGTATTTCTTGGGAAATTTATTTATTGATATCAGAATTGGTTCAATTTCCATTAAGAATAAATTATTTTGTAAATAGTGTGTGATTTTTTTTTCTCTCTCCAAGGAAAGGATTAAATTTATATTTTCGGTGTAGAGAAGAAATATGAATACTCAAAGCGATTTCGATTGTGGACCCTTATCGCCAACGCAGGTGTTGCAGCAGAAACACAGGCACAAAGTGGGAAAGGTAAGTCAGTTTTTTTTTCAATTTTTTTAATTTTGTGAAAAATGAAAATACTTCAAGGAAAACTAGTGGAAATGGCAAAAAAAAAACTAAAAAAAAAAAAAAACAATGGCTGAAATCAAAAGGCAAGTGTAGAGAAATCTACAACTTTCCAGTAACAGATCTCAACATTAATCTAGCAAGGTTTTTTTTATGACAGCCAAGCCGAAAGGTAGACAAGAAAATGTTCTGATGTCCAGGCCCCAGTTTCACAATCATTCCTTAACTAAGATTTTCCTTAACCTAAATTAAGCAAATTTTAGCAATCTATCTCTGAGTTACTTAAAAACATTTGTGATAAAACAAAATGCAGATGTAACAAGCTTGAAGTGATCTTTAAAATGACACATTTGATTTCTTAATATCTCAATAATTAACAAAATTATTAAGATTTCAAATTTGCAAGATTTAAGTTAAGGAAAATCTTAGTTAAGGAATGATTATGAAACCGGGGCCAGACACACAAATAGATGCAGAGCAGGGTTTTCATTAAGTTTTGAGGTAGCAGAATATTTTAAAAAAGAATTGGAAATTCTTGAAATTAGACACTTTACTGATGATCAAAGGTATTCATTAGGATTTTAAGTAACAGCTAGGATATTTTCATAAGTTGCATGCAGATCATTGAAATTGAAGGGTTCACTGATGGCAGAAGGCCGAAAGTTTTAAACAAAATTGAAATAAAAGTGCCCAGCAAACTTAAAAAAAGTATGAGGTGATTTTAGCCTATTTAGATACTTGTGTAATCTATACAAAATTTTTCAGTCCCAGATTATAAATGCATAAATGCACACACACACACACACACACACACACACACACACACACACACACACACACACACACACCTGTTGTGTGTTGTTACTGTGTATTGTGACTGATGTGAAAAAGATTATTTTGCAGATAAAATTACATGTGTTAAAAAAAATCATTATGCAGGTAAAATGTTTAAAAAAATGTGTTATCAGATCGAGTTGAATAATGAAACTTAATATGCAGTCTGAATGCAACAATTGCAAACAAAGTAATATACTTCACTGAATATCATATTGCATTATTTGGATCTTGTAGTGTCATCTACAGTGGTGATTTTTTTTTTTACGATTCTTGGACCACTTTTCAACCACCCTTCCACAAGTATTGATTTGTACTTTCTTTATTCTCGATATTCTGTCTTTTCAACACACATTGTTATATGTAAAATTGGCCTTTATATTTAAATTAAAAAAGACAGGGAAAAGAGGCGGTAATTTTAACATTATACAGTTAAACCTTGTTATATTGACCTCAGTAAAATTGCAACCTCTCTTTTTTTTTGGTGGCAGAGTGGTCTAAAGCTCATGCTTACAGATTAAATGACTTTCACTGTCTAGGTTTGAATCCCACTCTTGCAGATCCTAGTGTGAGAAAGTTTGTCAACTAGTTTGCTTGCTGAAAGTTTGTGGTTTTTTCCATGCGCTCCAGTTTTCTCCACCCTCCCAGAACTAACTATCTCAACTAAAGTTAGACTTGGGCTTAAAACATTATTTGTCCATTCCACTTTCTCATTTTTTCTTTCATTTCATTGGTAATTTGAAGGCTTACATGTAAGTGTTAAGACTGTTCCTCTCACTTCTCTCATGATTTTTTCACCAGACCCCTTTTTGTGTGTGCCAAAATCTGACTAAATAAATGTCAGAAATGAATAAAGCATTTACTTACATAATAAACTATAATAAAAAATGCTTCACACTCAGATGGCAGATCCTGTTATAGACTGAATTATTTCTGTTATTGGCCCCTTTTTTTATAAAAGAAATAGGGTTGGTCTAACCCTGTTAATAGAGATGCATAATTGGACACACACACGCCTGATTATCATAAAGGCTTCTGACTGATTAGTTCTTGTCAATCAAGTAGTAGAATTAAACAAGTTTATTTATTGTTTACTGTTGACAAGAATAAAATGCCTTAGTTAGTAGTTTAAGCATTACATAAACATACAAATTGATTTTAACTACAAACTAATCTTTCAGGTTGATTATTTCTCTCACATCAAATAATTGAACAAAGTCCTTAACCTGATAAATAAAAAAATCTGATTAGTTTTTAGTTTTGTAAAAATTTTTGTAAAATCAAACTTCGATATCTCGAATACCACGGATAACTCGAAGTCTTTATTTTGTCCCAACCTGTTTTTTTCATAAACTATATTCGAAAAACTTCAATAACTCAAACTTCTATAACTTGAATACCCCCAATAACTCGAGGTAAAAATTTGGTCCGTAATTTAAAAATCTATAAAAAATTAACTTCAAAAACTCGAATTTTTTTTAACAATGCGTGATCAATGGCCCGTTAAATAACACGATCAGAGGAAATCACAGGAATTATAAGTAATTAGGCCATCGTTATATTAGAGAAGTGAATAGAGTAGTTCTGGTTATCTAACCGTAATAATTAGTATCAATTAACGGATTAATATAAGGTACAGTCACAGACAATTAAGTTTAACAGGTACGCTAATCCCCATACCCAAGTAGTCTGCCGCTTTTGATTACAGTTCAACTTTTGACTTAATTTTAGTACTTTGTAAAAATATTAACTATCTGTTTGTATTTTAAAACAAATGTAATAATTAAGTATTGCTTATATACATGTACATATATCTGTTTTCCGATTCTGTTTTTTCGTATACATCTTGAGTTTAAAATAAAAAAACATGTTTTTAAATTTTTGCTGTCAATATCAATTCTTTAATAGATTGATTATTATTTTTTATTTCGGAGGTATCTATGAAGTATTTAGTTTTTTCCCTATTGCATTACATTCGAGTAACCGTAACTATTTACAACATCAAAGATTTCTGAAGTGAAAAACATATAACAAGATGACGTCATCCTTCAACTTCTATAACTCGAACACCCTGATAACTCAAAGTCATCACCGAAGTCCCGTGCACTTTGAGTTATCGAAGTTCTACTGTTTTTTGTTATATTTTTTATTCATTTGTGTAGCATTTCTTAGTCATTTTATTTTGCAACATTAATGTCATAAATCTGTAACAGGATATGGAAAAAATGCAGTAGCTAAATCGGGACTTGAAACTGGGACCTTTCAAATACTAGCGGGACAATCTACGGACTGAGCAACCCTGCCACCTATCAAGCCCAGTCTGCTACATTTCTCCCTTCCTTTTTTTGATTCAACTACTTTTAATCTAAAATATCAAGTTCTTCCCTGGGACCAACCTGTTTGTCAGCGACTTCCCAGGGTCAGACAAGCCCCCAAATGTAACAGGAAAGAGAAAAATGCAGCAACCAAACTCAGACTCGAACCTGGGACCTTCCCAATACTAGGGGGACGCTCTACCAACTAAGCTACCTGCCGTACCTGGATGCCTATCAAGCCCAGTCCACTACAAACCATTAAATTTTTAAAGGCCTAGGTGGCTGACTGGTCTAAAATGTGTTCTTACTGATTACAACCCTTACAGTGCCTAGGTTGGGATCTGATTTGGGCAGATCCTAAAGTAAGAAAGTTTGTCAGTTCATTTGCCAAAGTTTGGTTGTTTTTTGGCTGCTACCCAAAATTCATGAATATTTTGTCACATAGATTATATATGCTGGGTAGGAAAATTGAACTTTGTATTACAGATGGTACCCATTCTGCACATATGTAGATAAAATTAATCACACAAATGGAGACTACCAACACTAATGAACTATTCAAGTAAATCCCCCTACCAACTGCTATCATACCTATGGCTAAATGGACAAATGCAGGATTTTCATATCCAAACTACAATGATTTTCAAACAGTGGGTGCCATATGAAACCCCATAGTATTAAATGGGGAAAAAAGAAAGAAAAAAAAAACTTTACTTTGTGTGCCTTAGTTACATCAAAATGTACCGGTATATGTCACAATGGCATTGCATTGTGCACGATTTATTGATTTTCATATCCAAAAGCGTTGATTAACTAGTGCTGTGCCAAAGTTGAATTATAGGGTAACCAGGAAACATATTTGAATTTTGTAATTGAATTAAGTTTATTTTATAAAAGATTTTTAATTGACATTTTTCTGTTTCTTTACAAATTAATTGAGTTGAGTTGAGTAATGGTGTTTAACATCCCAGTCAAGAATATTTCACTTATATCGAGACGTGTTAATTAAATTAATGTTGGCTCTTTGAATTGTTGTTTGAATGAATAAAGTTCAATAAGTTGAATAAAATTTCTTATTATTGTATGCATTTAATAGGTTATCTTGATAACGTTTTTTATTACTATTTTTATGAACTAATGTTTGGACCTCAATAGCTAATTAGTTGGTCAATATTTCCCCAAGAACATAGTTTGATTGAGGGTGGGGGTAGATGGTTATATAGAAATTACAATTTTTATATTTGTTATATCAAGTCTTCACTGTGTGGGTGGATTTTCATCAAACTTGGATCAAATGTAAACTTACCTTCAGACAATGTGTTGTGTACCAAATTTTTCTGTTAAGATCAGAGGTCAAGGTAAAAAAGACAATGTTGCATACTATTTTTCCTGTGAAGATCAAACGTTAAGGTAAAAAAAGACAATTTTTTGTGTACCATAATTACCTTTGAAGATCAATGGTCAAGGTCAAATAAAAACAATGTGTTGTGTACCATATTTACCTTTGAAGATCAAAGGTCAAGGTCAAATAAAGACAATGTGTTGTGTACCATATTTACCTTTGAAGATCAAAGGTCAAGGTCAAATAAAGATACTTTAGTATGTACCATATTAACCTTTGAAGATCAAAGGTCAGGGTCAAATAAAGACACTGTGTTATGTATCATATTTAACTGTGAAGATCAAAGATTGAAGTAAAAAAAGACAATGTGTTGCGTACCATTTTTACCTGTGAAGATCAAAGATCAAGGTCAAATAAAAATGTTTGGCATGGGAGGTATTTGGTTCTCAAGATACAGTACTTGTTTTTTCCTGGATTATTACAGGAATAAATTCCATATCAAGTAGATTGTTTGTATTATTTAGTTATCTGAAAAGCCTTCAGCTTTGTGTTAATATTATTGAAAACTTTACTGAACAAAGGCAACAAGTTTTAAACCTTGGTTGTTTTTTTTTTATTAACGCATTGATAAAAAAAAATAAAGTGCAATATCACAAAACATGGATGAATTGCTACATATAATGCCATTTATAATTACAGATATTAACCTTGAATTAAAATTTTAATAAGAAAATTATATATATATATATATATATATATATATATATATATATATATATATATATATATATATGTATATATATATGTATGTATTGTATGTATGTATGTAATGATTATGAAGAAAATAAATTCTACTACTGGTTAAATTACTACTATTATGTATAATTTGTTCTTTAGTACAAAAAATACATTTTAATTGATTACAATTATGTTAATTTATGTTGATAAGACAAGTAATTAAAGTAATTAAAGTAAACTATTTCCATTCACAACTTTTTTAAATAAAGACTTCTTTAATTTGGTTGTAGTGTTGAGAATATTAAAATTTTATCAAGATTTTAAAATGTGTGCGTACTGTCAAGTATACTTATATTTCTTTTTTAAACTCTATCAACAATTTTGTTGGTAGCTGTTATTTAGTGTAAACATATTGTAAAAAAAACCCTAAATTTTTGCAGTTTTACCACTGAAGTTCTAAAAACAACATTGATGATAATAGAAAAAAAAATCGGGTTGTCCTTATATCCCCAAAAATATAAGATTTTATCACAATACATGTGTTACAATTTTTGCATTGAAGATCCATTGGTATTTCAAGCATGTCATAATGCAGTTTGCTTTATTTCATTATCTCAGTTTTCTAAATTTTAAAAGCTTATTCTTCAGCACAGAAGGTAGTAATGAACTAGTGATGCAACAATGGTTCAAAATCATAACCAATCATTGGTTGGAATAGATTGGTGCCTTCTATGTTACATTATCGCTTATAATAATTTTAGAATAGTTTTATATGTTTTGGAATTGAAAAAGTATTGTTTTGCCTTTCACTTATCAGTTAGATGTAGACTGATAAACTTACTAATATATTAATACATAAAGATAAATGCTTACTATAAATCATGATATTTTTGTGATATCTTTATTTTCCTGTTAATCCCCAAGCAAAGCTAGAATGAAAATAAAACTATCCCTAATATCTAAGGTCAATGTATATTGTGCTGGTGGTCACCAGATTAAACAAATTTAAAAGTATGTGAAAAGATGTCGATGTTGTCTTTCTAAGATATTTACTGATGTGAAAATTTCGAAATTTACAGTACTCCCTTGCAATATGTATCAGTATGAAGTAGCACATATTTCTTTTTCATACCAGAATGATGATAAATTGTTTTATTTTTGTTTCTTGGTAAATCATCACCATCTGAAGACTGAAAAAAATTCTAGGCTGTTTAAAAATCAAATGGTAAGAGTGAAACACTCGATTTAGTAAAAGTTATATTTTCTCTACTTATGGTTAATTATGAGGAAAAGTAATCATTTTTCACAATGGGGATGTAGACTTCAACAAAGCTGCTTAGAGGTTCTTCCCTATCACAAATCACTTGATTTTTATTTATTTATTTATTTATTTATTTATTTATTTATTTATTTATTTATTTATTTATTTATTTATTTATTTATTTATTTATTTATTTATTTATTTATTTATTTATTTATTTATTTATTTATTTATTTATTTATTTATTTATTTATTTATTTAATGGTGGGTTTGTATATAAGAATTTAACTTATTGCCAAACAAGTCAGCCATTGGGGACTTTATAGACATTTAGCTTTTATTTATGGGCGAAATAAATAGCCAAAAACACTTGTTTTACTTAACAAGTGGTCTCATTTTGGAGGTTGTCATGTCACTTTAGCAGGTACTGCTATACAGAAAGGGAAACTATCAGGGAAATACAATATCAGGTAAACTGAACTTTTTTATTTGCAGGATTATCATTTTTTGTTTGTTTATTAAGCAGTATACTGCCTAGCTGTTTGTTTTTTTTTTGAAAACTGTTTGGGTTCAGAAGGTGTACCATTTAAACAAATTGTACTGTAGTTGTTAATGGAAAAATTAATGAGTGGAGTGGAGTATTACTTTTTTACGCCCCAGTCAAGAATCTTTCACTTATTTCAAGGCAGTCAGTTCTGGGATGGTGGAGGAAACTGGAGTGCCCAGAGAAAACCACCAACCCTTGGCAAGCACACTAGGATCTATTCTGAGTGGGATTTGAACCCTGGCGGTGAGAGGCACTGTGATCCATAAGCGCAGTTTAGACCACTCGGCTACCGAGGCCCCAAGAAAAATTAATGAAATCTTTATGCAATATTCATGCCTTGATTACAAAACCATATATCTAGATGAAAAAGTTTCAAGTTTATTTCAAACAAGAGCTTTTATATAACTGTTGTTTCATAAACAATTCATATCCTTGAAATTATTTTTTTATTTTATGTTTTAATAAATAATCAATTTTCGATGTATGACTGAAGATAGCTGATAAAATGTCCAAATAAACATATGTGTATTTTTATACTGTATAAGTATTTATTTTTGCTGTGTATTAATAAGGCGCTTTTGGCATTACATTAATTTGTCAACATAATTTTTAGGTCACTTGTCTAACGGAAACGATGACAGTGCCAATATTGATACATGCTAAATGTTTGAGACCCTCATAAGTGCCTAATATAATACACGCTAATATAAATACTTATACAGTATATCTGTAGGTAAAATTTAATTCTTGAAAAATTATCTCAATACATGTACATGTACATGTAAATAAATTACTAATTAATCACCGTGACGATTGACTAGACTAATAGTCCCCTTTTCTTTAGTACAGTTTTAAAACAACTAGTTTAAATGTCACTTTGATAAATTTGATTAAATTGACTTTAATTATTTGTAATTATTATTTACTGTATATTTGACATTTATTTTAATAGTTTGAAGAGTTTTATTTAATATTTCATTAATTACAAATTACAAATTTAATTACACTATACATGTCCATACAACAGAATAATGCTGCGACATCTTAACTGCAGTTGCACTATTAATTGTTATTATTATGTGTTTGTCCTCATTACCCTGTAATGGATCCTATAATCCTATATGCAGACCATAATTGCCATGCAGTAAATGGATTGCAAATTTGTGATGTTAACAATACGTGCCATATGTCATGTGCCATTACTCTTGTGGTAGTGTCATAATGTTTTCTATTACCCCCTGTAATAAATCCTTATTGTCCCATTATCAGACCATAATTGCCATGCAGTATACAACTGGCAAATACTTATTAAATAATATATTACCCCAAGTCAACCCAAAGTAATTTCATGACATTGTCCAACAATATGGCTGTTACGTCTCTCCTATAACTGTCATTGTAGTTATTCCAGGCAATCTGAATAATGTGTAATAGCAAGTTTTTAATCTGTTAATTATATATTGACATTGTGAAGAATCTTGACTGGGGCTTAAAATGACATAACTCCACTCCACTCTCCAAGGAGTCTTTGCATTTTAATAGCCATCAACCTTTGGTACGCAAACTGACAAACATTCTCACACCAGGATCTGCCTGATGATATTCCAGTATTCAAAACTAGGCATGAAGAGGCACTGTGGTCTGTAAGCACATGCTTTAGACTGCCTTGCTACTGAAGCCCCTGGCTACATGGTGACATCTGATATAAGTACAATATTCTTCAAAAGAACTTCCTGAATTTAATCAGTTAACTGCAAAAGAAAAAAAAGGAAAAGAAAACCAACTTTTCTTGTTGAAATGTCCTCAATAACCTTAACACTTACATACTAAAATAAAGTCTCGCAGCTTGGGGAATTATGTCACATGCCCTCCACCTACCCAAGATAATTTTCCTATGTCTAGCTAAAAAGCAGGTGTCTGTTCATGGAGGAACAAAATCATAACAAAACGAAAAAAATTTGAATCTGATGAATTTGAGGAAAAAATTGTATATCTCTCCCAGATGAAAAGTTCAACCATGTGTACTGTTACTAAGCTACTTATCTAATAAGCCTTTAGATCAACTTTCAGTATGTAATTAAGAACATTTGAGATTTACTTATTAATCTTTGAAACAAAAATCTAAAAGTAATATAGAAGTCTCAGCTGAACTTTTTGTTGGTTCATATAAATAAATCTTCTGAAATCATATTTCCCATGAGGATCTGACATGTAAGAAAACCAACAGATTTAAAATACATCATGTAAAGTACATAATATTCTCTTTCTTTAAAAGGATTATTTTAGTACACATGCCCACATGAATCTGGTTCCATTTGATTTTTTTGCTTTGTAATATTTATATCTTGATGTAACAGCAATTACCAAAATTTATACTTTTACAATATAACTGGCTTGCACAGAACATTAGCCAAGGCCTCAGTGGCCAAGTTGTCTAAGAAGTATGCCTACAAATCACATCACCTCTAGGTTCTAGGTTCAAATCCTACTCTGGCAAATCCTATAAAGTTTGTCAGGTTACAAATGGCTATTTTCTTCAGATCCTTTGGGACTGTTTTAAACCCGCTTCAGGACTGCCTTTTTCAATACAAGTGAAGGAATCTTGATAGGATGTAAAACACTATTGCTTCTACAAAGACAGAACATGGCTCATGTAACTTTTATTCAAAGCATCAACAGTCTGAAAATTTTAGGCAGAATTGCTAAACCTTGTATGCATTATATACTAATATATAACTTAAACCTACGATAGAAGCATGTACATGAAAAGCTGAAATTCTGTTGTATGCTGACCTGTTTAACAAGGTTCTGTGAACATCCTTTTTGCATCAGCAATGAAAGGATGTTCTCTCAGTCAACAGTCCTCACAGAAAGTTCTTGAACTATTATTGGTCGATTTCTAATCACATGGTATGGAAGAATTCATTTTGTTCGACACAATCTGGCCATGGGATGTTGCAATGTTCACTGCCATAGGTACAGAAACTTATGACTGTCCATCACACAAACTACCGAGTAATCTTGCCTTTGTCTGTGTATCAATCTTTTCTGGTTATGAGCATCTATACAGCTACACATCTTAACCAGAATTATTCCTAGTCAATATTCTTGGTTGTGACTTTCCTTTTTAAAGCATCATTTTCAAGAGGAATACCTTATTTAGAAAAATAAGAAAAGGAGGAATATACAGATAGGAAAAGAAGAATTGTTTGTATGCAAGCGTTCTTTGTCATGTTTGCGATTTAATGCATTTTAAACAGACTTTGTCAGAATAAAGGGTGAAATAAAATGCCTTTTCTGTTTGGTCTATTAAAGTAAATAGTGCCCTTGGCTGATAGAAATTTGGAGGTTTGCCTATCGGCTTAGGAAATAATGTTATCTCGGGGAGACAATCTTCCATATTTTTTTTAATTCTTTGATCTTTATCAAAGCTATTAAACACGTGCACTTTAATGAAGATTTCATCCAAGATCAATATGAGGCAGTTTAATGCACAATTAAGAGGATTAAGAGTTATGGACACTTAATTTTTTTTTTTTTTTTTTTATATGGTGTATGACACACGCTGTGCCAGTCATATTATATGTGTAGTAATATTGTGATATAAAAAATGATAATTTAAATTTTAACTATTTAATTTAGTAAATGCTAGGATTAAAAGCATCATTAGGACTGAATTTGATTTTTTTTTTAAATTTTGTAAAAAGTCGTATCCTTTATTAAAGTTATGATGAATTTATAAAAATAACTAATAGTAAATCATATTTTTTTCAATTTTGATAAATCATTATTATAAAGGGTCATATTTTTATCCGATGTTCTTTTTAGCTCACCTAAGCACAAAGTGCTTAAGTGAGCTATTGTGATGGGTCATTGTCCGTCTTGCGTTGTCTGTCGTGCATCATGTATTGTGCGTCAACTTTTGATTGTTAACACTCCTGAGGACACAATTTGAGTGCAATCTTAATCAAACTTGCTCAGAATGATTCTCTTGACAAAAGCTAGCTCAAGTTCGTATTCGGACATGTTTGGTCAATAAGTAGGTCACTAGGTCAAATGATAGAAAAACCTATTTGAACACTCCTGAGGTCCAATTTTAGTCCAATCTTCATCAAACTTTGTCAGAATGATCCTCTTGACAAAAGCTAGCTCAAGTTTTTATATGGGCCATGTTTGGTCAATAAGTAAGTCAATAAGTCAAATGATAGATAAACCTTGTTTACACTTCTGAGGCCTGAATTTCAGTCAACTCTTCATCAAACTAAGTCAGATTGATCCTCTTGACAAAGGCTAGCTCAAGTTTGTATTTGGGCCATGTTGGGTCAATAAGTAGGTTACTAGGTCAAATTGTAGAAAAACCTTGTTAACACTCCTGAGGCCCGAAGTTTAGTCCAATCTTCATCAAACTAAGTCAGAATGATCCTCTTGACAAAAGCTAGCTTAAATTTGTATATGGGCCATGTTGGGTCATTAAGTAGGTCACACTAGGTCAAATAATAGAAAAACCATGTGAACACTCTTGAGGCCCCAATTTTAGTCCAATATTCATCAAACTTGTTCAGAATGATTCTCTTGACAAAAGCTAGCTTGATTTCGTATATGGGCCATGTTGGGTCAATAAGTAGGTCACTAGGTCAAATTATATAAAAACCTTATTTACACATCTTAGGCCTCAATTTTAGACCAATCTTCATCAAACTTGCTCAGAATGATCCTCTTGAAAAAAGCTAGCTCAAGTTTGTATTTGGGTCATATTTGGTCATTAAGTAGGTTACACTAGCCCGAAATATAGGAAAAGCTCCAGTTTGCCAAGATCAAGCTGAGTGTACATCATTTTCAGGTGAGCATCCAGGGCCTTCATGGCCCTCTTGTTTCTTATTTATTTTTTCTTTTTTTTTTTTTTTTTTTTTTGGTTTGTAAATATTTATGTTAAGTGTTCTCATAAAAATGTAATTTAGTTTTTGTTATAAGTTGTTTGATAACCAATTATCATAGATTACATTGATGTCTTTTTTAATAATTTTGAGTAAATAGACTGTGTATTATTATATAAATAATATATATAATAAATATCATTCTAGGTGAGTTTATAATGTGGGAAATTTTTTGTAAATGTAAATATTTTTTTTTTTAATATTTTAAGTATAAAATAGTGAACTTAAAGACCCAAGAATAAAAGGAATGGAAGTAGGTGTGGGAACTAATTCATATATGAAAAAAAATTGTTGGAACAATATGTTACTTAAATAGTTTCGCAGCTTATTATAACCAAATACAAATTTTGTTTGGCCTCAGGGATAAAATACAGGGGTATGTGTGTTTGTGTTTCTGACCTGCATAGTATAAATGTGTATTTATGGCATTACATCTTTTAGTTTGCTGATTATTTGCCCACAATGGCACAAGTGGCTGACCAATCATCTCACCCTACAATACAATCACTGACCAATCATCTCACCCCTCATAATAGTACTGACCAATCATCTCGCCCACTATACCAGTCCTGATCAATCAACTCACCCAACAATGATAGTACTGACCAATCATCTCACCCCACAGTACTAGTACTGACCAATCATCTCTCCCCACAATACTGGTATGGACCAAGTGAAGAGTTACTAGTGACCAGGTTTTAAATAAATGTGCAGTGTAGGTTAAAAATGGAATTTTAATTTTCTTCTTTGAAAACTCTTGATCGTTTGTAAATTTTAGCGGAAAAAGGATTATTTTTTTCAATTTTGTATTAATTATTATTGTGTAAAAAGCTCAAGAAAAGTTTTTGAAGGATTGTCATATGGGAATTTATTCACTCATTGACCAGATTTGCCGATGGAGATTTGGCATTATTTGGCATTATCCTTTATGATTTCAGCTGTGTATTAACACGATTACAGTGAACTATAATCAACAAAACACTTTTGCAATTTTCTACAAATCCTCTACAAAATTACATGTATCTCAATTATCTAGACTTAGTTATGTGGTTTACAACTGAATTCACAGACATAAAACTAATATTATGTAAAAAAAAAATAAAATTTAAAACTTAAAAGCATTTCACTGGAAGCATTGCAGATTTTACATGTTCGCAGAGGGTTTTTATGAATATCCATTTAAAACTTAGTTGAAATGAAAGAGTTAATCCTCTACATAATATAAAGAAAACATTTTGAAGGGTTTACTTTGGTTCGTTTGACATAATATCTTGCTTTTTTGTAAAAATCATTTGCATTTTAAAATTTCTTTAAGTTATTACTCTCTCGGTAAAATGTTACTAAATGATTTTTATATTGACAGATTTGGTGTCAAATCAACTATGAAATATATTACATTTGGATTTTTGTTTTCATTTATAAGAGCTTGTATTCACATGAGAGCATCTTTAAGTGTAGATTGTACCGAAGTAACTAAACAGAATTGTTGTTGTTGTTGTAATGTAGTTTTATATTGCATCAGCAATTTTTTCAGCTTTTATTGTGACAAGAGCTAAGTGATTAATCTCTAGGGATTAATGTAATTTAAACAAGTTCTTGTGTGTTGTAGATGTGATTGTGATTATGGCCTGTTGTGTACTAGCAATTTTTTTTTTCTTAAGGTGCTAGCTCACTGAATCAGTATGCCTCAGACAAGCACATCGCTTCTAGAGAGAATTATTATCTAATGTTAGATGTTTTCTCTCCTATTAGGGTTCTTTATGTGATGCCTACTGTGACAGGGCATAAGCTTTAAAAGGGACTGACTTTCATTTCTATAAGCTCAATGCTTGGCAGAGAACTGTCACTACCTATTTTCAAGTCTTGGACAGGCCTGGCCAGGGTTTGAGCCCTTTCCTCCCACATACAGTGTGAATACTCTACCAATAGAGCTACCAAAGTGCTTGATTAAATACTGATAGGCATGAAAAAAAGACACTGAAATGGCTGAGAAAACCAGAGCACCTAATGAAAAACTCTGGTTATCCATAAAGTAGTCTTTGCCTTAAAAACAAGCAAAATCAGCTTTTTCCGTAATTTTAATGCAGTTCAGTGACCGTTTAGTTATATAAGCCTATAATGAGTGTCATTTTTGAAGTCAATATCCTAGGAATTTCAGATAACTTATTTTTGTCAGGTATATATAAATTTGAATAATTTTTTATTTAAAGTTAGTTTGTGTTTGTTTTTCAGGTCTGAACAATAATGAGTATGATGTATGAATAAGTCGCTAACCTTAAATATTTAGATAACGATAGATATATAGACTTTTAACCTGTAAAGGTATATATGCAATACAGTTTACGAACATGAGTTAATCCCCCCCTTTACTTTCTTAAGTTAGGTCACGAAAGATAAAAAATATTTGGACAACTTCTCAAGGTCAAGGACTTTCAACCTGTAAATAAAATCTGCAGTACACTTTAAAAGCATGATTTAATGCCCCAATTATGTTTTGAAAAAAGTTTAGGTCAAGAGAGATACCTGAAATTTAGACAACTTCTCAAGGTCAAGGACTTTCAACCTGTAAATAAAATCTGCAGTACACTTTACAAGCATGATTTAATGCCCCAATTATGTTTTGAAAAAAGTTTAGGTCAAGAGAGATACCTGAAATTTGGACAACTTCTCAAGGTCAAGGACTTTTAACCTGTAATTATAATTCTGCAATACACTTTACAAGCATGATTTAATGCACCAATTACATTCTAAAATAAGTTACGGTAGGTCAGGAGAGATACAGTTGTACCTGAAATTTGGACAACTTCTCAAGGTCAAGGACTTTTTACCTGTGAATAAAAATATGTAATACACTTTGCAATCATGATTTAATGCACCAATTATATTCTTTAAGTTAAGTCTTAAGCTTGATCAACTTTTCAAGGTTAGGGAGTTTCAGCCAATTCTTCTTCATGTACAGATAATATAGATCAGGAAATATTAGTAGTATTTGGTTGATCTCCTAGGGTCAAGGAAATGATTTTGTAGACTAAGGAAAGATATTTTAGATTTCCAATATGGTTTTATGTACTACTAGTGGCTCAGTTGATGTAGTAACTAGTCTGTAGGGGAGAGATCTGATTCAGTTTTCAGCATTTTAAGACTCATGACTACCAGTAAACCAAAATGGTTGGTGAAAATGAGTACTCTTCCATATGCACACAAGTATTTTTTTCTTTTTTTTTAAAATAACAAAAGTAACATTGTTCTTTAAATATGACTTTAAAATTGCTGGTTTGTATTACATTTGCATGGCTATTCCTTTTGCTTATTGCCATAAGCACATTGAATGCTAATGGGCCCATTTAAAGGTTACAGTGCCTCTCACTGCCTAAAAGTGGAGAAAATCTCCAAAATAATCAATAATAAAATAAATCCCAATGCAATAGCAAATATATGAACTTGTGATTTTGATTTTTAAAATGAAATCCATCTTGTTTCATTTAAATTTAAGCTATTACGGGCATTGTTTTTAATAATGTTCTGTGGCATTTAAAATTGTCTGTTGATTAAAAAGGAAAGAGATTTTCAACTTGACAAAAATAGATTTCTATTGCATTAGCAGATACTGCATGGAAACGTTTTTGTTTTTAAAGTTATATCCATTTTTTTTTCGTTTGAGTCTATCACAAACATTAATTAATCATTAATGGGAATATTCTGTATCAACTCGTGATGTTTACCAACAAGCCAGCAGAAAATGATTAGATTCTTCCAAAAATCAAGCCTCATTTTCAAGAAAATGTAATCGGAAAATTCAATTTATATACAGTGTTTCCTCGGGGAAATAATGTTTTCATGTTTTAGTCTGACAAAAGTTTGGTTTAAATCTCGGTAAATGAATTTAACAATTTGTCTTTACATTTTCCATTTTGATATTTGACTCAATCAGTATCATTTATTTTAAACTGTTAGATAACGATTGCAGATTTCTTAATAATTTTTATAAAAAAAATACATTTAAACGGATTTTACAATTTTGAAGTTTCCCTCAGATTTTTTTTTCTGTAGCTATTGATTTTTTTTAGTTAGAATTGGCACTTGTGATGGGTTTTTCTGATAAGATCTTTAAAAAAAATCAAAATTAAAATCCCATGTGATGTTTACGAAATGCCTTACTCAGAATAATAAATGGCATATTCAGTTATTGCATTACCTTCATCTGTATTCAATAAAACTGATCATCTTGGTAACTGATGCCATTCCTTTGTTGTAACATAGAAATGACATCCTTTTAATGTGACTTTTGGGTCATTATTTTGTGTATCGCTAACATTTCCAATATTTTTCTCTATTGCAAGGAACAAATACTTTCGGCTACGTAAATGAAATTTTCTGGAAATAAAACTTTTAAAAATTTACAACATTAAATGTACATGTATAAAAATGTTATATAAATTCAATTAATTTCTGTAAACATTATAGCTTCCCATTCAAATGCCTCTTTGTGTCAGTGGCAGAGCCATGAGATGCAGAGGTCAGGGGTTCAAGCCCCAGTTAGAATCACATTGTCTGTCTCCTTCTGTCTGTCTGTCCATGATAAAAATTGATACTAACATAAGCCGTCATCACAATATATTGCAATAAGTATAAAGTCGCTGTATCAAAACTTATCCTGGATATATACGACTTCCCATAGTTCCATGTTCCTTTTATTCTCAAATTTGTTTTCCTCATGTGATGGGCATAGCTAACTAGACAGGAGGTACTTACCCATCCAAAGCACACCAATCTCATTTCCCTTGTGGAAGTTTATGAATTGAATTAGTACTTTGTTAATGTTTTTATTTTGCTTTTGGAAGTTTACAACTGAATTGGCCAGTTTTCAAAGTTTTTATGTTGCTTTTAGGATTGTGATTCAATCCCAAAAGCTTTTCTGATAGTATTATACCAGTGGATGTTGGCGTTTATCTGGCTTTCAGTTATATCAAACATGGGCCATTATATTTGTGTTTGATGAGACAATGTGTAACATTCTTAAATTAGATTTGTAACTCAAATGCCAAACATTTGGCACTGTAGTCAATATGGGGGGATGTTTGTCTGTTAGGAGACTGCTCTGAGAGCGGGAGGTAAGGAGTTCAAACCTGAACCCTGATCGTACAAAAGGCTCTAAAATTTGAAATATTGCTTTCTTGCCTAGTGCTCAGCATTAGAAGGATAGAGTAGGTTCACCCGTTGTCAGGATACTGGACTGGGGAAGTTGTATGTTTTTCTGCAGCATACTGACTTTTTGGGTTAGGGCCTTACCAAAAAATTGCCATGAGCATGCACTAGTACATGGCAGACCATAATACACACTTGTGTATTCTAAACATACACAAACTCATTCTAAGATTAATCCATAGAGATGAATAATCTCGCTTTCATCACCAATTGGGCCCTGGGTGGCCGAGTGGTCTAAAGTGTGTGCTTACGGATCACAGTGCCTTTCACCGCCTGGGTTCAAATCCCACTCAGGACAGATCATAGTGTGAGAAAGTTTTGTCAGTTTACTTGCTGAAGGTCGGTTGTTTTCATCGGGCACTCCAATTTCCTCCACCATCCCAGAACTGACCGCCTCAAAATAAGTGAAGAATCTTGACTGAGGGCGTAAAACACCATTACTCCATTCCACTCATCACCAATGGCTGAAAAATTGCTGATCTCAGCATATCATCATAAGACAATTCATCATGTTTATGTACATAGATGTACATATATTTTGTTAATGAAACATTTATTCACATATTTTAGAACTTCAGATTTTTATGGTAAATATTTTAATGGTCATAAAGATTCCTTCTTAAATACAAACCCTAGTTAATCTTTAATAAGGCCATGAGTTAAGACCATAATTTACATATAAATATCATTGTGTTGGAAATATATACAAATATTGACGTTATGAATAAGAGAAAAAAAAAGAAGAAAGTTTTTATATAAATAAAAAAATCTGTTGTTCTACATTCTTATTGTCATATAAGACTTGTATACTATATGAGTTTATTAGATTTTGTTCTATAGTTCATTTCAAAATTCTCTCTTGCTGTTATATGGTAAATTGTTTTTAACAGTTGATTCAATAACTTTGATTTATGAAATATTGATCAGGAGACTTTGTTTAACTTGGCCATATGTTTAGTCGAACTTTAATTAGGCCTAAAATAAAATTATCTTTGTTTGCCATTGACCGCCCGACCCACTAAAAATGCCCCTACCCAAAAAATTTTATTGCCATCAATTTCAATTTATTTATTTATTTTTTTAAATTCTCATACAACATAAGAAACAGTATTAAAGGGCAATAATCCTAGGAAACGAGACAACCTGTGAGCAGGTTTATACAGAAGTAAGGAAATTCTGCTGTGTTTCTCCATTGGAAAACACAAGAAGGAACAAAGAAGACTTTAGTTAGCAAAAACAAATTGTAAAATGTGTTTTTTAAGAGACATTTTTTTTTTTTTTTTTTTTTTTTTTTTTTTTTAATTTCAAAAGAAACGCACAGAATATTTACATTTATACTATATTAATTGCATAGAGTAGTTGTGTTTTAAATCTGAGTGAAAATTCCCTCACTTATGTGGAAGTGGTTAGTTTAGAGATGGTGGTGGAAACCAGAGTGCCCAGAGAAAAAAACACCAGCTTTCAGAAGGCTGACTGACAAACTTTCTCACACTAGGAGGTTGTGGGTTCAAACCATGGCCATATCATACATAACTTTAAATTTTAAGATGCTGTTTTTTTGCTTTTTGCATGACATTTAGAAAACAGAATATTGACTGGTTCACAAAAGGGAATGTGACTTGGGGTGTGGTATTCTTTTCTGCCCCATACTGACTTGGTGAGTTAGCAGTTTAACAAAAAAATAACTCCGAGTCTGCACTAGAAACCACTTGAAACCTTTCCATTCTAGGCGTGGAGGGAGGGGATGGGTTGGTTGGAGACAGGCCTTTGGGGGACTAAGTGGTCTATAGGTTTGAATCCCACTCCAATATGAAAATAAACTGTTGGTTTTACAAAAGTAAAATATTTAATATGTGAAAGAATTAAATGGCCAAGTTGTGTAATCATCCAGTATACCAATCACACAGCTTCTCTATATATGGGTTCCTTTTACCCCAGACTGATCACAATTTGAGAAATTCTGGCATTTCTAAAGATTGGTGGTTTTCTCTGGGTACTCCAGTGTACACAGCATTCCAGAGGTGACTGCCTGTATGTAAGTAAAATACTCTTGATTGGTTGATAAAACACAAATACTCCAGTTTATTCTATGAGTTGAGTAAATGGTGTTTTCTGCCTTAGTCAAGATTCTTTCACTTATATTGCCACAGTCATTTCAGGAATGGTGGAGGAACCCAGAGTGCTTGGAAAAAAATCCACTAACCTTTAGCAGGCAACCTGACAAATTCTTTCACACTAGGATCTGCGGGATTAAGATTCAAACGTAGATGGTGAGAAGCACTGAGATCTGTAAGCTTTTGTCTTAGATAACTGGGCCACACAAGGCTCAAACTTTACTTAAACCCTTAATTATGCTCACAAGCAGTTAGTCTAGGCTAATTATTGAAACAATATATATATATATTTAACAAATGTTTCATGGGGTTGCGGGCTCTATCTCAGTTTATGGACTGGGCAGGCACCCTGAAAATATATGGACAGAAGCTTATTTTAGGGGTGCCTGGTCCAAAAACTGAGATATAGCCCGCAACCCCATGAAATATTTGTTATATTATACTGAACGGATACCATCTCAAAATAGATACCAGCTTTTTTCTGATATTAATTAATTCCTTTAAGACAATGATTGTTTACGTATTACAGTTGCCGTTCCTGACTGTAACTTTGTATTTGTGTTAATTCACTGATTAAACTATTCAGGTTAAGATGTACTTTTTGTTAATGTAATATTACATCATGAAGGATAATCGTGCGATGTAAACGAGCATAATACTGACCGGAGCCTTCAATCTCTATTGCAAAATATCGCCCAGAGTAAAATCGATGCATTTATTAGAAAAACAAATTTATGGGGTATAATGTATATATATATAATGATAAAGTTAAAATGGATAAATCATCTTAAACAATAAATAATCATTATACCATATACAATGTATATATATTTTTTCCTTTTTGATGCTTATACTCTATCTTTGTTTCCTGGATAATTAATTAACATTGTCAGATGTAATGATAATTAATGTAATTTTTATAAGTATGTCATTTATTACTAAAATGTAAAATAATTACCAAAGCATGACTTTCTGTCACTCATATCTAACAAGTCCTGACTTTTAAAAAAAGAGCATAATTATATCTTTGTTCCTCATTGTCAAATGCTATTGGATATTTAATAGGTTTGAGTGATGGTTGAGGGCGGAGCAATTTGTTTCAGTGAACACATTTTTGTTAGCATGCTTTCCCCCCCCCCCCATTTTTTGACAAGTTGACCTCTGTGTCACTAAACTCATTATGTGACCCTTCATTGTGAGTGTGTGGATAGTAGTATGTGATAACTTAAATAATAAAATAAATGAAAAGGAAAAATTTTTAAACAATAAAGTTAGGTCATTACAGCCTGGCTAAAATAAATACTGAAAATACATTGTTTAATACCTCTTGACCCAACATCATTTGAAAGTTGATTTTTATATTATTACTTGTTAAATATTTTACAAGGAGAAATACAAATAATTATCACCCTGGTAGGATATACTTTCTGTAAAAAGGGAGGTACATTACACATTGTTTCATGCTGGTGTACGTTTGTGTTAAGTTTGATCAAAATCTATTCATAGACATGAAAGTTATGGAACAGTTAATATTTTACACTGACAGATAATGACAGATAAACAGACAGACATGGTTATTCCTAAGTTGAAAGAAAGTGTGGGGCTATTATATTACTTTTTTTCATTTAATAAGCACATGTAAAATGAATTTCTTAACTGATTCCACAATCTGTCACAAGTGCCTTTATGAGAATGATGACATGTAATTTGTTATGACATCATCATGTAATTGTTATGACTTAAGCAAAGAGTAATAATTTGAATTGTGACTCTTTAGAGGCATTTATTCTTTTGATATCAATATATAAGGCATTCTGTGCTTTTGATATTAATATATGAAACATTTTAAAAAGGGGTAAATTGGTGAGCTTCAGGATGTAAAGTAGATGTCATAATTTAATGGACATCTGTAACAGTTCATGTCAAGCATTTAAATACTTTGAAGTTTATAATATATTGGTTATGATGTTAATTGTAAATCCCATATTGGACAGATTCTAGTGTTAAAATGTGGTCATTTTGCTCGATGAAAGTTGGTGTTTTTTGTTATGTACTATTTACTTCAATTTTCTTAACTGTTTTTAAGCTGACTGCATACAAATGGAGGAATCTTTGCTACGATGTATAATAATATCATTTGTCTAATCATCCCCTTTTCAAATCCACTTGCCAAACGGTTGGTGGTTTTTTCTGGGCACTCCAGTTTACTCAATCATCCCAAAACTGACTTCCTTGTTGTAAGTAAAAGAATCTTGACTGAGATGTAAAACACTATTAGTTCATTCCATTCCTTTTCAAAAATAGATTGCATAGTGAATAAGTAACATAACTGTGTATGTGACATTTCACATGTCTCCAGAACTTTTTTTTTTTTTCAATTTCATAATATCAAATTTCAAAACAACAAAAAACCAAGATTAAATTTTTTTTGGTTTTTGAACTTGTTTGTCTTCAGTGTTATTCCACTTTGTGAGTAATCATTTTGACCTTTAAGTTGGTTTTTGTGTGTTCCAATTTAGATATAAAGTTGAAATACGTCATTGCATTTGTCAGACTTCATTTGACTTAAGTTTTTGTGTAAATATATACATCATTGATTTCCATACTGAAAACTCAATTTGTTTAAGTACTTCAGGTCAATCTTCACACATTTTCAACATTTAGACATTTGTTTTTGTCAAAAACAAATCTACAAGATTAATTGATTAACTGTTTGAAGGTGTTTACAGTTTCATGATTAGAGTTTGAAATCAATAGACCAGTTTTTAAACATTTGTTTTTCTTGTCATGATCTTGATGGACCTATTTATGTTGATGTTGTGTGAACTTAAACCTAACAGTTTTTCAAGGTCATTTGTCTTGCAAGAGGTTTCAGAGTTCGAGTGGTTTAAATTGTACAATTGAGGATCACCGTGCCTCTCACCGCCTGAGTTCATATCCCACTCAGACAGATCCGGGCGTGAGGAAGATTGTCAGTTTCTTTGCTGGAGGCTGCTTGTTTTTTCCTGGAACTTGAAGTTTCCTCCACTTTCTCAGAACTGACTGTCTAGATGTACTTTTAATGTGTGTGTGTGTGTGTGTGTGTGGGGGGGGGGGGGGGGGGGGGCTTAATATGTAATAACTTTTAACAACATATTCTTAAGTATAGGGGTGAGTTCCAGACCCGTTCTGGCAGATCTTAGTGTGAGAAAGTTTGTCAGTTAACTTCCCAAAGGTTAGTGTTTTCTTATATTGAGGTGTTTAGTTCTTGGATGGTGGAAGAGACCAGACTGTTATAACCATAAATTCATGGACATTTAAAATATTTCTTTTAAAGGATAAATTTGAATATCTTGTTTCCTGAATATAAGGTTTGTCTTCCTTTTTGGTTTCAGTAGTTTTTCTCTTTTAGGAGGAAGAGGAGGAGGAGTAATGGTGTTTTACGCCCCAGTCAAGATTCTTTCACTTATTTCGAGGCGGTCAGTTCTGGGATGGTGGAGAAAACCGGAGTGATCCATAAGCCCCAGGCTTTAGACCACTCGACCACTGAGGCCCTTTTTATCTTTGAGCAATATCAGTACCAATAGTAGTGATATAGTACCAATAGTAGTGATATAGTACACTTGCATAGATCATAAATCAACTGTTTCCTGGTTGTAAGGGTTGTCTCCCTTTTTGGTTTTCAGTAATTTTTGTTTTTGAACACAAGTGATATTGTACCACTTATGAACAATATCAACAAGAACATTGGTACCAATAGTGGTGATATTTTACAACTCTTTAGATAAAAGTCATCTGTTTCCTGAATGTGAAGGTTGTCTCCTTTGTTAGTTTCAGTAATTTTTTCCCTTTGGACAATATCTTTTCAATAGAAGTAATATTGTACATCTGCTTAGAATCATAAGTCAACTGTTTCTTTGGTTTGAGTGTTGTCTATCTTGTTGATATCAATAATTTTGTCTCTTTGAACACAGTTAAGTATCAGTAAAAACATCAATGGTAGGGATATTGTACAACTGCTTAGGTCATTTCTAAAGGATTGTCTCCCTTGTTGGTTTCAGTAATTTTTGTTTTTTTAAACACAAATATCGAAAAGAACATTAATACCAATAGCAGTAATACTGTACAACTGTTTAGATCATTAGTCAACTGTTTCCTGGGTGTGGAGTTTGTTTCTCCTGTTAAGGATATTGAATTTCTTTTTCAAAGTTCCAATATGGTGATTATGTACAAGTGTTTCCTATCCAGACTTAAAGCTGCATTAAGTTTTCCAAAGAAAAAATTAAAACGGTACTAATCTAACTAATGATGTTCCTAATGAACAATGTTACATTTGGTTCAACGATAAAAGCTCGAATAAATGCAGAAATCACAATATTTACCCATCGAGATGCAGCATTTAGGATCTAATATTAGAACATGGTTACGTCATCAAAAACCCGGGTAATTTAAACACAACTTTCAAAACGGTGAAATACGATAAATTAAACACAGAACTTCGTTGAATTTGTCATTTGTGACTTAGTAAGGGATACAAAACACCATTTCAAATACATCCGGATATAAATGAAGGACAATTAATGTAATCTGTTATGTTTCACTTTCGGTTCTAGGGTTTTTCCGTACATCCGACATGATCCGTGCGCATGCTCCAAGCTCATAATTACCATCGTAAAACTCTGACCAACCGGTCAGAGGATTCCGTTTATTTACAGCTAAAAGAAATGAAATTTTAGAAAATGAATGTCACGGATCGTGGTTAGAAGATATCTATTTTTAAAAAAATATATTTTTAGAAAATCAAAAAAAATTCAGAAAATTGATAACCTTAATGCAGCTTTAACTTGAGCTTTAAATAAGCATTTGAGATTGATTTTATCCATAAATCTAAAATATAAGGATTGATCTGGGCTAAAAATAAAATCTCAAGATTGATATCTCGCTAAAAAAAGAATATAGATTTCCGATACTTTTGTAAGTTGTCAGGTTATAGAGTTGATATTTTACAAAAGTATTTTATCTCGTTATTCAATACAATTCTTTTTTTTTTTAGTTGATTGATTGAATGCAGAATTGATTTCTGTCTAAATTTTTTTTTTTAAAATGTCAATATACAATACATTTGTTTAAACTACTAGAATCCTAAAATTAGAAGTAAAATATTCAGAAATTTTATAAATGATTCGAGTCTTAAATTGATTTCTTTCTTATGAAATAAAAAAATTGATTTTCAGTTTATTTGTTTAAGTGAAATTGAGTATCTTTCATGCATTTAGCAATAATTTTTTTCATTTTGTTTGAGGAAAAAAGATGATTAAAAAATCTTTAAAATTAATTTCACATCATATGAATTTTCTCAGGTTATCATGTGTTTGATAAATAAAAAAAGTAATTTTATCGACATCATAAATGGTAAAAGTTGTTTTATTGACATGATAAATGATAAAAATAATTATATCAACATGTTAATTGGTTTTTTCTTTTATGTACAATAAATTGAAAAAAAGAACAGCCCAAATTTTAGCATTTTGAAAATTTAAAAGGTACAACATTTAGAAATATTGATTTTTTTTGTGGCATGAAAATATTGGTACTTAGCTACTGAGGCCTAAAAAAATGGTGAGATTCCAATTTTAGTTTTCAGTATTACTAGTTTTCTTATACCAGAAACCAGATGGTGATGCTGGTATTTCATCCCTTTGAATAACTTGATTGATATCTGAATCTCTTTTTAGTGAAATAATGTGCAGATTTTAACATGCACATATTTTTCTGTTAATTACATTTGAGAGCATAAAAGTTGGTGTTGAAACAGTTTTTAAAATCAAAGTTATGTATTCTCTAAGAAGAACAGAATGACTAAAAATAGATTCATTGTTTTTTTAATTGATAGACATTAATTGCTTTCTATGTGTTTGTTCTTCTTCCCCTCCCCCCACCCACCCCCGCCCCCAACAAACACACTTTTAGTCAGGAGAATTAAATATGTTACCTTTTATAAGCATCTAAATCTTATTTTTTGATCTTCAAGAATTATTTCTCCAAAATTCTCTAAATGAAGCAAGAGTTATCTCTCTTTAAATGTCACCCTCTTACAGAATTTCTTTTAGTACCCTAATTTCTTGTTCAATTATAATGGCACACACAAAAAAGAATCAAGCTCTACATTTGTTGAAGATTTTAATAGAGTAATGGTGTTTAACACCCCAGTCAAGATTCTTTTACTTATAGTGAGTTGGTCCATTCTGGGATGGTGGAGGAAACTGGAATACTAAGAAAAAACCTTCAGCAAGCAAATTGACAAACTTTCTCACTCTAGGATCTGCCCAAGCATATCCTAGATATTGAGAGGCACTGTGATCTGTTAGCATGTACTTTATACCATTTAGTCACCAAGGCCTCTGTATTCATGCAATTGTAACAAGTGATATTGATTGTTGATGATCATCAGAAGTGGGGGAAAAAATTTAAAAAAAAAATAGCTATGTGACAGAAATTGATATTTTAAAATATAAGACATAAATATTTATATTTTTCTTTTCTTTTTTTTCTTTTCTTTTCTTTTCTTTTCTTTTCTTTTCCTTTCTTTTCTTTTCTTTTCTTTTCTTTTCTTTTCTTTTCTTTTCTTTCTTTCTTTCTTTCTTTCTTTCTTTCAGATTGGGGAGGGGAAGTGGTGCAAATATAAAATGGGTAGAGATTGAGCAATGGTTCTAGTTTGGACCTCCTAATGTCAAGATGGATGCTCTACCACTGAGCCACTGAGGCAGTTCTAAGTATTAATGATTGACCCAGATTATATATTGTCCCAGATAACACAGGAATGGTAGCAAGGATTATAAGATTCTCATATTAAAAACACTCAAACCCAAAGCCCAAAGGAAATAAATGACAGGCTCTCAGCTAGGTGACAACACAGTTTTTTTTTTTTTTTTAAATTTATTCATATTATTCATACTAGAGGTCATTAGCTACTTAGAATACTTTTGTTATTCTTATATGACATCTACCGGTTTGTCCTAAAATTATGTCAATCCTGGTTATCATAACAGATATACTCATCTCTGGAGTCTCATTAGCCTAGTCTATGCATGCATAATACATGCATATATATATATATATATGCATATAATCGGTTTTGTCTGTTAAAGTTACTTTAAATATTCGTGAACCTTGATTTCAAAATTAACTTTTAAATGATGACTAACAATATAAGAACTTATGTAGATGCATGCTAATTGATAATGCAGTTAAGCCTGGTATACTGGCCACATCTATATTAAGCCATCTGACTATTGTTTTAAAGTCTATCTACTTACTATCATATTTGAAAATAGGTTTTAATATCAAGAGCAATCTGCCCAGAACCACCTTTTTCAAAAAGTTTGGCAGATTGCATTACAGCAGGCAATGAGAGTTACCTAAAAATTAAAATAAAATTTTGAAATATTGTTACTATAATCTAAACAATTAGATCATGAGGTCATGTTGGAAGTATTTCCCGTTTTACAACTTATTTCCATAAAACATATTCTGCACACTGATTTGTTTTTATCGTCGCCTTTGAGTTCGAAATGTTTCCATACTGCTGATCTGTACGTTGCTGGAGCATTTTTCAGTGTTACCAGCGGAGTTATGGTGATGACTGCCATTTTTTTTTTTTAAGGCGAGACTAAACGCAGAATGGACCGAAACAGAACCCAAATTCCAGAAACGCTGTTGGTGAACCGAACCGAAGTAAAATATTGCGGTGATTCATGTTTTCAGTGTATCGTTCTAGCCCTACTGATTGTGTTACTGCAGGCAATCAAAATATTCTAAAAAGTATCACTAAAGATAACAGTTTTGAAAAATTTTCACTTTAATCTTAATAATTATCCATTAACAATTTATGTTGGGTTGATTAAAATATTGCAGGCTATCAAAAAATTCCAGTTTGGTATCTTAAAATCAATTTTGAAAAATTGTCATGATAATGTAAATCATTATCCAATATCAGTACATTTGGCTCATTATTATAGGCCATCTCAGAAGTTCCTTAAAAAAAAGGTCACTAAAAACAACAATTTTAAAAATTAGGTAACACTGGGGCTGTTTTTTTATAATTGTTAAATAGGCTGCTGTGCTGAAAAATAAGCTTCAAAATCTAAATCAGCTTATCTGAAATTATATTGGCTACAAAAGAATGGAATGAACTGGAGTTGAAAAGAATGGAACAGGGATCTTTAATGGGTGGTCTTTATATACAGGCTTTACTGCACATGCAATACAGAAGTGAAATAAATAATTGAATGCTATAAATAGCTTAAATGCAAACATTTAAAATAATTAATCTTTCCTTCAATGATCACCTCTAAAAATATGTCCAATAATTTAACATTAGTATTACAGTAACACAGTTACCTTTCAGTGTGACGTAATACCAAGACTTTTGAGTGGAGTGGAGTAATGGTGTTTTGTGTCCCAGTCAAGAATCTTTCACTAATTTCGAGGCGGTCAGTTCCACCGACCTTTTGCAAGAGAACTGACAAACTTTCTCACACTAGGATCTGTCCTGAGTGGGACTTGAACCCAGGCGGTGAGAGGCACTGTGATCCGTAAGCACGCGCTTTAGACCACTCTGCTACTGAGGCCCCCACCAAGACTTTTGAGTGTTTAAATATAGATGTGATCTGACAACAAGTACGAGAATAAGAACATGTATGTGCTTTAGCCAATGTGTGCCAAGTACAGTACATGATGTCTTATTCTCTATGCGAGGAGAGTCAATCTGCATCAGTACCAAGTACAGTACATGATGTCTTCTCTATGTGAGGAGATTCTGCATCATCATAAATGCTACTGTCAGTAAGAACGACAGATTTAATTATTCCATTATTACGTTGTTGTACAGTTTTTTCATCTAATGATTCATTCTCTAGCTATTAGAAACAATAAGTGTTTCACATAGTGACAGTGGTTATCATGTGACAAGTACTCTAACTTGGGAAGCTTCTTGTATCAGTTAATATTTGCTAAAGACAACATGGAAATTTATACGTGTACTTTTAATTTTGCGTCTCTTAGTGACCGGCAGCACAAATAATATTGACTTTTTTTTTTTATTATAGATAGTTTTATTGTTGCATCTAGCTTAACTGGTGAATTAACACGTAATAAAACAAAAAAATTTCCTGATTTCCAGTAGTAGCTTGTTGGCTGATCAACAAACAACTTCCTCAATATGTACTGCATGTATTTGAAAATATCATAATCTTCTCAAAATATACTTTCCTATCAATTTTAACTTGACGTTATTGCATGTATTTGAAAAACATCATAATCTTCTTAAAATATATTGCTTTTCTATCAATTTTAATTTCAGATGCAACACAAAAATAGCCAGCATTAGTTATTTTGCTGCAATTTGTTTGAACATTCATCTAAGAAAATCTCCATGAAGCATTAATATGCCATCTTTTAACGGAATGTTATCCCTCATTCATTCCACATCTCTTAGCCATCAGATCCATTCTTGATTCACATAATAGCCGCTGTATCGGCGAATATAGTTGTTATGTCACTTCAACCGAAATTAACAACTTTTCACCGGAAACAATTGAGATTCTGAGCTTATTTAACCAGAAAAATACATGTTATGAAAGTGATGTTTTGATTGGATGATATTGATTCTAGTGTCATCTAGATCATCATTGTGTTTGAATTATGGTATAAGATATTGCATTCTGGGAATTATGGTATAAGATATTGCATTCTGGGAAAACTGTAATACACCTACTCCTTAGTGGGTTTTTTGTCATCATGCATGCATGGAGACCAACATTGAATTTATTTGACTAGTGATGGGAGTTCTAAATGAATAAAACAGATATTCAGACATCCTCTGTGTGTGTTTTACGAAATTTCCATTTTTTTTTATAAACTTGGGAGGCAAAAGAAATAGCATTGAAAGTCAAATTAAGCACACCCGTTTTTTTTTATTTCTATGTAATTTTTTGGGTTCACAATTTTTGGGGATTAAAAATAAATGTTTTTAATCTGTTAAATAAAGTATACAATCATTTTCAAAACAGATATGTAGTAGAGTCAAGCCTGCTTGAAAAAAAACATCTTCTCTATGACATTGTATGCTTTCATAATTAGTTCTTTTAGCTTTACAAGGAAACCAAGGTATTTTGCACTTTCAGCAATTATTTTCGTTGGTAGTAGAATTCTTTAATTCAGATAAGTTTCCATGTCTTCTGTGACCTTCGTTTTTTTTTGTTTTTTTTTTTTTCATCTAATTTTAATAATATAACAATATAGGGAAAGTTTTTTCTGTTAATAAAGGGCCTTGTTGGCGTAATGGTCTGAAGCACAAATTGTCGGCAAAAATTGAAAATACAGACAGTGAAACCTCTGAAGATCTACTCTTAAGTAATCGGGAAACATGTCTAAATTGAACCAATCATCAAACATTCCATTGTGGGTTGACATACAGTTCCAAACAAATAATTTGAATTTAGAATGTTGTTTGAAATTGACAAACTACATACTGAAATTGACATTTGGCCATCACGTTGGAAATTGACATACTGAATACTGAAATTGACATTTGGCCATCACGTTGGAAATTGACAAACTGCATACTGAAATTGACATTTGGCCATCACATTGGAAATTTACATACTGCATACTGAAATTGACATTTAGCCATCACTATATAATGACATGATTCCAAAAGAACATCATCTACATAATCATTTGCTGTAAATAAAATGACTTTATAATCTAGAGACAATCTAAGTTGTTGTTTGTACAGACAGACTGGATTTTCAGCATTCATTGAAAATTATATATCTTGTCTGCTAGAAATCAGAGAATGCACCAACAAAGGAACACAGTTGCAGTTGATAAATGTTATGTTATAAATCATAGTTTTATTGTTATCGTTGACTGTGTTATTATAAATATAACTCTGTTATCTTGATTATTTATTTTTGTATTTGTTTTTATTACATGTGTAACTTGGAGATACATGTACCAAAATATCTAAAAATCTTGACATGTGTCAGATTTTTCTTGTATTGTTATTTATTTATTTATTATTAGCTAATTATTTAATTCATTAATTAGTTTTGGTCTTTTTTCTGTCTCTTTTTTCATTTTACATTTTTGTTTTTATTCAATTTTTGATAAACTTGAATTGCCTCCCCTTATAAAACACCTGACCCCATTTTTTGCAGTAATATATACAGAGGTATTGAGTTAAATGCCTCCCTTATAGGTAAAGCATGTCTTTCCTGACAAAACTATAGACAAAATATTTCAAAAAAACAGGTATTATTGATATTAAGAAATACTGGTTGGTATAAATTTTATAGATTTTGTGTTGTGTGAAAATAAATCCCTTTGGGGCTTTGGTAAGAAAACTTTTTTGTTGACAACAAAGTTTGTGAAATTGACTAACCTGTCCAAATTGTGAAATTTAATTTCCTTAAGAAATTTCAGACTTAACAATAGTGTCTTTTTTGTAAAAATTTTTTGTTCATTTATCATGGATATAAATTTGCCATAACTGCTGTGCCAAGAAAAATTATTGTAATATTAAAGCATCTTATTTATGAGGTCTAATAGAGTAATATATAACATAAGAAATTAAAGCATGATTATTAATATAACAACAATAGCGCTGATGTATTACAGGGTTTAGAAGGGGTTCTTGTGCAATTGGTCCCAATATAATTACAATTTTCGTCATAAAAAATTCTTTCTGTAGGCCAATCCTGACCAAACATTTAAGTCTTAATTGAGTTTGGAAAAAATCCAGTTCTCCCTCTCTCTCTCTCTCTCTCTCTCTCTCTCTCTCTCTCTCTCTCTCTCTCTCTCTCTCTTAAAGTTGCAGAGGCTAAGTGTCAAAGATTGGGATCATCTGCTTGGGGTTAATAACTTAATATGTATCCCCTTTGTGCAATTCATTTTAGTAATGCAGTTGAGGATGCTGAGGTCAAATGTCTTGGTTATATGTAATTAGGTCTTCAAGATCAAGGACACATAATTGTAAAATCAAACATTTGTGTAAATTCTCTGATAAAATCATATGAAAGTATCAAAATTTCTATTGCACACAAACAAATAGAAGATATAGTATGTATTTATAGATTTCCCTCTTCAAAAGTTAATGAGTGCTTTCAAAATTTTGAAAATGACTCAGAATGATCTGATTTAAATGTCCATTATCAATGGAGACTTTAATATTGATCCTTTCCAAATGAAGGCTTCATTCAAAACTTTAAATGATTATTATGCAAAGCAAGAGTTTGCTCAGTTTACACAAAAACCAACCACAAGCTATTGTTCAGTGTTGTGTTTTCCGATAGTAAAGTAAATCAACATGTGATATCATATGCCACTTACTACTCTGATCATTATACTGTGTGTTATATAATCAGAAAGAATAATTTGTCCCATTGTTACTGGTATGTTCATATTATTCTGCAGTTATGAAAAAAGGCCATACCAATTTTTTACTTTGTTAAGAGTTCGCTGACAGATAGCTTTTTGACATCAATCATTAAAAAATTAACAAATTTTTATCAAATTTATTCTTTCTTTTTTTTTTAAAAAAAAGAAACTTGAGCGGATCATAGTAAACCCTTTTTAATCAATCTGTTTATATGAAGCAAGGGCCATATTTGTCATATTGACACTTTATTCTTGTTTTATTATGATTGATATTTGTACAGTAACAACCACCATCAAAATTCCCTGTGATAAATGCCACTGTCAATTCAGGAGAATACAGTCGCTCAAAAGACACTACCAGTCCAAACATAATGCTATTATTACCCATTATGAATGCACAGAATGTTTTGCCACCTTTGGTAGAAAAGATATCGCCAGAAGACATTTAAAAAAACGTTCACAACAATTTAGAGATAAAAATTAAAACTAGAATCTTTCCAAACCACAATTTATACACAGGCGGATATACCAGATAAATGGACACCACCGTTTGAAAGCATTCCCAAGAAGAAAAAAACTACAAAGATATCTACAAAAGATGTCACAAACACACCCAAATTCAGGATTGTACCAGGAAATATCAGCCCGTATCCACCAACCATCCAGCGAATTAAAAGCCTATCATCATCATCCACCTCAATCACCGGTACCATATGTAAACCACCAACCAACACTTACAATATGCTCATAAAAGATCTCCTACTCTCAGTGAAAGCTCCATTTCCAGCACCACCACTGGATGGATTGATCCCCAGGATTGGATCATTATTCATGAATGCTAGTTATTAGTTTTATATTAGTTTTATACAAATTTATGAATATCAGTAACAATGTTAAGTATAACTATAAGCTTTATGCAAAACAGTGTTTTTGTACTTTATGTTGATATGTATTAACTCTTTGGTCCTGATGAAGGCCACCCCAAGCCGAAAGCTTGACCAGGACCATACTACAAATAAAAAGGTATCAAAATATCTGAAGATGTTGGTGTTCGTCCTTAAATATTACTTGTATTTAATACCACATACACCTGCATTCTTGTGGATCCAGCTAAAGATATTTTCAACACCACTCTATCCTCAAGGCGTTGGAACTTCCACCACCATTTCTATTAGTATATTAACTAAAGAATAATAATAGTTAAAACCAGTATCTTATGGATGTTGGTTTCCTTTTTCAGGGTGCCCACTTCCTATAAAATCCTATAAATTCCTATAAAATTGGCAATTCCTATATTTTTCCTATATTTTCTCAAAAAGACCTAAAATTCCTATATATTTCACATTATCCCTATATTTTCTGGGATGTTTTTGTTTCTATTTGTGTTAGGACTTTTTGCGTTCACTCGCACAAAGCAGTGACTGGGGTTGTATACATCATTTTTAGTTTTTCTAAGAAATCATTGGAATGTCTTGAATTGACATGCACATTGAAAAAAAGAATTCTTATAAAAAATAAAGAGGAGAGGCTTGAACATGGAATGGCTGTGAGGGGTGGAGGAGGCCATTGTAGTCGTCAGTGATGTATACAATCCCAAAATTTCTTACAGTTTAGCAATTCAATCTTTTGAAAATCTCTATATTTTTCCTATATTTTCAGTCAGATTCCTATAAATTTCCTATATTTTTGGAAAAAAAATTCCTATATTCCTATATTTTTGACAAAGAAAGTGGGTGAGCACCCTGCTTTTCTCAAACATATAAGTATTAAATTTGTTTTAAAAAAATTAAATGTAACTGGATGTTGAATATATTTCATTTGGAAGATTTAGAAATAAAGTGACAGTGACATCATATATTATTTATTTTAATGGGAAGCTTTGGAAATAAGTGAGTGTGGCATCAGCACGCTAGTAGTGTCCCCTGGACATATATTACTAATTTTTCCCAATTGACCACTGAAATTCCCAAAGCAATATTGATACAAGAACCATTACACAAATTATAGCCAGTTTTCTGAAACTGTCTTGATTAATGAAAATGTCAGATATTGTCATGATACAAAATCATTGCAATGATGATTACTTATCAATTACAAGCATGTCATGATATGATTTTTTAAATTTTTTTCGAAGTTTCTCTCCCAATTTTTGAAAAATTGCAAATTTTCCTAATCCAAAAAAAAAAAAAAAACAAAAAAAAACCAAAAAAAAAAAAAAAAAAAAAAAAAAAAAAAAACAGAATTTAGTAATTAAAAATATAACAAAATTACTTTCATGCAGGATATTGTATACTTTTAATGGCAAAAAGTACGTGAGAATGTTATGGTTTGCTATTCATTATATTCTAAGGTTTATCAGTAATGGATATCAAGATTTTCCAGGATGTGTAAAAATCATAAAATAACTTCTTTTGTCTTTAAATAATGGTTTCACTTCCTTCTTCTATTGATTTTATGAATACTGCAGTAATTTTAAAATCATTAGTTTTATTTTATGTTTTTATGATTTTGAAGATATTGAAATATCATATCTGTAACATGATGGAGTCTCTGATCAAGAAAAATGGATTAATTAATCTTGATTATATTAATTATATTAATCTTGAAATATACAAATGTGTGTCTTTGTATTTTAAAATTTGATTTTTTAAAGAAAACAAATTAAACCCCCCCCACCCAGAAAATTAGGGCTTTAGTGACTAAGTGGCCAGAAACATAGCTTATGGATTACAATGCCTATTATGGCCCAGGTTTGAATCCCGTGCCATTTAGGCAGATCCTAGTGTAAAAGTGTTTGTCATTTGGCATGTCCAGGGTCAGTTGTTTCCAGTTTCTTCCACCATTCCAAAATTCACTTTCTTAATTTAAGCAAAAAGAAATTGAAATGGGGACAGAAATGAACCACTCAAATAAACTCTACTGAAAAATGATTCAAATTTTAGTTTGTATATTGCTGTTCAGTTTGGACATAATTGATTTGTTTGACTGAGTTTTAGCTCGACTGGCTATATATGAATAAGCCAAGTAATTATTCTTTTAAAAATGGATTACTTGTCAACAATCAACAAGCAAGTAAACAATGTTTACTAGAAATAGAATTTTGATTCTAAAATTGATATCATTATGATGATGACGTTTTTCCTATTTATGTTTACCGGTAATATTTTAAGAAAATATTATTTTTTTAGAAGTATTTTCTTCTTCGGGATTTAAATCTATGGCATATTTGTCATATCAATGACATGTTTCTTAAGATTGGATTTTTCTTTTCCTTGAAATGTTTACTGAAATTTTAACATCAAATATATTAATATTACCGGGTATATCTTTTATCAATAATGATGATTTTAAGGTTTTTAAACAGATACATGTAGCTGTTGTTTTTTCTTTGTTAAATCAACATCAGTTATATTTTCTCCTCGAAAGTGCCATAAAAATACATATATTAACGTCGGCAATCTTGCCTATATATCTATTTGTTTCCTTATTTATTATTTGAAATCACATGGAAATCAACTAATAGGATTTCGATTATTATTGATAATCACGTCAGAATCAACTAATATGTATGATGCTGTTTGATTCATTTCCACAAAAAGCAAGCATTCAGGCTTTCCGAGACAATGTCCAATCTGTTGCAATTAATTGTAGTAATCTATTAAATCGGCAGGGTTACATTTTTCCCACATTGAATATAAGATTTGTTGATGCTGTTTGTATTGTTTTGTAAAATCTGTTAATTTCATCATCACATGCAAGCTTTTGTTAGTGGCTCTTTGGGGTTTTTTTTCCCGATAGATAATGATAATCTTTTTCACCAGGATAATTATTTATATTGTTTTCTTCCTTGTATGTAAATTAAGAAAAAGGGTATTGGACCTATACATCATCCTTATATTGAAGCATATGGCATTAAGAGTTATGATGTATTAAGCCCAGGTCAAAGGTGTATCAAGGCAGTCAGTTCTGAGATAGTGGGGAAACAGAAGTTCGAAGAAAAAACCAGTAGCCTCCAACAAAGGAACTGACAAGCTGCATCACCATGATCTGCCTGAGTGGGATTTTAACCGAGGCAGTGAGAGGCACTGTGTTTCGTAGGTGGGCACTTTAGATCATTTGGCCAAAGAGGCGACTGTATCAGAAAGAAATGGTATTCAACTTCTATATAAAGACGTTGTACAAAAGTATTTGCACAGTGACATGATTTTAACTCTTTCGTTTATGGATGACAATGCCATCGTTCTCGTATAACAAATACATATATAAGAAGAAAATAATATACAGTCCTTTGAATGGCTGGCACAATCACCAAACATTAATTGAAAACATTTGGTTGAAAATTAAGAACAATATCAGACGTGTCTAATCTTATTCATTCCAATGATAACCCTTACAATCACATTTTCAATATATGAACATCATTCACAGCTGAATATATTCAAAGTTTATATCACACCTTGCTGGAACGTTTAGGCAGGGTACACAGAGCCCATGGATACATTACCAAATATTAAGGTAAATGTATTCCATACATTGATATTTTTCTCAGTTTTGTTGAGCTAGTTATTTTTTTTTTTCAATTCCTGAACAAAAATCGTGTGCCACGACGTCATGTCTTCTAACGTTATCATGCCAGTACTTTTGTCCAATGTCTATATATAATTTCAAAGTACATCATGAATGTATCCTTCTTTAAATACCCAGGCATGTGGAATATAGATTAATTGTGTCTTATGCCCCTATCAAGAATATTTCACTTATATTGAGCAGTTAATTTTGGAATGGTAGAGGAAACTGGAATGTCCAGAGAAAACCCTGGTGATCAATCAAGCTATTCTAAACCAGGAACTTCATAAATCAACTTCAGACAGAGGATGTTTGTTCTGTGAATTCACACATTATAGTCTTTGGCCACCAAATTCACTTTTTAGCTAAGAATATTAGTGAAAGGACCAGTTACATCATTTTTTCACATTGTAGCACTGCGTAATTTAAAATAAAAATTGATAATCTTCACCTTTGAAGAAAGTTTTGTCTAGTTTTGAATCTAACTCTGTGCTGTTCTTAGTTCTTGAATATCTATCTGTCAGTTTATTTGCCATAAGGTGGGTGGTTTTCTCTAGGCACTCCAGTTTTCTCAGACATACCAAAATGAGAGCCTCAGTTTTAGTTTTTACAAAACACCTTTACACTTTTTAATTTATTTATACTGTTTATTATATAACAATAGAATCCTGTAAATTTTTTTCTGACATGCAAATTTTACATTGTGGAATATTACTTAAAGACAATAATAAAATCTTTAGGATAAATATCCATTTTGTTTAATTCAACTAGGTTGTCATTAAAAGTCTATAAAAATATAATGTTACAATTAAAATTTAGTCTTGTATTAATTGTGATCTGGTGTAGTTGGATAAAGCATCTTACTTATATTGATAAGAGATCACAAAATTTTAGTAACTTGATTAGGACATCTTGAACATCATTTTGTCAATTTCCATAGATAACGTAAGGTCATTATTCTACCGTTTGTCTCTGTTTGTCTTGTCTGTCCATCTGTAGACACAATTTGTTCAGAGTTTAATTCAGTTACCTATGATACAATTTTTCTGAAACTATGCAGATATGTTAGGCACCATTAAAACATGATGTACACCTGCAGTTATCAGTTTGATTGGATGAATTTTATGGTTTTATAGACATTTCAGGCCTTAGAATTTTTAACACTTTCAATTTGGCTGTACATACAGTTCGTTGGGAGGTTTATTAAATATGTATGATACAAGTTTTCTTAAACTATGCATAGATGAGAAGCATAAAAAAAACCCATCACCCATGATCAAATTTCTCCACCAACAATTAAGAGCAGGAGGTATTGGTCTCCTTAAGAGACAATTCTAGTTTAATTCTATAGCCCCAAACACAACAAAATATTGTAACTTGCAGAGTAACTTCTTACAATTTCAGTCATTAATATCCCAATATAATATATGATTTTTTAAAATCTCTTTTGTTTACTAGAGGTTCCCTTTCATTTTTTGAGACTTCATGCCAGCAAGCTCTTGTTAATGTTGGTTTTATCACATAAAACTGATATGCTTATATGATAGTATAATGGATTTGGGTTGTAATAATGTAAAATGGCTTTAGTTTCTGTTAGGGTTTAATTTCAAATTTTATTCTTTTTTTTTGTGGGTTGATGAAAACAACCAAATTTAATGTGCATGGAAATTTTTTAATTATCAAGGCTCCAAATGGGATTTATTTTCACAAAAATCAATTCCATAAAATTATCTTCCAACAAAATTATTTTAAATCACAAAACTATGAAATTTTAACCCAAGAAATATGAATGATTTTTCAAAAGATCTTTTAGTGGTCTTTTTACAAGACAATTTAAATTCAGTTAGTGGTTTCTGGTCTTAAAATGAGGCTTTAGTAGCTCAATGGTTTGTAAATAGTTTTTCCTGGTCATCATTCTTTATCAATTAAATCTGAGATGTTAATTGGCATTAATTTGGATCATTCTTAAAGCTGCAATTTTAACCTGTGCACTTGTTTTAAAATACAAATCAGAAACACGATACAGAGTTCTTGGATATTGATTAAATCAAATTAGATTTATATAAATGGTACTGAACTCTTGACAAATAACTGAAACATTGCTGATGCAGCATTTTTTTTTGTATAAATAAATCTTTTCTTTATACCTTAACCTAAAGAAAATGATGTATATGAATGAAATCAGATTAAATTGACCCAAACGAAAACAAAATTCTTAAGATAAACAGGCCACATATTCCAGACATAAAAATTAAGAGAAGTAATTGATGTTATCGCAGATTTTACACATAGATTGAATTATGATAAGTTGTAATGGTTGGTTGATTGATGCTTTCCATTCAAGTTAAGATTATATTACTTGTTGCAAGGAGTCAGCTCAGAAATGATGGAGGGAACCAGTCAGCTCAGAAATAATGGAGGAAACCAGTCGGCTCAGAAATGATAGAGGGAACCAATCAGCTCAGAAATAATGAAGGAAACCAGTCAGCTCAGAAATGATGAAGGGAACCTGTCAGCTCAGAAATGATTAAGGAATCCAGTCAGCTCAGAAATGATGAAGGAAACCAGTCAGCTCAGAAATGATTAAGGAAACCAGTCAGCTCAGAAATGATGAAGGAAACCAGTCAGCTCAGAAATGATGAAGGAAACCAGTCAGCTCAGAAATGATGGAGGAAACCAGTCAGCTCAGAAATGATGGAAGAAACCAGTCAGCTCAGAAACTTTGGAGGAAACCAGTCAGCTCAGAAATGATGAAGGAAACCAGTCAGCTTAGAAATGATTAAGGAAACCAGTCAGCTCAGAAATGATAAAGGAAACCAGTCAGCTCAGAAATGATGAAGGAAACCAAAGTATCTAGAGAAATGTATCAACCTTTATAAAACTTTAAAAAAAAAAAAAAAAAAAGAAAAAAACAAAATAAAAACCCTGCCAATACTGAGAACTGCCTTGTCATTAAACCTAAGGCTTTATGAGACAATCCAATCCATAAGCCATCTTTTTTAGATCATTTGGCAACTAAGGACCTCATAGTGATGTATATCTAGCTTTGCTAGCATATACAGTACAACCTTATTATAATGTCCCTTTGTAACTTTGCTGCCTCACTTAAGGAGTTTTGGGAGTTTTTCATTTCCCAAAGACTTTTTAATGTTATTTATAAATGTTTGGCTTCCTCAATTTACTGCATGGTGTTCAGTGGTTTGGTGGTGTATAACCTGCACTTTCTGATCACACTGCCCCATTTAGCCTAGTTTCTAATCCAACTCAGACATAACATTGTGTGAGAGATTGTTAGTTTACTTGTCAGAAGTGGGTCGTTTTCTCTAGACACTTAGGTTTTCTCCACCATCCAAGAACTGACTGCCTGGATATAAGAGAAAAATTTTTGACTTGGATTTGAAGCACCAATACTCTACTCCACTCTGCTGGATTAACTGGTAAACACCTTTATAAAGTCAATTGAGTAAATGGTGGCGATGAATGGTTTTACCAGAAATCAGAAATGGACTTAGCTAGGACATCCCATGGCTGGAGTACACTTAAAAGTTTGAAATTTAAGATACTACTTCCTTGCCTGGTGCTTAGCATTAGGCAGATAGAGTATCAACTGGTTCACCCTTTGCCAGGATATTTGACTTAGGGGAGTAGTATTCTTGCTTGTTGCATACTGACTCAGTGAGCTAGCACTTTACCAAAAGTGCTTGCTATTTAATAACATACCTCAATTACTTGCACATCAAATGCATACATGAACTTGTTCTCAGATTGATCCATAGATATTTATGACCTTGCTCTTGTCATGAATAGCTGAAAATTTGCTGATGTGATGTTAAACAACATTACAAAAACAACAACAGATATATATCAATGATGAAACTAATATCAGTTAAGATTTATTGCTGGTGGTGTCGTTATTGAAAGTATCTTTATTGAATTTTTATGTAGCAGTTTGCATATATTTCCAATGAATCACACTGTCTATAGGTTTAAATTCCACTAGGGTAGAACATAGTGGTTGTCAGTTCCCTTGATGAAGCTCATTGGTTTTCTCTTCAGATACAAGTTTCCTCCAACATCCAAAAACTGCCTGCCTCAAATACTAGTGAAAAATTCTTGATTGAAGTAAAAAACACCATTGTTCCACTCCACTCTACTGGAGTACCACTAGGGTTGTTCAGTTGGTAGAGGGCTTGCTTCATATGTAGAAGGTCGGGTTCAAATCCTGGCGAGGTCTGACCAAGACTTGAAAATTGGTAGTGATTTTTGTGACAAGCATCCATCATTTAGAAAAAAAGTCACAAAGGCTGGATGAGACCTTAAAAACCAATGCCCCATCAAATCAATCAATCAATCATTCTTCTGAATTTACTAGTAAACACCTTTATAATGCCAAATTGAAAAATTGGTGACAGCAAAATGACAGGAACATTTCACTCTAAGTCTGTTGATTACAAAACTAACATCAGTTAAGATCTAATCCTGGATGCCTCATTATAGGATTTTTATGTAGCTGTTAGCCTATATTTCAGACCGCTAGCTGTTAATTGCTTTTAGAGTTACATGATATTTAACATGTATATGTATATTTAATGTAATTATATAGTAGGATAATTAGTATAGGTTCGTCAGTAATTAGATCAGAACATGTTTGCTTAATTGGTCAGTAGTAACATTATGTCCAGTTTATGTGTCCCTGGTCAAATTACATCTCATAACAAGATCAAAGTTTGAGTACAGTTTTATCAGAAAATTAATAATATTGGAAGTTACTGCTTCTGTTTAAATCTGATTTTAATAAATACAAGTTGGTTTTTTTGTTTTATTTTATTTATTTTATTATTTGTTTTTATGACCTGTACTAATTATCCAAAACTGACCTGGGATGACCTATAGTGAAACAGGACCGTAAGTGTCAGTCTCTAGAAACCCACATGAAGGGGAAGACAGGCCTCACCCTTGTAAAAAGAATAATCTAAGTCCTGGATAATCCAAATAGGATAATGATGATGATTTTTTTTTTTTTTGGCCTTATAGAAAGCATGAAATTTTGAGTAATAATTGGGCAGAAATACAATATTAATTTGCCGTATCTGTTGGTAAAAAAGTAAATTGTTGATGAATGTTAAACCTGGAAATTTCATTTCTGTTTTCATTAGAGATAGGAGTGGAGTGGAGTAATGGAGTTTTAGGCCCCAGTCAAGATTCTTTCACTTATTTCGAGGCGGTCAGTTCTGGGATGGTGGAGGAAACCAGAGTGCCCGGAGAAAAGCACTGACCTTCTGCAAGCGAACTGACAAATTTCTCACACTAGGATCTGTCCTGTGTGGGATTCAAACCCGGGCGGTGAGAGGCACTGTGATCTGTAAGTGCGCGCTTTAGACCACTCGGCCACCAAGGCCCCTTTAGAGATTTTAAAGGATAGGCAACAATCCTATCTCCTTACCCCCTTTCTCATTAGAAATAGGATTGTTGCCTATCCTTTAAAATTATAAAGCTTAACTTGAACAGTTACACTTGAAAAAAATGACTTCTTTTCGAGCAATAACACATCAGCTTGGAACCACAAGAAATAATTTGTTAGCGTCTTTAGTGCTTGAAACTTTACTATAAGTTTAAAAGAAGATGAATTTTTTTTATTCTTTCAGAGATGCTGAAATTGGTAACTTATTCTTCTAACTTTAGTTTTAACCCGGACGACCGTCAAGGTTTTTCATTGTTGTAGACCATTTAAAACCCAGCTCAAGCCAGTTAGTAAGGTTTTTCCTTGTCATAGGCCTTAACTGGTTGACTCAGTACCAGTAAAATAGACTGAGTCATCTGTCTGTGATGTTCATCTGCATTATTGTGGTCAATTGTATAGTACTCCATAAGTGTACACTAGTACAATGTAGATCAGAAGGTCACCATGAGTGGGCACTAGTACAATGTAGATCAGAAGGTCACCGTAAGTTGGCACTAGTACAGTGCAGATCAGAAGATCACCATAAGTGGGCACTAGTACATTGCAGATCAGAAGGTCACCATAAGTGGGCACAAGTACAATGCAGATCAGAAGGTCACCATAATTGGGCACTAGTACAATGCAGATCAGAAGGTCACATTAAGTGGGCACTAGTACAATGCAGATCAGAAGATCACCACCATAAGTGTGCACTAGTACAATGCAGATCAGAAGGTCACCATAAGTGGGCACTAGTACAATGCAGATCAGAAACACTTATACCCACTCATGTACCATATAAACTTATGTTAAGATGGGTCTTTGAGGTTAACAAAAACTGTCTTATCATGGATAGCTGAAAAATCACTGATTTGACATAAAACAACCTTTAATCAACCAATCTTGTTTTAGTAAAAATGTATTAGTGACATGATTCGGTAGCTTTTGAGAAAAATAACTTGTTGGTTAGACCAAAATAAAAATATAGTTTGTTTCCCATTGCGCAACCAACCGTAAAAAATCCCGCCGACTGAAAAAAATTTATTGAAAAATGCTGTGAGGATTTTTTTTTTCACGATTCTGTGCTAATAGATTCTGGTTCGCCTCTCTTTCCTTTTCATGATATAGTCGCCAACCTTCTTAGTTGTCAAGACGCTTATACAGTTTTAATTCAATGCGATACAAACACCGTAGTGATGAAGATTACTAGTAAACACACAAGGCGACATGTGAAGAATGTTTCCTAACTAGAAAAGAAAACTATGAGAAAAAAAAAAGCCTACCTACCTACTTACCCAGTATCAGAAGTAAGGGTAGGGCAAGGGGAAACAAAGATATTTTTAATTGTGGCCTTATAAGTATTATCTGAAATAATATTTATTCTAAAAGACAAACAAGTAACTAACCTTCTTTTTTTTAGAAATTGTTTGGTAATGAACCATAGTCTATGTTGGGAATTCAATTCCAGTTTTAGAAAGTGAACCAAAATGAAGTATATATATTGGTTAGTTATGTAATAGTGTGCTCTATCCACTGCGATGAATCAGTTTGTTATCAAATAGAATGCTACATTAAATCTTATTCCACAATAAACATTAGCTGTAACTATGGGCAAATATGAAGCTTATCATTGATGAAATTATCAAAAACATAATGGTATCAACAAATCCAAGTCATTTTGTATTTTGTTTTCAGAAACTTGTAGGGACTTGGTAACCGATTTAGGGGTCAAACGCACACAGTTATAGATCACAGCACCTAAAAGTGTTAGTTTGCTTGCTGAGGTTTGGTGTTTTACCAGGTACTTCAGTTTCCTCCTCCATGCCAAAACTGACTGTCTTTATATCAGTAAAGAATCTTGACTTGGGCTGTAAAACACCATTACTCAAACCCACTCAGGCTCTTGTTTTTATTAACTCCATTTTCTAGATAAAAACCTTTAGAATAAACAAAATCTAGTCACTATCTATATTTTGACAGGCCCTAGAGAACTGAAGTCTTTCTCTGTTTATTGTTAAATATTAAATAATAACACATACAGACAGACATTATTCAAAATCTCTAAGGTACAGAAAAAATGAATTATGGGAAAACATGGGAGGTAATTGACTTTCTTCACAATTGATTTTGACAGGAAAACTTAAAGTTGCCCTCTTGAGTATTAAAGTTTTTATAAAAATTAAAGATGCATATGGTTTAGACAAACATTTGTCTTCATATGCAAAAAAAAACAAAAACATACAGACTTTGGAAAGGAATGAGAGAAAAAAAATTAAAAAAAATAAAATTAAAATCTTTTGTAAATGCATATCAATACCAATTTTTGATATTTTTTAAATAATGTCAAATCTGAAAATAATAAAACTTTTTTGCTTATCTAATAAACGGTTCTGGTTTTTATTTTATAAAACAAAATTATGTCTGAAACAATTTTATTGTTTTTGAAAATTATCAAACATCTATAGTTTTATAGTAAACCAGATATTTTATAATTTTATATTTGTATGCATTTATTGATTATGGCAACTTGTTCAGAATTATTCTGTGTCAAATGCAAAGATAAGTGTACCATACCAGAGGCGATAGACAACATGGATTTTTAAGTGTTCTCAATATATAGCTTCAAAAGTCTGTTTTAAGCTAATCTACATATGATATTTTGTATTTGCCAAGCAAATAGTAATCATTTTTTTTCATTGATCCAAGTACAAAATGATTAATAGAGTTTGTTAGGGTTCCGAAGAATGTGTTTTCATGAAAAGTACAAAATTTAAAACATGAGTCTGAATGACAATTTAGTGGCTGAGTGGTTTCAGTCATGCATTTTTGAATCATAGTGTCTTTATTTCAATCCTGCCCAGGCAGACCTTTATGTCAGGAAGTTTGTCAATTCACTTACTGATAATTGGTAGTTTGTTTTTCCAGGCACTCCAGTTTCCTCCACCATCCAAGAATTGACTGCCTCAGTATAAATGAAAGAATCATAACTAGGGCATAAAACAACACCCCTCCCCCCCCCCCTTTGATGATAATATGGATGTCATTTGACAACAGAATTACAGAAAATATCATTTTTACACAAGAAATGTCTTTGTGACTTAAAGTGAAAAAATTGTTATCGATACATGTAATTAGTAAAACTGTAGGGCATTTGGTGGCTAAGTAAACTGAAGAAAGTGTACACTGATCATTGTGTCACTTACAGACTAGTTTAGAATCCAACAGTAGCAGATACTAGTGTGAAAGTGTCAAAATTTTTAGCTTAGATGAGCTATTGTGATCTATAATCTTCTGTCCGTCATCCATCATGCGTAAAGTTTTAACAAGATCTCAACAAAAACCAAATGGATAAAATAGAAGTCTAAGTTGTTTTTAAAATTATGCATGTTAATTCTACAAAATGCTGTTGGGAGTTTACAAAATTCTAGTTCATTTAAAAAAGAATTATTTCTTTTTAATTCTTTTGACTAATTTTACAGAAATAGATAACCGGGCAACTAAAAATGTTTGAATCTTGAAATTTCTATGATGGCTACTTTTAGATAGGATTATATAGTCTACTTTAGATCAAAGTGTTGAAAGAAAGCCAGCAGATTATTTTTAAAAACATCAAGATTCCAAACAGATGCAACTCATACAAATTACCATGACTTATTTGGGAATTATTATTATTATTTTTTTTTTTTTTTTTTTGGGGGGGGGGGGGGTATTTTGAGCATGTAAACAGAAAATTAACATTGTCAGAAAAAAAAGTAACTGCAATTTGATTGGTTGTTTAAGTGTGAAGACAGTGATTGGGAAAATAAAAATCAGAACAACTGGTAATTAGCTTTTGAATTTAATTATAAAAATAAAAAAGATGCATTTAAATGATGAACTTGGTGTCTTCATGTATAATTGAGTTTTTAATATTGTTTCATAAAAAAAATACCTTGATGACATTTATTTGGAAGTGATGTTGCCTAGCAACAGATGTAAACTTTGATTAATTGTTTCAATAAAAGCGACTTAATTTCTGGTTTAAAGTGTTGTTAACACTCCCAGCATTGATAAACTCACAAGGTTTTTCTTAATCAACCTTAGCTTTTAAAGATGTAAAAGGTTTTCATTGCCTCCACTTAACAGGTGGCTGGATAAAGGGTTTGATTTAATTACACTTATTTTATTGTCTCATGAATTTTTTATTTATTTTTTTTTTTCATTTTGATTAAAAATTTCAATTTGGTAATTTTTCTTGAGTTTTTAAAAATTGAATGAAAGTGATTCATGGTTAAGAAATATGTACTTGACAATAACCAATTTAGCTAAGAATGAAAATAACAAATAAAATGAAACTTAATTAGTCTTTCGAGAGACAAATAACCCCCCCCCCCCCCACTCCCCCACTTTCCATATCACCTATAAGAGTATAAGAGCCAAATCCAATGTTTTGTCTTGACCTTGACCTTTGACCTACACATCTTAATTTGATATGCAGCACATCATTTCATGCTTATATACAATTACAGCAATTTTGAACAAATCCATGCATAGATGTGGAAGTTATGGAATGGGTAGAATATTGGGATTACAGACAGACAGACAAAAAGACAACCAGACAGACAGGGCAATTCTTGATGGGAAGGGGAGAAGGGTTGTAAATACCTCAACTAGCTATTGGCTTCATATCTTATGTTGATATCCAGCACTTAGGTTTAATTATAAGCATTTTACTTTGTTAACGATTCTTTTATATTAAATGTTAGGTACTTGGTTTTAGGAATTTTTGTTTTCATCCTAGGATGTCAAGCTGCATCTCTGCAGTTTTTGGTCTGTCACTGTGAAATCTTCAAATAGCTTATTATCTATGCTATGAATATATTGATTAATGGTGTTTGTAATGCCACAGTCAAGATCCTTTCACTTAAATCGAGGCAAAAGGTCAGAAATGGCAGAGGAAACAGGAGTGCCTGGAGAAAACCATGGACCTTCAGCAAACAAACAGACAAACTTTCTTACACTAGGATCTGCCCAAATGGGATTTAAACCTAGACAGTAAGAGACACTGCGATTTGTAGTTGAACGCTTTTGGCCATTCGCCTGGCATGGCCCCTTTGCAATAAATGGACATGTGTCTCTTGGTTTATGATGAACATTGTGGAAAAACTGTGTTTCTGTGTACAGATCTTATGTCATAGCCCCAGCTTACTGTAACGAGTGTTGTCAGAATTGGTTAAAGATATTTTGCTCATTAGAGCCGGCTCCTAATCATCCAATTATGCACTTCGGTTTCTGTTTTCTTAATTGAATTATGTCATTGTATTATTAGCAGGATTATTTCACATGGTACCATCATAATGCACATACTGTTTGGTAGATTATTTTTTATCTAACAATCACTAACAAACTGAGGAAGAACTCTTTTTTTTACCGAAATATTTTAGTCAGGATATTTTCATGTTCATTGATGTTAGTGGTTTCAATTCAGTGAAAACAAGTAGGTAGCTCAGTTGAGTGTTCAACTTTTGTATTTGGAAGGTCTAGGTTCAAACAATTTGGACGAATCTGACTTGGACTTGAAAATTGGTAATGACTGTTGTTTAATATTATTATTATTATTATTATTATTATTATTATTAATATTATTATTAATTTTTTTTTTGACAAGCACTTGGCATTCAGAATTAAAAGTCACAGGGGCCTAAAAAAAAACCCTCTGTGCATATTATCCTAAGCACACTGCAGAGGTCTGTATTTCTGTCACTCCACCTATAACTGGTGACGTCTCGATATAAGTGAAATTTTTTGACTTGGAAGTAAAACTCCATAAAATCAAATCAAATCAGTGAAACCTTGGCAGACAGCTTAGTGGTCTGTTCTAATCTGTGCATAACCTAATGGGTGTTAATCTTTCTTAATGACTTTGACCTAGTCACTGGAATTGAGCTAGTTACTGGAAATGACCTAGTTACTGAACTTGACCTTGTTAATAGACTTAGCCTTGTTACTGGACTTGCCCTTTTTACTGGACTTAAACCTAGTTACTGGACTGGGCCTAGTTACTGGATTTAACCTAGTTACTGGACTGGGCCTAATTACTGGATTTAACCTAGTTACTGGACTGGGCCTAGTTACTGGATTTAACCTAGTTACTGGACTGGGCCTAGTTACTGGATTTAACCTAGTTACTGGACTGGGCCTAATTACTGGATTTAACCTAGTCACTGGATTGGGCTTAGTTAGTGGATTTAACCTAGTTACTGTACATAACTTTTATTTGACAGCTTCTCTTCTGACCCCTCTTTGTACCTTTTTAAGATTTTACAATTACTGGACTTAAACCTAGTTACTGGACTGGGCCTAGTTACTAGACTTAAACCTAGTTACTGGACTGGGCCTAGTTACTGGATTTTACCTAGTTACTGGACTGGGCCTAGTTACTGGATTTAACCTAGTTACTGGACTGGGCCTAGTTACTGGATTTAACCTAGTTACTGGACTGGGCCTAGTTACTAGACTTAAACCTAGTTACTGGACTGGGCCTAGTTACTGGATTTTACCTAGTTACTGGACTGGGCCTAGTTACTGGATTTAACCTAGTTACTGGACTGGGCCTAGTTACTGGATTTAACCTAGTTACTGGACTGGGCCTAGTTACTGGATTTAACCTAGTTACTGGACTGGGCTTAGTTACTGGATTTAACCTAGTTACTGGACTGGGCCTAGTTACTGGATTTAACCTAGTCACTGGATTGGGCTTAGTTAGTGGATTTAACCTAGTTACTGTACATAACTTTTATTTGACAGCTTCTCTTCTGACCCCTCTTTGTACCTTTTTAAGATTTTACAATTACTGGACTTAAACCTAGTTACTGGACTGGGCCTAGTTACTAGACTTAAACCTAGTTACTGGACTGGGCCTAGTTACTGGATTTTACCTAGTTACTGGACTGGGCCTAGTTACTGGATTTAACCTAGTTACTGGACTGGGCCTGAGTTACTGGATTTAACCTAGTTACTGGACTGGGCTTAGTTACTGGATTTAACCTAGTTACTGGACTGGGCCTAGTTACTGGATTTAACCTAGTTACTGGATCGGGCTTAGTTAGTGGATTTAACCTAGTTACTGGACTGGGCCTAGTTACTGGATTTAACCTAGTCACTGGATCGGGCTTAGTTAGTGGATTTAACCTAGTTACTGTACATAACTTTTATTTGACAGCTTCTCTTCTGACCCCTCTTTGTACCTTTTTAAGATTTTACAATTATTTATTTGTCACATAAATCATAAAAAACAGACATTTTATCCACAAATCTTGATTTATATCAGATTCTTGTTTGTGATATTAAAGGTTGGGTACCATTTGTGTTAATAAATATCCTGAAGCAACAGTTGTAGAAGTTTGTGTTACAAAAGCCTATATTGTTTTTCAATCGACAGGTGGAACATGTGAAATTCGAACCCTAAACTCTGTAATCTGGACTGTCCTTTAGATCACTCGGCCACCATAGCCCCAATAACGAAAATTAAATCAGGAGTTCTATTGGTTACAATTTACACTTTTTTATTGTTTTTTTTTTTATTCTATTTTTTATTAATTTATTTATTTTTCTAAAAGAATGCATTATTGGTTCAACTTACCTGTATATAAACTCAATACTTGTCTCATCAATAATCTTTTGTCCAGAAGGTGTTTAATACAGTGTTTACTGTTTTGTATTAAATTTCGTATTAAAACTGTCTATAAAGTTAACCCACCCTAGAGCAAAATAGTTTTCTATACCTTTATGATGAACTATTCTGTATCTGCAGGTTAAGCTAAAAAAATTATATGTAAGTGGGAGGTCGTGGGTTTGAACCCCGGCCGTATCTGACCCAAAACTTGAAAGTGGGTAGTGGCTGTTCTTTCTCCAAGCACTCGGCATTACGAAATGAAAGTCATGGTTCTTTCGGATGGGAACTTAAAATAAACGAGGTCCTGTGTCACGGCATGGCACGATAAAGAACCCTGCTGTATAATGCCATCAGCGCAACGCACAGGCAAAATTTCTGCACTTTCGTCTATAGCTGGCGATGTCTCAATATAAGTGAAATATTCTTGACTGGGATGTTAAACATCATTACTCAACTCAACTCAAAAAATTATAAATAGAAAACGGCTTATGCCTTAAACTTTTCTGGGCTCTTTGGGTGGGCACTTTTTAAATGGGAATGTCATTTTAAAACAGTTTTATCATTTTTGATCATTGAGGATCCAAATGCACTCAGTGGCCAAGTGGTCTAAAGTATATGCTTACAGATCAAAGTGTTTAGGCTTGAATCCCACCCAGGCAAAACTTAAGTGTGAGAAAGTCTGTCAGTTTGCTTGCTGAAGGCAGTTGGTTTTCCCTTGGAACTTGAGTTTATTCCCCAATTCAAAGAATTGACCCTTTTGATATGAGAAATAATCCTTAATGAAGCTTACAACAGTATTACCCTCTCCATTCCATTTCTGTTGTACTCAAGTTGGACTGTTGGTTTGAGTCTGTGTTTAATCTGAAACATATTCTAATAGGTTTACAGAGAAATGTTCAATAAAAATATGAGTTTCAGTTAAGTACAGCATTGAACTCTAGATGGAAGACATTTGTTAAAATCACATCAAAAGTGTAATGTTAGCTTGGAGAAAATCCTTAACTTGACATTGCTACTAAACTGTCTTAGGAAAGGGTAATGATGCAGTGAAGCTGTAACATCTGTAGCAATTTCCCAGCTTCTTTGTTAGTTAAAAGCAGACATACAGTTACCAAATGCAATAAATGAGATGCATCTGTGAGTGGGTGGGTGGGTTGGTAAATGAGTTATTGATAAAAAATGATGATATGGCTTTAAACACTCACTCACCTCACTCACTCACCCATTATTACTCACTCATGATCACTTACTCATGATCACTGACTCTCTCACTGACCTGCTCACTGACTCTCACTGACCTGTTCACTGATTCTCTCTCTCTCTCTTCTCTCTCTCACTCTCTCTCTCGCTCTCTCTCTCTTTCTTTCTTTCTATCTTTCTGAGAGCTTGTTTTTGTTTTGGTTTGTCAGTTTTGCATAATACAAATAACTTAATCCTTTACCACACTAGAAAGAGAAAGTAGAATGATTTTAAAACTGTTTGTCATTGAATGTCAAATCATTTCTCATACATTCTCATAAGATTATTATAGGTTTAATTGTAAGCCATTTACAAAGATAGAATAGACCACCCCTGGATTTATTACAAGAGGTTTATATATATATATACATATATTTTATCGTCCAGTGGCGTGTATATTTGTATTTAACCCTTTTACATTCAGGGGAAAAAATCATCAATGACCATAAATTTAATGGGTTATTTGATTTTTATGGTAAAAAATAAAAATGCAATGAAAAGGTGATAGAAGAAAGTAAGATCATACTGTTCAACATTTTAAGCTTGTCTGTATGATGTTCATATGATCTTATTGATGTCAAAAGCAATCAACTTTGATGTCTCAAGCTGATGTTATAACCCTGGTACTGTACTTTGGCAGCATTCAGTATCTATTTCACTGTATTTAGTCTGATGTCACAATCCTGACACAGGCAGCAATCAGCACCTCTGCCTAAAGATAAAGATGTCAATACCTTGGTACTGACAGCATTCTGTATCTGTGTTTAGGATCTGAGGTCACAATCTTGATACAGGCAGCATTCAGCTTCTCTTCCTTAAGATGATGATGTCATAACTATGGTACAGGCAGCAACCAGTAAAGTTGATGTCTAAACCCTATAGAACTGTAGCACGCAGTATCTGTGCCTAAAGATGATGTCATATTCCTGGTAATGTATTGAGGCAGCATCTGACATTCGTGTTTAGCATCTGATGTCATAATCCTGACATAGACAGCAGTCAGCATCTGTGCTTAAAGCTTAAGATGTCAAGACTATGGTAGAGCCAGCAATCATTATCGGTGCCTAAAGTTCATTGTGTCATAACCCAGGTAGTTTTAATATGAGTTTATTACCCTGGCATTGTATTTAGGCAGCATTCATTATCTGTGTTTAAAACCAACACAGGCGGCAATCAGCACCTGTGTCTAAAGTTTAAGATGTCAAAACCATGGTAGAGGCAGCAATCATTATCGGTGCCTAAAGTCCATGGTGTTATAACCCTGGTACAGGCAGCAATCTGCATCTGTGTGAAACCCTGACATATTGTATTTTAGTAGCATTTAATATCTGTGTTTAAAACTGTCATAGGCAGCAATCAGCATCTGTGCCTCAAGCTGATACCATTACAATGGTACAGACAGCAATTAGCATCTGTACATCTAAAGCTGATGTCACAATCACATTACTTTTTCAGGCAGCATTTGGCATCAATTTAAAGCTGTTGTGTCAACTTTTATTTGAAGGTTAACACCCAAACAGTAAGGCCACTGCTGTTCTAAAATTGGAAAGACCTTTTCACATCATCGCCTTTACAATTTTATCAACTTTGCATTTTATTACAATTTCTCATTCATTTTTTAAAAGATTGAAAGTTTAATATGGGAAATTTAATGGCATTAAAATGTGTTATACCATAATTATATTTGATGATTAATGAATTTACTAAAAGATTAAAAGCTACAAATCTATGCCGGTCAAGTTTGAATTTAAAAACAAAATATATCTAGGTCAAGTTTGAATTTAAAAACAAAATATATCTAGGTCAAGTTTGAATTTAAAAACAAAATATATCTAGGTCAAGTTTGGATTAAGAAATGTCTGGCAAAAAAAGTTTGAAAAAATTATGGCCCTTGGTTTTTAAATATTTATGAAAATAATGTAGTAAATAACAATGCCAGCATGATTTTAATCCATAATTATTTTATCACATAGAGAGTTTTAAAATTTTATACAAAATAAACAGTCTGAATACAACAATACAGATCCCCTAGGCATCCCTTGCCTCCTTGTTGTTATAAGTAAGAAATTATGTTCTTGTGGATTCAAAATCTCCATTGAATGCTTCATTAATGATTTAGTCTTTGTTAATGAACCATATGATAACTGGATTTATTCGTTCTTATTGTTCACCTGTAATGGTATATTTTACTGAAATATTATGCCATATTAATTTGAATTATTAATAACTCACCAGTGCTTTACTTTAAATTGACCTTGACATTATAAACCTAGTAAACATTGTTAGGTGGTGCATGCTGTGGTGATATAATTATACATTCAGTTTCAGGTTTTACACCACTGCAGTAGCTTAGATGGTAGAGTGCTTGCTCCGTAAGTGGGAGGTCGTGGGTTTGAACCCGACCGGATCTTTCACCTAGCACTCGGCATAACAAAGTGAAAGTCATGGTTCTTTCGTATGGGAACTTAAAATAAACGAGGTTCGGTGTCATGGTAGGCATTACACATTAAAGAACCCTGCTGTATAATGCCATCAGCACAAGACACAGGCAAAATTTTAACACTTTTGTGTATAGCTGGCAAAGTCTCAATATAAGTGAAATATTCTTGACTGGGGCGTTAAACACCATTACTCAACTCTCAACGCAACTCCTATAGGTTTTGATTAGATAAGTAGTGTTTTATGCCCCAGTCAAAATTCTTTCACCTATATTGAGGAAGTCAAATCAGTCAAACAATATCTGTACAATACCAAACATTAATGAAACAACCTATAGCTTACATTAAGGTTTTCTCTATAACTTACATTGGACATTGGTGGCTGTTTTGTCTGAAGTGCCAGCTGATGGGTCACAGCTCTTCTTACAGTTTAGATTCAAATCTCACTTGGGCAGATCTTCAAGTGAGAAAATTTGTCAGTTGACTTTCTAAAGGGTCAGCTGGTTTCTCCAGGCACTCCAGTTTCCTCCACCATCCAAGAACTTACCATGTGTATAAAAAATGAAGGTTTCTTAGCTTGTGTGTAGAAAATATAATTACTCTGATGTATTCCCAGTAAATTGCAAAGCATTTTGAATCTGAGACGTAATCCTGTTGTTGTGTACATGTGCATAGATTACCAGTAATATTACTTCTGTACAGATGTTTTGAATATAAGGTGGCTAAATGAGAATGGTCAGTTATCCTTCTAGACTGACCAGTATGGGTCATTTTATATAGTATTAGTATTGATTGTAATATCAACAGAAATTATATAGAGAAAATAGTTACTGGCGTTGATGAGGATAACGGGATCAAGTCACCTATAAAACAACATGCTATATGTAACACCGTTTGTCTTGTTACAGTATCAGTCCGATAACAGCTCTCTCTGGATCCTTAATAGTATTTACAATGGTATCTGTTTAATTGCAAACATCTGATATCCTCCTTACTGTAACAAGTGATCAATGAATGAGATGTTAAAAGCATGTTTGGAATTGATTCGCTAATGTTTACTGTCTTCCGCATTCCCGTTTGATACAAATTTTGGTTTTTTTTTGGTCGTTTGTGTTGTGTGTGCGTTTACAAAAAATAATAAAATATACGAGAGATGACCAAATAATGTTTTCATTTAGAAATCGTGGAAAAGACTATTACAGCATGGTTTGATGAACAGTTATATTGAAATTGTGATATTTATTTTGTAAAAAAAAAAATACAAATGGATTTTATTTATTTTAAAACATTGCATTATTGACAAAAGAATAATATGACGATGTGAAGATTGCTTTAAAGAAGGATAAGAATGTTTAAACTATAAAACAGAAATCCCAAGGAGTTTTCTTTTTTTGCTACAGAATAGATTTATAATGTTTTTATTATGCTTAAAAAACTGTAGTGAGTAATTTTGTAGAAATTGACAGGAAATCCGAAATCCTAAAATCGCCACACCTATGAGGCAAATACTAGTATATGAATACTGAATACCAAGGATCAGAAGAATAGGGGGAAAAAAAATAATAATCCAGTTCATAGCTTTAAGGTGTATGCTTTCTGGTTTAAATAAATCGGATATTGTAAAGAAGCAGAAAAGTGTTTTCAACTTTATTGGATTCCATGCTGATGATAAAATGTACATTTGAATTGGCTAATTTTTTAAAAAAGAAAGTTTTTTTTCAAACGGAAATTGGATCAGTTGTTTATTTGACTTAAGATATCAAGACCTTAATTAATCAAATTTGAATGTATTTGAGAAAAAAGAAAGATTAAGCATGGGTACTTTTAACATTATAGGATAAAGCTATAGTGAACTGTTGCCATGGAAACCAGTACAAATATTTCAAAATAATGAATTAGGAAGTATTTTGAATAAATGGATTAAATATATAGTATTGTGGTAAATGACAGAATTTTTTCGATTTCAATTTTTTTTTTTTTTTAAATTAAGTAATATTAGGTTATGGTTGACTAATTACCTTTAAAATGAAAACAAGCGCTGTGTTAATTTTAGAAAGTAGAGTTTTAAAAAAAAAATTGTGCTATGTTGATAAGAAAGAATAAATAAAATCTGAAGATTAATCCATATTTTTCAATTGAACTCAGATTAAGAAGGTTTTAAAAATTTACATGACTGACAAAATATCAGGGATTATGTCCAGATTGTTAATTTCCTAATCCTGCTATTTCTTATTGAGTCATCCTGTGGTAAAAAGGTTTTATTGCAGAAAAAAATCTAACGCCCTTTATCTGCGATTGGCTAGACAATTAAAAAGGAGTTAAGATTATCATTTTGAATGTTTTGAAAAAAAGTCTCCCATTGTCTAATTTTACGACAAGATAGATGAAGTCGGATGAGACGAGACAATGAGATGAAGATGATATATATACATAATATATAGGTCCTCATATGAATAAAAAAAAAACTGTGTTAATTATGATCCTTTAAAGAGGATATGTGTATCTGGCTGTCGGCTAATATAACATGATATAACATTATTATAGTTATTACGATATCCATATTACAACATTATATAGATAGATTTAATCTGTTATTGTGATCAAATTCAATAGTTTTCAACCAGCCGATGGATGTATTTGTGTTAGTACATTTAAAAAAGTTGAAATTGACATGCATCATATGGTAGTGTGTTAGAAAGGTAACCTTAGTGCTAAGATTTTTCACGGTTCACTGATCATCAATCACTCATGTGACAAATTGTGACTTAACACTGGTTCTATTTTGGAATAACTGTGTATGTGCCTCTTGACAAGACCAGACCCTGGTCACGGTTCAGTGGCATTCATTACTCTGTTATTATGACAGTAGGAACTGTGTAGTGGTCTCCCTGAGACAGCTAGTAGTACATACACACTTTGGATAGATAATCTCCACACTTGTTATTATTTTTGGAGTTAATTTGCTGGTTTTTTGTTGGTAGTGTTAACTTTTTTTTTGTCTGAGCTTTGATTCATATATTTTTTATAAGTCTGTGTATTTCATGTTGTAGCACCTTGAGTTTAATGAAATTATTGTTGGAAGTGCCTTCTATAATAATCAGTATTCAGTATTTGGAGAAATTTTATTTTAATTCTGTGTTAACCTTTTTAAAAAAGGAGTGATTTTTCCATTCATTTTGGAAGGATTTTATTTTTGTGAATATTCATCACATTTTGGATTACACCTCTTTTGGAACGTTATTTTGATTGTTCGTTACGATGGAAAAGGCAGTGGGAAAGTTTGCATCGGGTCTTCGACCATGTAATATGTCAGCTACTGATACCCCACCGGTGTTTTCATTCACAGTGACAGATTACGGTGATGGTGGTATTGGGGGGACACCACCACTCTGCAACGGCACCACAAGTTAGCAGTCATAAGGTAAAATAATAATAAAAAAAAAAACAATAAAAAGCTAGTGTAAAAATTAAACACTCTCTCCACCCTCTCTCTATCTCTCTCTCCCTCTCTGTGAGACAGAGAGAGAGAGGAGAGAGAGAGAGAGAGAGAGAGAGAGAGAGAGAGGGGGGGGGGGAGAGAGAGAGATAGAGAGAGAGAGAGAGAGAGAGTATGAGAGAGAGAGAGAGAGAGCGAGAGAGAGAGAGGGGTGGGAGAGAGAGGGGGAGAGAGAGAGGAGAGAGACAGGGGAGAGAGAGAGAGAGAGAGAGAGGATGAGAGAGAGAGAGAGGAACTGTTTTTACAAATAGTTACCTGTATTTGTGGTTAGAGATAATTTCCTAAACTTATCTCATGGAGAAAGTACATAGTGGACTATACATTGATGGCATATAAGTGTTACAATCAATATCTCACTCACCTTGGTACAGCTAATTAATTATGACTTAATTGTGACTGGATGTTTAGAGGCTTGCATAAGAAATAAAAAAAAGGTTTCTTGGTGATCTTTATACACATTTGAGATATTGTTGGAACAGATGAATTTTTTGTCAGATCAGACTGTCTCAAAGTTATTTTAAGCTTTTAACTAAAATTGTTGAGTTTTTAGGTAACCCCTATATGTTTACTGCATACATCTCTTAATCTTGTCATGCAGTAATGAAAATAAGACCCTCCAATTTGATAAAGCTTTCAATTAAAAATTATTTGGTTTTAAATGTTGCCACTAAATCATTACTCCACAATCATGATAATCATGGCTTAGTCTTGCCAGTTATTAAAATTAGCTAGACCCTCTAATTTGAATAGTCTTTCAACAAAAAATAATTTGGGATTTTTTATTTAACTTTTTGTCATATTAATTCATAGTCATCCTTTAATCTTGCCAGTATGGAAATAACACTTTCTTATTTGATAAGCTATAGCTTTCAACTAACAATTATTGAGTTTTTAATGTACCAACCTCCCCTATATTATTACTCCATAGTCATATTATCGAGTTTTTACTGTAAACCTCCCTCCCCTATATTTTTACTCCATAGTCGTATATTATCTCTTAATCTTTACAGTTCTTAATAACACCCTCTATTTTGATCATCTTTCAGCTAGCGATTATATTTTTTAAAAGTAACCTCCGTGTTATTACCTCATAATTATTTCGGATTTTGCCAATAATGAAAACAAAATAATTTGGATGTTACCTTAAACATGTCTTATGTATCAGGAAAAGACCTGTATGAAATACAATGTACATTTTTACATAAATCGTTAAAGTATGTCAGGTATACCATCAAGCTGTCGCATCTACAAAACAGAAGAATAAACCACTGTTTATCTGTTCAGCCTCAGGCTTCTTCAGAGGAGACAGTGCTTCTTATATCTTCATAGGAAGCAATGGCCAAGTAGCTTATGGTGTAAGCCTTCAAATCAAAATTTACTTACACTTGGTTCTGTCCCATTTAATCAAAAATGGAAATGATTTTTTTTTTCATAGGGTGTCATTGTTTCACTGGGTGCTAGAATAATCGACCAGGGGGTGGTATGTTTGTATGTGGCATACTGACTCGGTGAGCTAACACCTTACCAAATTTGCCCTGAATGTGTGCTAGTACACGACACTGGCCATCATTCACACTTCCATGGCACGAACATACACAAAATTGTTCTAAGATTAATCCATAGATATGATTAACCTTGCTTTCTTTGTGAATATCTAAAAATTGCTGATGCGATATAAAAACAGCATTTCAATAACAACAATCTGAATGGATAGCTGAAAAATTGCTGAAGTGACAGAAAACAACAATCATTCTGACTACTCAAATCATTGACAAGGTTTGAGTATTCTACTATGAGAAAGTTTGTCAGTTTTTTGCCAAAAGTTAGTTATTTTCTCAGAGGTAGTCCTGTTACCCCCCCCCCCCCCCCCCCCCCCCCCCCCCCCCCCCCACCATCACAGAACTTCGTGAATAAATGGCACAGTAATAAAACACCATCATTTTACTTCATTCCTTTTGATTAAAGATCGACAGTGAATTCTCATAATTATTTAATTCTTGTCATGAAATAGAATGGTTTCACAGTGGTCTGATCCAGAATTGACTTAAAAATCCAAGCCTTATGTGAAATTAATCAATCACAGTGGTGAATTTGTCAGCGTGTAGCTTCTTTTAATTATTCTTTGCAATCAGCTAGTGTTGAATGGCTTAAGTATGCATGCAGCCTCCTTCACACAAACCGAAAAAAAATTACTTGTATCATTAAAGTCCTTTTAAAATAAATGATGGAATTTTAATTGAATCTTGGGTAATGTCATGAAATAAACCCTACTGAAAATCAAGCTGCATACAGATTATAGTTATATGGATTACACTAAATGTGATTTGAATTTATAGTGAGTGCATTTCATTATACCTATTGAATAAATGTTTTTTGTGGAACAGGATGGAGGAAGACGAAGGGTCAGATTCATAACCTATCCCAAGATGGTAGGGTTTCCTTCTGTATCCTTATTACACATCAAATCGGTGTAAAACTTTTTTCCACAGAAATTTTTAGAATGGTTTTATTTCAATCATGTTTAGGGTTTTTCATTTAAATTAAAATTTTAGTGGAGTTTTCAAATGGTTCTCTGAGAACTTCCCGTACTGTAGACGATTACTCTACCAACTAAGCTGAACTGGTTAGAACATTTGCATGGCTTCAGTAGCCAAGTGCAGCAGTTGCAGTATAGGCATAGTGCTTCTCATCTCATAAGTTAGAATTCCTCTCTGTTAGATTTTTGTTTGAAAATGTATATCATTTGGCTCATTGAAGGTAGGTGGTTTTCTTTACTTACTGCAACTTTTTTTTCCATGTATACTGGTCCTCTTATATTCAATCAACAATATAAGTATTGCTGCCCTGGTGGTTCATTGGCAAAGCATCTGATTATAATTAGTGCAACCAGTTGTTCTCTACATAATTTTGGGGGGCCTCTGTGGCCGAGTGGTCTAAAGTGCGTGCTTACGGATCACAGTGCCTCTCACTGCCTGGGTTTCAAATCCCACTTGGGACAGATCCTAGTGTGAGAAAGTTTGTCAGTTCGCTTGGTCAGTGGTTTTCTCCGGGCACTCCAGTTTCCTCCACCATCCCAGAACTGACCGACTCGAAATAAGTGAAAGATTCTTGACTGGGGTGTAAAACACCATTACTACACTCTACTCCACTCTACATAATTTCTTTTCTTAAACATTTCATACAAGATGCAGATAGGTGATAAAGTTTAACTTTCAGTTTCTTTATTTTGCAGTTATCTTTATTAAGTAATAATGTGAAATCTTAAACTATGATTTGTATATAAATCAGTTTAAATATTGATTTATATATTTGCTGTTTTATTTTTTAGAAATTAATCTAACATCAATATTTTGTGCATGTAAATCATTTTGTATCTATTTAGGCAGATTACAAAGTTTAAAAATGACAGAAATCTAAATTTGATAATCTGTGAAAAGTTAATTTGTAGAAAAAAAAATAACTAGATAATAATGTGCTCTTTAGAATGAGGTGGCCGAGTGGTTTAAAGCGCGTGCTTATGGATCACAGTGCCTCTCACCACCTGGGTTCGAATCCCACTCAGGACAGATCCTAGTGTGAGAAAGTTTGTCAGTTTGCTTGCCGAGATCTGTGGTTTTCTCTGGACACTCCAGTTTCCTCCACCATCCCAAAACTGATCGCCTCAAAATAAGTGAAAGAATCTTGACTGGGACGTAAAACACCATTACTCCACTCCACTCCACACATTTTCTTTTCTTAAACATTTCATACAAGATACAGATAGGTGATAAAGTTTAACTTTCAGTTTCTATATTTACCAGATATCTTTATTAAGTCATAATACGAGATCTTAAACTATGATATATATATAAATCAGTTTAAATATTGATTTATTTATTTGCTGTTTTATTTTTTAGAAATTACCGGTAATCAAACATTAATATTTTGTGCATGTAAATAATTTTGTATCTATTGAAGCAGTTTACAAAGTTTAAAAATGACAGAAATCTAAATCTGATAATCTGTGAGAAGTTAATTTCTAGAAAAAAAAATTACTAGATAATGATGTGCTCTTTAGAATGAGGGGCCTCGGTGGCCGAGTGGTCAAAAGCGCGCACTCTTCATTTATTGATTATTAGAAAACTTGTGATAAATTGATTGATCAATCAAGCAAATAAACAAATGAACAAACAAACAAATGAACAAACAAACAAATGAACAAACAAACAAACAAATGAACAAAAAAAACAAACAAATGAACAAACAAACAAATGAACAAAAAAAAACAAATGAACAAACAAACAAACAAATGAACAAAAAAACAAACAAATGAACAAACAAAAAAATGAACAAACAAACAAACAAACAAATGAACAAATGAACAAACAAATAAATGAACAAACAAACAAATGAACAAACAAACTAATGAACAAACAAACAAACAAATGAACAAACAAACAAACAAATGAACAAACAAATGGGGGTTGAATTCCAAGAATATTTTGTTTATATCGGAATGTTACCAGCTGTAGATAAAATAGAAGAAATTTAGAGCTTTGCAGTGCATTCAGGGTTCTTAGCATGCCATAATTCCTGTAATTGGCTTTTAATGCTCAGGCAATTATATATAACTGGTTTGGTTGGAGTATGTATAATGTTTCCAAGTGTTGCAAACTGTATTTTCATCTTATTAGAGCATTATTTTAGCACTGATGAAGTCACCATGCATCTGTAAGTCATACAGTTAGCTTAATGGCAGATCAGAGACATTATTGCAAATTTTTGGATGTTCCAGATTAATTTCTTTTTATATTCATCCTTGAAGTAAATAAAACACTATATTCTCATGAATTACTGAGACATAATGTATTACACTGGCTAATTATTTTATAGGATTTCTGTACAAATAAAACTGTTAAACTTGGTTCACCCCACCGGGATCAAGGACTCTAAAACTGCATGCTGATAGAATAAAGCTTAATAAAAAAACATGTATTTAATGCTACTGTTTAAAGGCCTCTAAACCTGTGTGCTGATAGGTAACACTAAAACATGTATAATGCATGATTAACACCACCATTTGTTTGATCAAATTTGGTGACATATATTGGGGTTTTACAGTAAGTTGAAAGTGGTTGATCCACAAAAAAAAAAAAATAAAATAAAATAAAAAAATAAATAAAAAAATAAATGAAAAAATTACAAACACAAATTGGGTTTAACAAGATTTTGGGTCTACAAAATATTATGGAGATAACAAGGTGGCAGAGTTGTCAAAGAACATTAAAGTGAGGTTGTACTGTAGTGCCAATAAGAAGCAAGCAGTGTCTCAGAGACAATATATTTAAACATCTCAACCTGTTAATAACCAGTCAAGCTTAAATGGTCAACTCACTTCATATGTGGGAGATCAGGGTTTGAACCCCAGCTGGGTCTGACCAAGTCTTGAAAATTGGTAGTTACTGTCCTTTCTCCAAGCACTTGGCATTGAAACCTGATGTCTCATGTTATGGCAAGTGTAGCACATTAAAGAACCCTCCCTGCCTGTTGTTCTTAGTGCAATGCAAAGGTCAAAATTTTGCCATTCCACCTATTGCTGTAGACATCTCCAAATAAGTGAAACATTCTTGACTGGAACATAAAACCTCATTAAATCAATCAATCAATCGAGTAAACGGTCATATTACATTCATAATTCTATTTTAAATATATGGTTGCAAAGATTTTTGGTTCCTTTTATGGAACCTTCTTATTCAAAATATATATGAAGTTCTGACTTTAGAAAGTTTAGATTTGAAAAAAAAGCTCTTAGTTATATGTACATTTCATAGAATATGCTTTTTAAAACTATTTCACATGATGATTTTAATCTTGCAGTAGTGTTTTTTCAAATGTATCTTCCAATATATGCAGCATTTTAGTCAAAGATGTTTCACATGTCAATTAAAATTTAAAGTTTTCAATTTGATAAATATATTATAAATGAAGCTGCCTCAGTTTTATGTTCATTGAGTAAAATCCAGAAATAAGTTTAAGAGAATTAAACCAGCTTGATATGACAGGCACATGGCATTCTGACATTTCAAAAATACTAATTTCTCTGTTAAATTTCTTCTTTTAAGACATACATTTATTTGAGAAATGAGAAATTTGAGTGAGGCTGACTTTTAAGATTTTGCAAAAAAAACTTTTGATGTCTTTGACTTGGTTGTTAACATGCATAAAATGATTGCAAAGACGATTTTAAATGTCAGAGTGATTCTGTAATTTCTGAGTAATCTTCACAACACTAGTCATTTATAGCAGTATTTAACTCAAAGACAATGACAGGTAATGGAAGTGAGTTAGGTGTCCGTTTTGAAATGATAGTGTAATGGTTGGTTGGTTGTAATTTTGTTTAATGTCACATCAGCAATGTTCAGTCATTATTGATAAGAATAAGCTTATAAATCTCTAGGAATAATTAAAAATCAAAGTGCTAGCTGACCAAGTTGGTATGCTGCAGATAAGATTATCACTCCCCGAGTCACATGATCCTGACAATGGATGACCTTGTTAATTCTCAGTCCTTTTTAAATGCTAAGTGCCAGATGAGGAAGCAGTATTTCAAATTTTAAAATCTGATTTAAGTTACCCCTGACTATAGTTGAAACCAACAACCTTCCACTCTTTAGGCAGACAATCTATTGCTGAGCCACCAACCCAGTCAGTACCCACAACCATTTGTTCTTGAGACTGACACTACCACTAAGCCACCAACCCAATCGATACAATCACAGTGTTTTACTTTTTTTGATCAACATTTCTTTTGTTTATATGAAGGTGATCAAGCAGTGTTGGGAAATTCCAGTGACCATAGAAAATTTTTTTACCTTCAGCAAGCAAACTGACATACTCTCCTATTTGGGGATCAGTCTAGAGTTGGATTTCCAAGAAGGGCAGTAAGAGATTCTGTGGTCCTTAAGCTGACATGTTAGACCACTTGGCCACTTATGGCTCATATAGTTATTTGAACTTACATTCTGGTCCGTTACTAAGTATATACATGCATCATAAATACAGGGTTATTCTGAATCATGAATTTTGGTTTTGGGGATCACTAGATCTGATGAATTGATCATTTTTTTACAAAAAAAAATTTTTATTTTTAAAGCAGGCTCGATTAGGTAAGATTTGAAAAAAAAAAGATAATAAAATAAATAAATAAAAGTTTAGGGAAGAAAAGTTATTGGTTTAAGGGTAAAATTACCCAAATTCAAAAAAAAAAAAATTATATGTCAGGATTTAATTTTCAGTATATATATATAAATAAATAAATAAATAAATAAATAAATAAATAAATAAATAAAGTGTATTGGAAATGAGCAGATCTGTAGTACATGTACTTGGCATCAGTACATAAACCGGCATAGGTATAGTTTCCCAGAATTCGCCAAAACCTGTAACATTGCATTGTTAAGTTAAATCTTCACCAGGATATGAAACCAATTCTTCCATCATTAAAAAATAATTGTATTTAAAATGTTCTTGACTTGCATGACAACACTTTTCACTTGAATTCATTTCTTTTTGAGGGGAAAAGTAATCTTTTTCATAACCTGCAGACTTTTATGAAAAGTTAAAATTTTATTAAATGTGCAGATTTTAGAATAAATTAGATTTGCCTCCCTGAATATTTACAAAACTTTATTAGGGTAATTTTTTTGCAATAAATTTTTAACTTTTAAGTGAATTAAGCAGTGAAAGAGATTCAATGTATTTTGTGTCTGAAGGTGAAATGCCTTAAGACCATGACTTTTGACACGACCTTTGACATGACCTTTGAAATGCTAGAAATTCTGAAAACAGAGAACCAGAAACAAACTTAGAAACTACAGTTTATTTATTTATTTATTTATTTATTTATTTATTTGTATGTGTCATATACCACTTTTTGAAGTTAATCATAAAAATACATTCAAAAAGTGGTACTTTTTTAATATATTATTTTTATGATTAATTTCAAAAAGTGGTATATGACAGTATGTATTTGTATTTATTTTATTTTTATATTATTATTATTATTGTTGTTGTTGTTTTTATTATTATTATTATTCAAAAATCTTTTTAAAACAGAATTTGACTAATTTCCTGAATTGCAAAATCTGGATAGCAGAAAAGTTTAATGACCACAAATAAAAAAAATAAAAAAACCTTTGATTTGGAATTGTTTGATAAGCTTTGGGAATTTGATCCATTTTTGTATCTCAAAGTCCTTTAAGAAAATTGTAAAACTTGCAATATAAATTATGGAACAAACACATGAAAGTAATAGAATTTACATAGAAATTTACATTAAATAACATTGTTTTCTTGTTGTTTAAATTCAATATTTAAAAATAGTTCTCTGTATCCAGGCAAGCTTTAGCAAAATCTCACCGGGATTAAGAAGCAAAAGAATTTTCAATTGGAATCATAAGAAATTTCAAAATTGGATTGTCCAATAATATTGAGAGGATGATATGTAAAGGAATTACTGTAGCATGATTTAATCATTGTTTGGGGATTAATTTTAATGTCGTTTCAAGATATATTAAAGATGTAACAGTGTGTTTGGTATATGGAATAGGGTTTAATTTTATGCTGCACTCAAGACTTACATGTATTTACTCTAAGCAAGGCAGTCTATTTTGAAAGCAAGGAAAATCCAAAAAAAAAAAAATAAATAAATAAATAAATAATAGTAATAAAAATAAATTAATAAAATAAAAATAAATTTAAAATAAGAATAATAATATAAAAAAAAAAATAAATAAATAAATAAAGCAAACCGACAGCCTTCTCACAGTGCCTGGCCATGTCAAACATTAAGATTGTGCAATTTTAGATAGTGGTTCCTTGCCTGATGCTCAGTATTGGCAGCACAGCATACTGACTGGCACACCCAGTGATAAGATAATGTGACTGTGAGCTCTCACCTGAACAAAAAGTCAAGTTGAGTGTGCACTAGAAAAAGTGGGACAGTAGTACACACTTTCACATCTTATGCATACACAAACTTGTTTTTCTTTAAATTAATCCTTTAAATAATCTTGCAACATAATCAAAAGCTTCAATTAACTGATGTGAAGTTAAACATTGTTACAACCAACAACCAACCTTGTTACACTATATTTTTCTGTTGCCCATTTGTACCATTATGCTAGCTGAGGTGGTTGATTGCTCGCTTTTTATGTTGGAGGTCGAGTTCAATCCCCAGCCAGGTCTGACCAAGACTTGAAAACTGGTAGTGACTGTTCTTTCGCCAAGCACTCAGCATTTAGAAATGAAAGTCACTGGGTCTTTTGGATGAGACATTAAAAACAGATGCCCAATGTCATGGCAGGTGTGGCACGCTCAAGAACCTTCTCTATGCATTCCCCTTAATGCACTACAAAGGTAAAAATTATTGTCATTTCACCTATAGCTGGTTATGTCTTAATATAAGTGAAATGTTCTTGACTTGGACATAAAACCCCATTAAATCTAATCTTTTGTTCCTGTGTTCGATTGGCTAGTTGGCTTCGGTGAATGATGTTTTATGTCTCATAGGCCATTTTTCAGCAATTAGTATAGAGACAACTCCTCATCATAAGGATTAATCTAAACACAAGTTTATGTGATGTATTAGTTGTGTGCAAGTATCTGCGATCTGGTACTTACTAGTGTATACTAATGATGACCTTTAGAGACCAAGTATACTTGACCTCAAAGACGCTGTTAAACATGTTAGACCACAAGGTCCATTATACTGCAACTGAACTGACCAGTAGAGGTCTACACAAAAAGGAAAAACCTTTCTCAGTTGTAGTTGACCAGGTTGAACCCACAGCCACTAAAAACTTGAAGAACCCTATGTCTAGATAGAATTCAAACTTAGTGGTTGCGGCACTGTGATCCTAGTGGTTTGAGGCACTGTGATCCTAGTGGTTGAGGCACTGTTATTATAGTGGTTGAGGCACTGTAGTCCTAGTGGTTGAGGCACTGTGATCCTAATGGTTCAGGCTGTGTGATCCTAGTGGTTGAAGCACTGCGATCCTAGTGGTTTGAGGCACTGTAATCCTAGTGGTTGAGGCACTGTAATCCTTGTGGTTGAGGCACTTGTTATCCTTGTTGTTGAGGCACTGATCCTTGTGGCTGAGGTACTGTGATCTTAGTGGTTTGAGGCACTGTGATCCTTGTTGTTGAGGCACTTGTCATCCTAGTGGTTGATGCACTGTGATCCTTGTGGTTGAGGTACTGTGATCCTTGTGGTTAAGGTTGTGTGATCCTTGTGGTTGATGCACTGTGATCCTAGTGGTTGAGGCACTGTGATCCTAGTGGTTGAGACACTGTGATCCTAGTGGTTGAGGCACTGTGATCCTAGTGGTTGAGACACTGTGATCCTAGTGGTTGAGGCACTGTGATCCTAGTGGTTGAGACACTGTGATCCTAGTGGTTGAGACACTGTGATCCTAGTGGTTAAGGCACTGTGATCCTAGTGGTTGAGACAATGTGATCCTAGTGGTTGAGACACTGTGATCCTAGTGGTTGAGGCACTGTTATCATAGTGGTTGAGGCACTGTGGTCCTAGTGGTTGAGACACTGTGATCCTAGTGGTTGAGACACTGTGATCCTAGTGGTTGAGGCACTGTGATCCTAGTGGTTGAGACACTGTGATCCTAGTGGTTGAGACACTGTGATCCTAGTGGTTGAGACACTGTGATCCTAGTGGTTGATACACTGTGATCCTAGTGGTTGAGGCACTGTGGTCCTAGTGGTTGAGACACTGTGATCCTAGTGGTTGAGACACTGTGATCCTAGTGGTTGAGGCACTGTTATCATAGTGGTTGAGGCACTGTGGTCCTAGTGGTTGAGGTACTGTGATCCTAGTAGTTGAGGTACTGTGATCCTTGTGGTTGAGGTACTGTGATCCTAGTGGTTTGAGGCACTGATCCTAGTGGTTGAGGCACTGTTATCATAGTGGTTGAGGCACTGTGGTCCTAGTGGTTGAGGTACTGTGATCCTAGTAGTTGAGGTACTGTGATCCTTGTGGTTGAGGTACTGTGATCCTAGTGGTTTGAGGCACTGATCCTAGGGGTTGAGGCACTGTGATCCTTGTGGTTGAGGCACTTGTGATCCTTGTGTTGAGGAACTGTGATCCTAGTGGTTGAGGTACTGTAATCCTAGTGGTTTGAGGCACTTGTGATCCTTGTGGTTGAGGCACTGTGATCCTTGTGGTTTAGGTACTGTGATGCATGTGGTTGAGGCACTGTGATCCTTTTGGTTGAGGCACTGATCCATATAAAGTCTGACATTATATATTTTGAATATGAACTGAAATGGTATTTTTGAAAAAAAAACAACAGCAACAACAACAAAACCTTAAGATAAATTACATGTAGCTGTAACTCAGTTAAAATGCTGTATAATGTCATTTCAAGAAGAAAAAAGTGGGGTTTTTTTTAAGATATCAAATTGTGATCTAGCTTTTAAAATGGTTTTGTAAAATAAAAAACATGCATTAGTGATGTTTGAGTATCAGATGTTGTTTCCATTTAAAGAAAAGCCAACTAAGTGTCTATTTCATATAGGTTGTAGGTATTTTTATACCACTGCTTGGAGCATAATTAAATTAACTTATTTTTCTTCTGTATCTACAACTGTTTTCTTGAATTGTGAAAAATTTGTTTTAGCTCATCTGTTTCAAGGTCTTAAAGTTTGTGGATTTTGTTTGATAGATTTAAACAGTATAAGGTTGGTTGGTTGAATGTTGTTTTTATATCGTATCAGTAATTTGTATTTGTAACCTGACAACTTTTGTTAATCTTGAGGATTTGTCTTACTACAATGTAAATGTGTTACATGATTGTGCCAGTGTTTCCAATCTGCATTGTGCTAGTACACACTTTATAGTGACCTTTACATTGCTGGTAAACTCACTTGCAATGTTGCAGATAAACCTCACAGATCACTTAGTTTATTATTCTGGTATCAAACCAACCACTAAGGGCCTACAGGATAACAAATGATTTGAAATCATACATGTTTAACAATCCTACAATGTCTTTCATTATTTGTTTCACATGTATTGGATAATATTATGGCTATCTTGTCAGTAACTGCATGGTCATTGCATAATCATCTATTTCTAGTAGTTATCTTAATTGCAACAGTTTTTGCTCTTCTCAGATCAAGGTCAAATGTAAAAGGACAAGGTCATGTCATGACCTTTGGCAATCTTAACCCACAAATGTTTCTTACAATAGGATCTGCCAGTGGGATTCAAATATGTGCAGTATGAGACACTACGATCTGAAAGTGCATGCTTTAGGCCCACTTTGCCACTGGGGCCACCATACTTAATGACAATTTGTCATAATTTGTATGAAATAAATGAAAGTAGATTGATCTGTTTTTGTTTTTTGATTGAGCAAAATGTAGCTTTTTGCTTGACATTTATTGCATCAGCAGTTTGAAATCGATTAACACATATGTCACATTTTGACATCTTTCATTCACGTTCATTTCTATTGAAATATATTATTATCAGGTGGAAGTATTAGAACTTGTCTGTTACGAGTTATTTTATGTCAATAAAATGGATTGACATGTTGGGTTTATTTATTGGTTCTAGCAATTCATTCTGAAAATCTTAAAATGCTAACAAAATGGGAGGTGGGGTGGGGGATATTTTCCATTTATATTTGACAGTTTGACAGATTATAAATTAAACCAAATGACATTGTTGCAGATTGTTTAGAAATCTTGGCATTTTGATGTTTATACATCTGTATTTGATTATCCTTTCCTTGTGTACAAGTATGAGATTGGTTTTTGGGTGTTAAAATTAAAATCAGCATTTTTTATGTTGCAGATAATTTAAACATGAGTTTTATCCCATGACTTAGTTTCCATAGCTAATATCCTGACAATTCAATTTTGTAAAATGTAAAAGGTATTTACTGTAGTATGAGATGGATTGACTGATTTTCTTGTTTACTACATTTCTCCAATGATCAATAATATATTTTTTCGAAGTGTGTATTTTTTTTTTTTTTTTTTTTGAATATTTAAATGTTAAATATTTGTCACAGTGTTTGAATATGTATGGCTCTATGTGGGTTTCTAATAGATTAGTTAAACTAAAGTTACACTCCTATTTTACATCAATTTTAGTCAATTCTTGATTCATTAATTGAAAGTATTTCTTCAGTCAGATTTCAGGGAATAAAAAAACAGGAAAAAATATTGAAATTGGGATTTGAAAAGTCTGTTGGGTTTGGCAAGGTGGCAGAGTTATTGAGAGGCATTTTATCATGATTTGAGTACACATAGACTTCAAACTTAATCATAAAACTGGTGAAATGTTCACAAATTAATTCTATATAATTTTTATAATCTTTTATAAATAGCTGTGTAAAATTATATGTGCTGCAATGACCATGTGATCCAGTGAGAATCTACAGTGTCACTGCCTAGGTTTGAATCCCACCTGGACAGATCCTAGTGTAAGAAAGTTTGTCAGTTCACTTGCAGAAGGTTGTCAGTTTTCTCTGGATACTTCGCTTTTCTCTACCGTCCAAGAACTTACCATCTCGACATGATTGAAAAAAAATCGATCTTTTTTTTCTTTGGGTACTTTAGTTCCCTCCATTATCCAAGAACTGACCATCTCGACATAAGTGAAAAAAATCTGAATCATTTTTTTTCTCGGTTCTTTGTTTTCCTCTACCATCCCAGAACTGACAATCTTGACATAAGTAAAAAAAAAAAAACCTAGTCATTTTTTTTCTTGGTTCTTCGGTATCTTCCACCATCCCAGACCTGATCATCTCGACATAAGGTTTCCTCAACCATCCCAGAACCGGCCATCTTGACATCATTACTCAACTCCACCCCACTATTCAAGAACTGATCACCTCAATATTACACACACATACACACACACAAACTTGAATAAGCAACAAAACATCATTTCTCTTTTGCTGATACTCTATTCCACTTTTGCTTATTTGTAATAGAAGCTGAATGTCTTTGACAGTTAAATCTTTTACAGACACTTTTCGGCTAGACTTAATCATTTTTTTTCATGGAACTGTCACTCTTTCACTTTTAAATAATACTATTTATTAGTGTGTTTATAACAAATCATTTTGTTCATCGTAAAAAGGAAATACTAGGCATTCAGTGATAAATTATGTGAGTGATCAAATTAGATGGACATTGGGTGGACTATGTTGAAGTTTCTATTACAGTTATATGGCTGTAATTGTGCTGCTAACTTTAACATACATGTATATATATTAAATACACGAATGACAGATCTGACAAATTATTGATCCGAGATATTCCGCTAACAAGATAATGACTTGTGGTTATACTTTATGAGTTTCTCGTATAAACAACGGAAATATTTATTGTAAGTTTCTATTGAAAAAGATTCTTTTCCGAGAACAGTAAAACAAATTAAAAAAGGTTATTTACATTAAATCAAAATATTAACAGCTTTTAAGAGAGAGAGAGAGAGAGAGAGAGAGAGAGAGAGAGAGAGAGAGGGGGGGTGGAGTAATATTGTTTAAATCCAGGGTCAAGATTCTTGCAATTTCATAGTGGCAGTCAGTTTAGAGATGATGGAAGAAAAATAATTTTAAAACAATCAAGCAACTTTTTTTTTTTTTCTGTTTGAACTTTTGTTGGAATTGTTTTTCAGAAATGACCTGTTGGATATTTTTTAAAACTTAGAATTTATAATTATTGAATGATGGGTTAAATTTTGCTAATCGCTATTCTTTGGGTTTTTTTTTTTATTATTAATATTTTTTTTTTTTTTATTGTTCCAGGCCACATGTGGTTCTTTTTATTTTCAAGATAGTTTTAGCTTAGAGTTGGATGAATTAAAAAATGTGTTGTGTCTAATTCAAGATTCTTTCACTTATATCAAGGCCAGCAGTTCTGCATGGAATGGTGGAGAAGAAATGGTAAAGAAAAACCATCGACCTTCAGCAAGCTAATAACATCCTGTAATAATAAACACTTTTTGTTGAATTATAGTAATCTCATTATTGTATATATTTGTTTAACAAGGATTATTCAGCCACAAATTTATATATAAGTATTTAATACGGAAAAAACTTACTAAAATATTACCGCTCAATAATTTGCCACTTGGATTATATTGCCACAGTATTGAGAAGTCCCAAAATCTATTTTTGTTGTACTCATCTTGTTCAAATGAGTCTCTTAATTAAACATAAAACCCTATCATAGTGCCACATTTTGGTCCACAATTTGACTTAACAAATGGTGGCAGTGGACTGAGTTTTACCGTATTCAAATAAAGGTCAGTCGGATGGTTTTAATTTAATGATGTTGATGTGGCATCAGCAATTTTTCAGCTATTCACAGATTGCAATGTTGTTTACCTCTAAGAAATAATCTAAGAACAAGTTTGTGAATGCAAAAAAAAAAATGCAAGTGTATATTATTGTCTGTTTTGAACTTGTTCCCAATCATTGGGACTTTTTGTTTAGGTGCTAGCTCACAGAGTCATCAATTCTCAGAAAATCATGCTACTCTCCACATTATTCGAGAATTGATGGAACCAGTCATTACTCTGTCCTTTAGGTGATAAGCACCCGGCAAGGATGCAGTATCTCAGATTTTAAGGTCTTATATACATGTATGAACCTTCTTGGGCTCAAACCCCTGACTTCTTGCTCTCCAGGCAGGCACTCTACCACTGAGCCACAGATGCAGATTTCAAATAGCGTAAAAATGATATCCTTTTACTTTTTGTAATAATTTTGGTGAAATTCATACCAAATTTCATTCAATGCTAATTAACTGATATTTTTTATGAAAATTTTTAAAAATGTCTCAAACAGTTCTTATTTTTTAAAGAAGAGAAAAAAAATCCTTTCATTCCCAAATGGTTTATTCTAATTAGTATTCCGAGCTTTTAAAAGGCAATCAGCATCCAAAATTTGCATTTGTTAGTGAGTGTCATGAACAATATAAATTACTTTTATTAAGCATGGCATAGGCACAAATATGTAATTCTGAAGCTTTTACATGGAATTATCATGCAAAAATAAAAAATAAAAAAATAACAGTAAAAAAAAAATAATAATAATAAATTTTTAAAAAAAATAAGATAAAAAAAGAATTTAAAAAAAAGAAAAGAAAAGAAAAAAGTAAAGAAAAATGATCTTGTCTAGAAAAATTACAAAATGTACATGTACATTTCATTGTGTAGTAATCATGCAAAAACAAAGAAATTTGAGAGATATTATTCAAATTATTCATGCTTAAGTTGTAATCCAAGAGATATATGTCTAAATAATTATCACTTTTTAAGTTGTGAAATATTGCAAAGAAAATCATTATTGTTTGTTAGGCATAAAATTTCAGTATTTGCTGGGTAAATAATAGTTACAGATTTTTTTATTAACAGACTTAGGTCAAATTTGATATATAGAAATTAAATATACAGTCAAAACCTATAAAACAAGATTTTCCAAAAAAAAAAAAAAAAAAAAAAAAAATGTCTGTTAACCAGACTTTCAACATTAAGATAATATAAGCTAAGTATTATTTAAATCTGATTCTTTGAAAAATCTCTTCCCCTGAAATAGAACCATATTTGGTTAGGAAAATCTTTGCTAGATGTACCCAAAATCCAAGATGGCCATCATTGCTCTAAATAGATAAAAATTATCATTTTAGACTTTATTTTTAGGCCAATTTTGTTCAAACTTAATATTCAAGATCTTTGCATGATGCATTGTTCCAAAAACTCGAGATGGCCATCATTATAAAAAATAGAAAAAAAAACAGAAAATTTGGCCATCTCAGATTTTATTTTTGGACTAATTTAATTCAAATTTGATATTTAGACTGAAGATGTAATAAGTTTTTTTCTTTCCTTCTTTTTCTTTCTTTCTTTCTTTCTGTCTTTCTTTCTTTCTTTTTTTTTTTCTCCTGAATATTTTGGTTGAACTAGTTTTCACAGAATCTATTTACTGTATATATTAAGACATTATTTTAGTGAAGTCTTTCAAAATCTGTTCTAGAACAAAAGGGGCTTTAATTGCCGAGTGGTCTTAAGGAAACCCTTATGAATCACAGCACCTTTCATTGAACATTTTAGACCACTTGGCCCCCAAGTATTTATTCTAGAGATAACAATCACATTCACATTGCTTTGTAATTGATCCTCTTAGGTTTGTGAATCTCATTGGAGTAGATAGTTTGTCAGTTTGCTTGCAATAGGTTAGTGGTTTTCGCCAGGCATTCCAAATTCTTCCACCATTTTTAAACTCACACTTCCATATAAATAAAAGAATCTCGACTGGGGCATAAAAAACCATTAATCTAATCCAATCCAATCTTTTAGAAAGTATTTTGTAAAATCCCTGGTTGATATAAATTTACAGTGTGTCTGAAATATGGCTACTTGTTCTCATGTTAACTTATTCAAATAGTCTTTATCTAATGTACGTTTTTTTATTTGATTTATCCAAAACTTAAACTAGAAACAAATGGCAAAAAAATGAATACACAAATACAGTATTAAACACAATAACATAAATATCAGGCAAAAATTGGTGGAAAGTTTATGATCCGATCAGTGGTACCAGTATGACCTTGTTTGAAAATCATGGTTGTCTTATAGGTGCAGTTTCGCCTGAAATCATCAAAAATGACGGGGAAATCCCACCCCTTCTTATAGGGGAAGTAGTCTTATATCCGGGGATTTACGGTATATTAAAAGAATAATGGCTTGTTTTTCACAGCCTGAACATTTACGAGGTCATAAATTTGTTAGTTATCATAATAGGACAACATGTTTTTGTTTATTGTTTAATATTTACATCTGTGCACTTAAACATGTAATAAATTAACATACCTTGACAGGTAGTATCAATTAATGATAAAAATACCTGTTCAATGTCATTTTGTCCATGTATTTGTTCATTGTTTACTCTTTACACCTGTACATTAGATTCTTTTATTAGCGCACCTTAATCATTATCTATATTAATTAATGATTAAAAGACTGTGAAGTGTTATTTCCTCTATAATTTTATCTAGGGATTGGTGTTTCGTTTTTCAATATCTTACTGAGCAGCACTATGGTAGCTCAGTTGGTAGAGTGAGAGGTGGGAGGTCGGTATTTGGATCTAGACTTGAAAATAGGTGGTGACTGTTCTTTCTCAAAGCACACAGCATTTAGAAATAAAAGTCACAGGGTTGTTTAGATGAGACCCTAAAAACTTGATGCCCCATGCCATGGCAGGCATGGCATATTAAAGAACCCTCCCTGCACATTGCTCCCTGCACATTACCCTAAGTGCACTGCAAAGGTAAAAATTTCTGCCACTTCACCTATAGTTGGTGACGTCTCGATATAAGTAAAATATATTCTTGACGCACATAAAACCCATTAAATCAATCAAATTAAGTCTTAGTGAGCAGCAGGTTGCAGGTTTAAATCTTTGTTGAATTCTTCAGATGAGACCTTTAAAATTGGAAAACTCATAGTTCACTGTCATCTCACTGCCATAAGCGTATATTCTTATGGTATAAAATTTTCACTATCTCAATTTAGGTAAAATAATTATACCCAATTTAACCCTCTCGTAGAATCCCTAACCTCATTTTTATAAAATACTATATCATTGACAGTGTTAGAAAGAGATAGCTCGGAAGTGGATCAATTTTTTTATCCATCAAAGACAAGTTGTAGCAGCTTACGAGTATTGGAAACAATATTTGAGTTTGAGTGGAGAGGACTCATTGGAGAAATGGTGATTTACACCTCAGTCAAATTTTTTTTTCTTATATTGAGGCAATTAGTTCTGTGATGATGGAGAAAACTGGAGTGTCTGGGGAAATCTATTGACCATCTGACAGCGAAATTTACAAACTTTCTCACACAAGCATCTGCCAGATAGGGATTCGAACCAAGGCTGTGCGAGGCACTGTAATCTTTAAGTATGCATTAAGACCACTCAGTGACGGAGGCCCCTGTTAATCGAGTTAGAGATATCTCAGTCTTAGAGTTTCACTGAGCTAAGAATATCTCACCTCATCTGCAACATAAAAGCATGATTTTTATGCATAAATTAAATGACACAATTTTATGTCCCTACCAATGACCTACTGTCTGATTCACGTCTGCCGTAGCACTAGTTTTTCAAGGTTTTAGAAGAGATATCAAAAAATTTTGTAGAATGCCACATACCATTATGACGTATGCATTTTGTCGTAATTAACTGACACCAAACTAACTACTCTTAGCTGGAGTATAAAATGTAGAGCTTTTTAAAATCCTTACGGTGATTTAATATGGGAAAACACACAAACACTCATTCCGGAAATACATCGCTGTAATAATTATGCGGGTTAGGGTAGACAATTCTGGAATAGTTCATTTAACTGTAGGTAAGATCGCTGTTGTTAGACCTACAGTTATATATTCCTTTTGCTGTCAAGTTGCAGACGATATTACCTGGCCAGCAAAAATGGGAAAGTCGGTCATGCGCAATTCTATTTTCTTAACCCGCATGATTTTTCAGCGTTGTATTTCCGGAATGAGTGTTTGTGTGTTTTCCCATATTAAATCACCGTAAGGATTTTAAAAAGCTCTGCATTGTATACTCCAGCTAAGATGGCATTTAGTTTGGTGTCAGTTAATTACGACAAAATGCATACGTCATAACGGTATGTGGCATTCTACAAAATTTTTTGATATCTCTTTTAAAACCTTGAAAAACTAGTGCTACGGCAGACGTGAATCAGACAGTAGGACAGATATTGATAGATTATCAAAAACCTTTTAATCTCTTTAAAGTTTGTCAACACCTGTAGTTTTATCAATATGTAAGGCATTGAACTTGATCTTTTTTAACTCTGGCTGGCTTTAATCTTTGCTGGTTGATCATGCATAAAACTAAACCAATTTGTAATATCTATTGTAAATGTCATAAAAAGGCTTCAAAGACAATGGGAGTTAACATGTGTACATGTTTTAAATATACCATTAGGATTATATATATATATATATATATATATATTATTTTATATAATGGATTGAAGCAGTATATATTGATTTTTGAAAAGCCAGGGGAGAAATTTGGAAAAGAAGTCCATTTGTGCCATACATCCAATAAAAATAAACATTTCAGTTTTGATTGAAAAAGCCTAAATAGGACCTAATAAAATCATTTTGAAAATTTATGTAAAGGATTATTATTTTGTTTTACATAAGGGTGTACAAAAATAACTCCAACCTTTTTTTTTTTTTTTGCATTGAACCTTTAGACTTTTAGTCAGTTTAATTCCTAAATTTGAATTGGAAGAGATAAATCTAAAAATACTTCTGAATAAATGCTCAATGCTAAATGTCAATATTTTATCGGAAATGATAACTACATGTACTACTTTTTGTGGGCATTTCAATATGATTGGCACACTGGGCTATATATATGGTACAAAACAATGTTAGCATAACAAATTTATGATTAAACAATTTATTTTGCTTTTTTTTTTTTTTTTTTTTTTTTGATGCAAAACTTTATATGAAAAGTTTTAGATCCTGTTTACAAATCTTCCCGTTTCCTTGAATAGAAGGAACCAGATATGAATCACTTTAGATGGGAGTTTTTGTGGTTTCTTATAATTAATTCCATCATATGAAAAATATAAGAAAGCTTTGCAGAGAGAGAGAGAGAGAGGGAGAGAGAGAGAGAGAGAGAGAGAGAGAGAGAGAACCTCATGATATTGCCCCTGCAAAAACTTTAATACCTTTATTAATCCATAGGGCCTTAATGGCAGAGTGGTCTTAAGCACATAGATTCAAATCCCATTTGGGCGAAGATGATTATACTTGTGTTCATTGCAAAAAGCTGAACAATAAATACAGTCAAACTTCGATTATTCGAAGTTGAAGGGTCTTCATTTTAGGTTCGAATATTCAGGGGGTTCGAATAATCGAATAAGTTAATTTGAAACTTCAAACCTCGATCCACCATGCATTATCTTAAGACACAACAGTATTCTATTACACATTGAAAGTGTTTTATTGGTGTCAGTTTATAATGAATAATGCCATGACCTATCATGATTTATTCCATAAAAACTGAAATATTAATTTTATTTCAATAAAAATAAAAATTTAATACCATCTGGTACAAAATTTAACATGCGTGGTAATACATACGACACAGTAAGTACAGCCATCCAGAGAAAGTACACCATGCTTTTATGCACGCAATACACGTTTTTATGATTTTACAGAATTTTAAACGAATTGAACGAAACAGGTCTATAAAATTTCTAGAATTGAAATGTGAATAAGGCGGAAACCTGTCTCTGTCAACTTTATTACAAAATAATGATTTTTTTTTAATTACCGGACTAGGCTATATAAAATATCAAATTAATATTCAGATGTCGCTTTTTTTAAAAAAAAATTTATGATGGTAACCGTCAACAGAATTCTTTTTATCGTTTACTTGAGTATGGCTACACACGTGCAGCTCATATTCTTTTACCTGGGATTATAATTACTATTTGATTGAACAATTAAGATTAATTTTTGCGATTGATGATCATCATGGCTTACGATGGACAATACAAGGCGTACACATGTCTACAAAATGACTGTCACTTATGCTTGGGTAACATCAATGGGTAAAGGTGAAACCATACTCGTTTGTATTAAATTGTACAGGTGAGAGTTGTTTCATTTAAGAAATGAATAAAAAGGTCAACTTCAAATTTTGGGGGTATATTTCCACTGAATAGTCTAACTCAGGACTCAAATTAGGTTCCAATAATCGTGGGTATTCGAATTACGAAGTTCAAATAAGCGAAGTTTTTAAATAAGAAGTTATAGTGCAGGACGGTCGGGACCTACGGAGAACTTCGAATAACCTAAGGTATTCGAATAATAGAAGTTCGAATAACCGAAGTTTGACTGTATGGGCTTGTAATGTTATCCCAAAATATGGAGTTATGGCCCCTGATCTGCCAGAAGGCAATTACAAGAAGTTCACAGCTTTAAACAACTTGGTTGCTACCATCATTTGTTAAATGTCTGGTGTTTCAGTTGAAATACATTAATAGTTTTATGTAAAATGGTCACACATATGAACTTGCCGGACCGTTTTTTGAACATACCAATCAGGGGCCATAACTCCAAATTTTTTGATAGTTTTTCCGCCTATGGCTATAGTATAAAATCTTATATAATCTTAAGATTACTGGTTGACTTTCAGACATAAGTTCAGCCTAAGTGTTTACGGTTCACCCAGTAAAATTTATAGATGCTATTGATTGTAGCTATTTTATATAAGCTAAACATCAGACATGCCAGGGGTCAACATTTATCAGGATTTTATAGGTTTTTTTAAAAGATATTTTTGCTTTCAAAGGATAAAAATTATTGCTTTCCTAAGGGCAAAAGAATACAGGTAGAAAAAACATACAGTTTATATTGTCATCCGCATCAATTATTAAGTAAGAGAGTCACTCAGTTTTTGATCTAAAGGGCTGTTTACTAAGTGCAATACCCTTTACTGTCAAATGTTAAAAAAAACATTAAATAGAAATTTGCTGAAGAAAATTTTGTTATTTGTCTTTAAAAAGGTGGTTGTTTTCATGAGGGGAATCACAGACATTTGTTTTCTATTTGAAATAGACTGTCTTGGTGGCTCAGTGTTAGAGTGGCCTCAAGAACAGGAGGTTGGGTTTGAACCATGGCTGGGTCATGCATAAGACTTTTAATTTTGATATAAATTATAAATATATTGCTGCCTTGCTTGGCATTAGGAATACAGGGTATCATTTGGTTAACCCAGTGCCAGAGTAAAGTGACTGGGGGAGTGGTATGCTTGTCTGTGGTATCCTGACTCAGTGACCTAGTACCTTAACAGAAAGTCACCCTGAGAGCATGCTTCAGTACAAGGCATATCATAACACACACTTCCACATCTTGTTCATAAACATGTTCCAAGATTAATCCTTAGTGATTAATGACCTTGCTCTCGTCTCAAATAACTGAAAAATTGCTTTCAATATTGGAATACTCCATCACTCAAAAAGTGGCTATCTTCATATAAATGAAATCATCTTGACTGGGTGTAAATTACTGTTTAAATCAATATGAAAATAAAACATAAAATTGTCATTCTTACCAAATGTTACCAGGGAACAAGTTGTTAAATTATGAACAACTATAAATGTTATTGGCCAATCAATTTGTTCTTTTTGTAAATCATATGAAGTCTATTTATTTTTTAACATTAACATTTAATTCTACACCTGTTTTACATGGGAAGTTTATTAAAGCGTTATGCTGTTTTAAGCTCAGTCAAGATTTTTTTTACCAAGAGAAAGGGATTAATCTTGGATGGTGGAGAAAACCACATATATGGCCAGTAATGTGTGCAAAAATGCAGTATCAGCAGTGTCATCTGATAAACTTTTTTATGCTGGGATCAGCCAGTATGGGATTCAATCTTTTTCATGCTGGGATCAGCTAGGGTGGGATTCAGTCTTTTTCATGCTGGGATCAGCTAGGGTGGGATTCAGTCTTTTTCATGCTGGGATCAGCTAGGGTGGGATTCAGTCTTTTTCATGCTGGGATCAGCCAGGATGGGATTCAGTCTTTTTCATGCTGGGATCAGCCAAAGTGGGATTCATTTTTCTTCATACTGGGATCAGACAGGATGGGATTCAGTCTTTTTCATGCTGGGATCAGCCAGGATGGGATTCAGTCTTTTTCATGCTGGGATCAGCCAGGGTGGGATTCAGTCTTTTTCATGCTGGGATCAGCCAAAGTGGGATTCATTTTTTTTTTCATACTGGGATCGGCAAGGTGACAGACTTTATCAAACAACGTCACTTAGAACTATACACTGCAACATGGCTGAATTTTGTCAAATAATATGAAAATAGGTGAAGTTTTTCAATCAATATTAAAATGGCTGAAGTTTGTAAAATAATATGAAAATGACTAAAGTTTGTCAATTAATAAAAAAATGACTGAAATTTGTCGATTGATATAAAAATGACTGAAATTCGTCAGTTTTATATGAAATGACTGAGGTTTGTCAGTTGATATAAAAATGGTAGAAGTTTGTCAATTAATATAAAAATGGTAGAAGGTTGTCAATTAATATTAAAATGGCTAAAATTTGTCAAATAATATAAAAATGACTGCAGATTGTCAATTAATATAGAAATGAGTGAAGTTTGTCAGTTTATATGAAAATGACTGGAGTTTGTCAGTTGATATAAAATGGTTGAAGTTTGTTAGTTGATATGAAAATAAAAGAGAAATTGCTGAAGTTTGTCAATTAATTACAGAAAAATGGCTTGAGTTTGTCAATATGAAAATGGCTGAAGTTCGTCAATTAATAAAAAAAAAAATGGCTTGAGTTTGTCAATTAATATGAAAAAGGCTGAAGTCTGTCAATTAACAGAAAAATGGATCGAGTTTGTCAATTAATAGAAAAATGGCTTGAGTTTGTCAATAAATAGAAAAATGGCTTGAGTTTGTCAATATGAAATTAGCTGAAGTTCGACAATTTATATAAAAATGGCTTGAGTTTGTTATATGAAAAAGGCTATAGTTTTTCAATATATACATAAAAGAGACTGATATTAGTTTATAAAAATAGATGACATGTCATTCAGAATCTTCAAACAAAGTACATGTTTAATATTTACACAACTTAATTGGTGTGTACAGACTCTTTGTCTCGTTATGTCACTAAACAATAGTAATTATTAGAGAGATGAGCAAAATAAACTGAATTTGTTTTACTCCAGGCTATCAAATAAAACAGGTTTAATTACTTAATTAGAAAAAAAATCTTGTTTTCTAATTGCCTCAATTCAGTTAAAATGAAATCACTTTTTAGCTCACCTGAGCTGATAGCTCAGATGAGCTATTGCTATCCATCTCCGTGTGTCGTCCGTCATGCGTATAGGCATGTATATTAGAATATTGTAGGTATTGACTTGATGATCATTTTGATATATGGATCAAGGTCATATGTTGAAAGGTCAAGGTCACAGCTGCAGACAAAGTCTTAAATTGCTAAATATCTTGAAAACTATTAACTTTTTGTATAGAAATGTATATTAGAAAATTGTAGGTATTGACATGACAATCATTTTGATATATGGTTCACGGTCATATGTTGAAAGGTTAAGGTCACAGCTGCTTTAAGAAGACTTAAATTGCTAATTATCTTTGAAAACTATTTGTATAGGCATGTATATTAGAATATTTTAGGTATTGACACGACAATCATTTTGATCTTGGGTCAAGGTCATATGTTGAAAGGTCAAGGTCACAGCTGCAGAAGATGACTTAACCTGCTAATTATCTTGAAAGCTATTAATTTCATGCATAGGCATGTATATTAGAATATTGTAGGTATTAACATGACAATCATATATGGTTTGAGGTCATATATGTTCAAAGGTCAAGGACATAGCTGCATAAGTATATTGAAATTGATTAATGATTTGGAAATTTTTCATTGCACTTCAGTTACTTCATGCATATTATACAAGCAACTTATAAATGAAATGTAAGTGGATATTTTTTGATTAAGTTTTGTTGGAGTTCTTAACTTGAGAAAACTTTTAAAGTTTCTATACTTAATATATTGTCTTTTGCACTTTGCAAACAATATTGGACATATCTTCTGGTGAGCGTTAAGGCCCATGGGCCTCTTGTTTAAAATTGATTCCAAAATTCTCAGGCACCATGCCAGAACAGTAAAGGTGTCTTCCTTCATCTTTACTGCTGACAATTGTACCAATGTGCTAATTTTTCACTTTTTTGCAACAAGGCTTTTTTTTCATTTCTTTAAAACAATTTATGAATCTTGATGTTTTTAATCATTGATGCAGTTTAAGTATAAGAATTCGGATACTGGTAGTAATAACAATGTTTAAAATGTCACATTGTTGACTTGGGCTCTAGCACATTTTAAATGCTCACCTCAATAGTCTCAGATATGAATCCTTTCTCATTATAAACACAGCTGATAATTTGATGATGGGAAGACAAACATATACATTTTTATTACCAACCAACAACAGAAACTGCCATAAAAAAAGGCCACTAGATGTGAAGTGATGGGGAGTGAGTAATGGTGTTTAACGTCCCAGTCAAGAATATTTCACTTATAGTTAGATGTTATATTACACAGCAGGGTTTTTTATCATGCCACGCCTACCGTGACATGGGACCTCGTTTATTTTAAGTTTCCACCGAAAAGAACCGTGACTTTCATTTCGTAATGCCAAGTGCTTGGCAAAGGAACAGTCACTACCCACTTTCAACTCTTGGGTCAGACCCCGTCAGGGTTCAAACCTACGATCTCCCACTTACGGAGTGACTACTCTACCAACTGAGCTACCGCAGTTGTTTAAGATTTAAAGAAAAAAGAGTGTAGTAATTGTGTTTTATGTCCTAGTAAAGACATTTTCACTTATATAGAGGAAGCATGTTCTATAGTATGGCAGAAAAAACTAGTGCCATAGAGAAAACCACCAGTCTTTAACAAGCAAACTCTCGTTTTGCCTGAGTGGGATTTGATTTTGGGCAATTGGAGGATCTGTGATCAGTAGACTGGGGCAGTGACCATTCCACCAATGAGGGACCTGTTTTGTAAGATGGTATTAAGGATAGTATTTTAACCACACTACTGGACACAATTTTGTTATTATATCTGGTGTCCGTTCAAGTCAGGACTATAATTATCGGTGTCCCTAATATTGTTTTAATCATGCATATAATAGTTTTTCTTTATTATTTATTTTATCCTCTTTACAGTGGCTCTTGCTATTGCCAAGTATATTCCATTCAAAGTACACTTTCTCTGTTACCCTTTGATAGAGTTTCCACTTCAAGACTGGGAAGGCTAGGGTTTGAACCCCAGTCTGACTGAAAAAATTTTAATTACTGCTTCCTGGTCTGGTGCTAAACATAAAGAGGACAGAGTATTTAACTGGTTAATCTGAGGCCAGGATATTTTGAGCAGGTCTGACTGGAGGATTAGTATGCATGTCTGCAGCATACGGACTCATTGAGCTAGCACCTTGACAAAATATTTCCCTGAGTGCACGCTAGTACAAGGTACACCATAATACACTCATGCACATTTCACATATACATGGAATTGTTCTTAGAATAATCCTTAGATTTAAATAAGGTAAAGTTTGTTTTCCTTGTAAACAGCAGAAAAATTGCTTTTGCAATGTTAAACAACATTACAACCAACCATTACCAATCTATTCAATTGCAACTTTTTATTTTTCATTCATTAAAAGTTTATCTATGTAATATTGCAGATGCTGATGATAAGGAGGGCATATATCAATAAGGTTGGAACTTTTTTTTACTTGACATAATGTGTTTTAACTAAGCTAGTTAATTACATAACTGCTAGATGGTTTTGTATCTTATTTTATCCTGATTTTTTGTCTTGGAGTTGTTGTATCATCTTTTCTTTTGGTTTTTCAGACATTACTTTTTCTACAGCACCACTTACCACCTAGGTTCAAATCTCACTAATGGTAAGAAACGATCCTTTTTTTTTTTTTTTTTTTTTTTTTTTTTATTTTGGGGACGGGGAAAATACAGTTTCTTTACCATCCATGAATTGACTGGCTTGGTTTAAGAATCTTGACTTGGGAGTTAAACTTTTTTATTCCATAATAATGCTCCTGTTACATAATTTCTCTCTGAGACAATAAATTGAAGGAATTAAAAACCGGTTGACCTTGCATGACCTTGAGTTGACCTTGTAAGACTTTGAGTAAGTTGTTGTTAAATAATGTGCAATATTTTAGATTATTTATGAAGGTATACACTTTGGGATTTCCGATTTGATATAATTATTTAATCTTTTTATGGTACATGTATTTGATCAGATTTCGAGATCAGGTCAAGGTCATAAGCTCTGAGTAAATTTTCTGGTACTTTTGTCAAAATGTCATGAAAGTAATGATTTTAATCCATAGATATCTTGCAATTTGTTTGTAAAAAATTAAGGAACTATTTCATTGGCTTGAAAAGATTTTTTGTTGGAATATTTCAGCTTTGCCCATCAACATTTTGTAATTTCTGATTTTAAAATGCTTTTATTGATAAAAAATTGAAATTTAGAATATTGCAGCTGAAAGCAGTATAACAGGCAATTAGCAGAACAGGGAATTGTAAGTCACAATAAAGTGAATGAAATGAAAAAATTTTTTAATGTCTTTTTTTGTCAAACATATAAAAAATGTTTCTTAGATTTAAACTAACAGAAATTTTAAATAGCCCATTTTCAGAAGCTATTTAGATTTCTAAATTTATATGACAAATATTTCTGTATTATTATATTATTAAAATTAGGCTTTCCATATGTGTAGATATAGGTTTTGTTAGTAAGATAGTTAGTTAGATACATGTAGATAGATAGATAGATAGATAGATAGATAGATAGATAGATAGATAGATAGATAAGATAGATAGATGAGAGAGAGGGGAGAGAGAGAGAGAGAGAGAGAGAGAGAGAGAGAGAGAGAGAGAGAGAGAGAACTTTTTGGAATAATTATTAGATATGTTTTGTTGGCATGAATATAGAAAAATAGAGCTGTTCTTAATAGAAATATAATATCTATATCCCCAATATTTATAAAAAGAAAACTAACACTAAATTGCAATTTCGATATTTATGAAAACATTTACTGGTTACGACACATCAAATTTCCAAACCTCCAACAGGGATAAGATTTAGTTATAGTTTCATATTTCACATCAATTTATCAAATAAAATAAAATAAAATAGCAACATATTGCATAAATATATTAATAAGAATACAAATATGTACATAAACCAGAAAGTTAATTTGATTGATTAGCTGAAATTGACGTTTTTGATTACTTGTTTGCCACATACAGGGTTCAGAGGAGATTGTGTCACAGCCTGGTTGTCTCTCAAAATTTTTGTCTGATCTTGTTTTCTAATAATTTGCTTTTTTGGATGTATCTTCAATTGGGACATTAAAAAATATGTTATAAATTGAAGCTGATGTGAAAAAAGTGAAGGCTCATGATAAAAGGTGGTGGTGGTTGTGGGGATGTATTTGGAGAAATGGAGTTTTTCAATGCCCATATTTTTTATTTACTTATATCAAAGGACACAGGGGTGCCTGGAGAATACCACCAACCTTTGGCAAACAAACTTAAAAATCGTCTTGCAGTAGGACCTGCCCTGAGTGGGATTTAAACTAAGGCAGTTAGAGTGACTTGATGGCTAATGTTTCCTAAAGAAGTATGGCTATCACTAAGATGCTTATATCAGGGCTCCACAAATGCCGGTAAGGTCAATCGGCGGTCGGCAAAGGGTACATCAACAACACCCCCCCCCCCTACCCCCAACCCACTATGATCGGCAAAGGGTAAACCCTAACCCCCCCCCCCTCCAAAGAATCAGCAAAGGGCACACACACACACACACACACAGACAGAATAATTTTTTGTTTTTTAATAAACACACATCAGATAGGTAAATAAATAAACATTAGAATTTTTATTTGAAAATATGGTGTTAATGTACTGCTTTTCATCTTTCCATAACTGTCCAGTCGTTGGCAATGCAACAAAACGTCAATTAAACAGTTAAATTGAATTCTGTTCGGGACTTTGAGATATCTGTCGTTTTAATTATAAATTATAAGTCGATGTGTAACAATGTCGCATATATAGATAAATGTTCATAAATACCGTCTATGAATATCTTGCAAAAATCTTGTAAAAGTAAAGTTATGATCCCAAAACAAGTTCACGAAAACTAGGTCTTTGAGATATAATTTCAGTGTTGTTGTATTAATGTGTTTAAAGAATAATTTCCTCATTAAGTGATCGAAGTCACACGATTCCCTCTGGGGACCCAGAAATTGATTAGCTGCCATGTATTGTACTTATTGCTCATTTACCGTTTGCAGTTTTATCACTATTTAAAATCTTTATAAAAGTCATTGAAATTTATAGTTCAACTATCCTTGGCCCGTTTAAGTTCATTGTTCTACTGATGGAATCACTACAGATTTGTAAATCAAAAAAAAAAAAAAAAAAAAAAAAAAAAAAAAAAAAAAAAAAAAAAAACCATACTTTAGAATCGACGCTGATTGTAATTAAATAAAATGTAAATGAGGTTCTTGATTAAGAAATCAATAAGTGAATAAAGACCGAAGATAAGTACGCAGGAAATGGATTTCCCTTATAAGTTGTTAGTTCCAGATATTGTTTTAAAATTCTTTATAATTGTTAACTGACTTGCTGTCTTTTTGTCTTGACTGCAGACTCAAGCTTTTTTTTTAATCAAAAAGATTGCCCTGTATCAGCTTGCATAGATCTAAAATCCAGTGTGAATCCTGTGTCAACCTTCACCTTTCTTCCAGTGCATCCTCTGTCAGCCTTTATCTGTAATGAATTATGTCATGTGTCAGCCTCTATCTATTATTCATTGTGTGTCATGTGTCTGACTTCTTTTGTCGTGTATTATGTGTCAAGTGTCAGCCTAAATTTGCCATTTATTGGGACCTATAATGCAGCCTTCATTTGTCTTTAATTGGGACCTGTGCAGCCTTCATCATGTCTGCCTCTGTATTCCACTTTGTGTCCTGTGTCAACTTTTATCTGTTGTCAGCCTCTATTATTCATTGTGTGTCATGTGTCAGACTTCATCTGTCATGTATTATGTGTCAAGTGTCAGCCCAAATTTGCCATTCATTGGGACCTATAATGCAGCCTTCATTTGTCATCCATTGTGACCTGTGCAGCCTTCATCATGTCTGCCTCTGTATTCCACTTTGTGTCCTGTGTCAGCTTTTATCTGTTGTCAGCCTCTATCATTCATTGTGTGTCATGTGTCAGACTTCATATGTCATGTATTATGTGTCAAGTGTCAGCCCAAATTTGCCATTTATTGGGACCTATAATGCAGCCTTCATTTGTCATCCATTGTGACCTGTGCAGCCTTCATCATGTCTGCCTCTGTATTCCACTTTGTGTCCTGTGTCAACTTTTATCTGTTGTCAGCCTCTATTATTCATTGTGTGTCATGTGTCAGACTTCATATGTCATGTATTATGTGTCAAGTGGCAGCCTTCATTTGTCATCCATTGGGACCTATAATGCAGCCTTCATTTGTCATCAATTGTGACCTGTGCAGCCATCATCATGTCTTCCTCTGTATTCCACTTTGTGTCCTGTGTCAACTTTTATCTGTTGTCAGCCCCTATCATTCATTGTGTGTCATGTGTCTGACTTCATTTGTCGTGTATTATGTGTCAAGTGTCAGCCTAAATTTGCCATTTATTGGGACCTATAATGCAGCCTTCATTTGTCTTCCATTGTGACCTGTGCAGCCTTCATCATGTCTGCCTCTGTATTCCACTTTGTGTCCTGTGTCAACTTTTATCTGTTATCAGCCTCTATCATTCATTGTGTGTCATGTGTCTGACTTCATTTGTCGTGTATTATGTGTCAAGTGTCAGCCTAAATTTGCCATTTATTGGGACCTATAATGCAGCCTTCATTTGTCATTCATTGTGACCTGTGCAGCCTTCATCATGTCTGCCTCTGTATTCCACTTTGTGTCCTGTGTCAGCTTTTGTCTGTTGTCAGCCTCTATCATTCATTGTGTGTCATGTGTCTGACTTCATCTGTCATGTATTATGTGTCAAGTGTCAGCCTAAATTTGCCATTCATTGGGACCTATAATGCAGCCTTCATTTGTCATCCATTGTGACCCGTGCAGCTTTCATCATGTCTGCCTCTGTATTCCACTTTGTGTCCTGTGTCAACTTTTATCTGTTGTCAGCCTCTATTATTCATTGTGTGTCATGTGTCTGACTTCATCTGTCATGTATTATATGTCAAGTGTCAGCCTCAATTTGCCATTCATTGGGACCTATAATGCAGCCTTCATTTGTCATTCATAGTGACCTGTGCAGCCTTCATCATGTCTGCCTCTGTATTCCACTTTGTGTCCTGTGTCAACTCTTATCTGTTGTCAGCCTCTATTATTCATTGTGTGTCATGTGTCTGACTTCTTTTGTCGTGTATTATATGTCAAGTGTCAGCCTAAATTTGCCATTTATTGGGACCTATAATGCAGCCTTCATTTGTCATTCATTGTGACCTGTGCAGCCTTCATCATGTCTGAGTCTGTATTCCACTTTGTGTCCTGTGTCAACTTTTATCTGTCATGCATTGAGTGTTTTGTGTCAGTATATCTGCCATCCAATGTGTCATGCATCAGCATTCATCTGTTGTCCAGATCAAATCCCACTCGGGACAGATCCTAGTGTGAGAAAGTTTGTCAGTTCACTTGCCGAATGTCGGTGGTTTTCTCTGGGCACTCTGGTTTCCTCCACCAACCCAGAGCTGACTGCCTCAAAATAAGTGAAAGAATCTTGACTGGGTTGTAAAACACCATTACTCCACTCCACTCCACTCTTAAGTTGGCCATACATTCTGAAGTATATTAACTTCATAATAAAGGCAACTAAAGAACTCTGGAATTTAATAATGAAAATGATATTTCATTCTGTTTGCTGCTTAAGAATGTCACCTTTGTTTAACTGGAATAATTAATTAAATTCTTAAAACCGGCTATTTATCGCTAGTTGCATTCTTGTGAAATTCAAGAACTAATTATTTGAAGTTTATTTACCTTGTGTGTATGTATATATATATATATATATATATATATATATATATATATATATATATATATATATATAAAGTACTGGTATATGAAGAATACTCATGTTTTACGCAATTTAAAATCCAAATCAAATTGACAAACTTTCTCGCACTAGGATCTGCGCAAGTGGGATTTGCACAAAGGCAACAAGAGGCACTGTGATCTGTAAATGTGAGCTTCAGATAACTCAGCCACTGAGGCCCAAGAATCATAAGTAAGATATTACAAAATGTACTAACTTTACAGAAATCATAAAGTACAGTGATGATGAATTTAGTGTTTAAGACTGAATTGTCACTGTGACACAAATAAAAGCGTTTTTTTTTTTTTTTTTTTTTGAGTGTTTGATTACAGCAGAATTAATAAGTGGTATTGATTACACATCAAGTCACAGACAAAAACACTTCAGTCAGAGATAATAAAACTCTGATACATTGCTTTTTTGTGAGAATTAACTGTTTTGTCTCTAAATTGAGCATCCTATTACCAGCTTTATTGAATTAATATTCCTGGTTCATTATCTTACATCATGATGAAAGAATGGTTTAAAAGGGGAAGAGTGCAGTTAATGATGATGTTTAACGCCCCAGGCAAGATTCTTTTAATTATTTTGAGGGGTTCAGTTCTTGGATTGTGGAGGAAACGGGAGTGCCTGGAGAAAACAACCTACCTTCCCCAAGCCAACTGACCAACTTTCTCACACACGAATTTGTCATGAGTGGGATTTGAACCCAGGTGGTGAGAGAGGCACTGTGATCCATAAGCGTGTGCTTTAGACCACTTGGCCATCAAGACTGGGTGCTTGAAATTATCTCGCATATAGGTATGTAAGAACTTGTAACAGGTAGTGTTAAGGTGGTTTTGGTTGACCCAGACCTATATAATTTTTAACTGATAAGTATCCTTAAGGTATTTTAAGGTAGCTTTGCTTTACCCAGCCCTATATATACAATACTTATGCATTATGAATTTGTAATCCTTAAGGTGGCTCTAAGCTACCAAGCCATATATAATACATTCACATTTAGTATTCCTAATTGTTTAGGTAGCGTTTAGTTAAGTAGTTTTGGTTTATGTTCAAGCTGAATCCCTCTTAAATGGGTCCTGTAGTCTTGACTTATGTTCAAAGTGGTAAGGCAGATTTAACCCTACTTGAATGGGTCCTTGTTTGAAAAAGTATGTCAGTTTGCTTACAGAAGATTGATTGCTTTCTCTAGGCACTACAGTTTTCCCCACTTTTATTAGAACTGATGGTTTTGATATAAGTAATAGAAACTAGAATGAGACATAAAAACATCATTATTCCACATCTTTCCAGATTGCTATCTAAGCACAAAAAAGGTTAAGAGTAGATTCGAATAAAGATACCAGTTTACATCCCAGCCAGATATTAACTTATAATCAAAATGGTCAGTTCTGGAATGAAAGAGTTAACTGGAAAAAAAAACCACCAACCTTCGGCTAACTTATTGACAAACTTTCCAACACTAGAATCTGCCCCGTGCGCGATTAGAACCTAGGCATTGAGAGGCATCCTGTTCCATAAATGTGCTCTATAATACATTCAGCCACCAAGAATGTCGTAAACACTAAATGTTAATCTGTGATTTGCTTTCTGAATTAGTTCAATAACTGTAATGTCGATGTACTGACATAGTCATCACATTACAGGCAACAACATTTATACGAAACTAAATAAGATATTGACTATGCATTGATAAAAATGGCCACATATAATATTGATAGAGGTATTTCATTTAATGTTGCCTTGTAAACATAATTACTGGAACTTCATTTCAATGGAATGAGGAGATGCAGTTTTATTTATTAGTCAATATTCTTTCACTAATATTAAAGCAGTCAACGGGGGAAAAACTGAAAAAAAAAACCAACTTTTAGTTAGTGAAAAGATAAAACTTCAAATATAAGAATCTGCAGTGGCTGAGATTTGAACCAGGCAGGAACAAGTGCTGTGAACCATAAGCTTGCAACTTAGACCTTTTGACCAAAGTCCTCTACCAGTTTAATTAAGCTTACTTAGAAGAATTCATGTTATGTTTTTGACTAAAGTGCATACCAAAAGTGCAGTTTTTCTGGCAAATCTTGAAAACATACTTCGGAGGAGTTGTTTGCAGTTTCTGACTATATCTGGAAGAAATTGAACCATCATGTTGTCCATTATGACATTATCACCATTTTGATTGTGGCAATTGTGAATTATAAATACTGGTAGCAGCAGGAAAGTTCATAAATACCGGTAGATCCCTTTTCTTATAAACATGCACACTATAAGTACATGGTGGTTTGGATCCCAATGGAAATGCTGACTTTGCAAAATTTGTCAGACCATTCGCTATGTCTAGTGATTTTCACGTATGTCTGACAAACTATTATGTAATTCTAACTGTCTGTTTTCATCTTTTAAATCATTCTCTCAGACCCTTGTGTGGAAGCATGTTTATTGTACATTTCTACAGATTAACATATTTTGTGATACAGGACCACATTTTTATTGGTGTCTGGGATGCTAACAAATTAATTGTCACCAAAGGAGCAATAAAATGAGTCATTGAAAAACCGTATTTGGTTAAATGCTTTGAGAGAGAGAGAGAGTTGAGTAATGGTGTTTAACGTCCCAGCCAAGAATATTTCACTTATATCGAGACGTCACCAGCTTTAGGTGAAAGTGCAGAAATTTTGCCTGTGCGTTGCGCTGACGGCATTATACAGCAGGGTTCTTTATCGTGCCACACCATGACACAGGACCTCGTTTATTTTAATATCCCATCTGAAATAATTGTGACTTTCATTTCGTAATGCCGAGTGCTTGGCAAAAGAACAGTCACTACCCACTTTCAAGTTTGGGTCAGACCCCGCCGGGGTTTGAACCCACGACCTGAGAGAGAGAGAGAGAGAGAGAGAGAGAGAGAGAGAGAGAGTAGACTAGACCAAACAGTGTTTAATGTCCCAGTCAGTATTCTTTCACTTATTTCAAAATGTTCAGTACAGGGACGGTGGATCAAACCATAGTGCTCAAATAATAAAATTAAAGAAATCAATCAATCAATCAATCATTAACATTCAGCAAGCCAACTGACAAACTTTCCCGCACACCACCTGAGTGGAATTCAAACCTGGGGGAGGGGGGGGGGGGGCAGGGTTGTGGTTGTGGTTTGTATGATAGTGTTTGGAATACTTGGTAATGAAAACTCATGAGGTTATGAGAACCAGGGTAGCATTATCTAGCACCAATCTAACAAACTATCTATTATTTGCCCCAAGCATAAATCAATCCTTATATTGTGGTAATTATGAGACACTTTGATCTTTTATGCTGTTGCTTTAGCTAGCTGAAGAGCCGAAAAGGAGTTGTCTCGATATAATAGTTCTTGAATTGTATTATTTTTGTAAAATGGTATTGTCATGCTTTTGGTTGTCCCAAAATTAAAAACAGTTTTGAAGGAAGTTGTTTCTATATTGACAAGTTCTTGGATTGTTTAAATAATGTAAAATGGTATTGTCACATGACTTGTCGTGTTTTTGGTTGCCCCAAAATTAAAAACGGTTTTGAAGGAAGTTGTTTTTATATTTACAAGTTCTTGAATTGTTTAAATTATGTAAAATGGTATTGTCACACGACTTGTCGTATTTTTGGTCATGATGTATAACTCTGTTTTTAGATGTTACATAACTTGTACAACATAGTTGTAAATGAAGAGTTCGTATATCATTTATAATGATGATTTACATATGCTTGTGTGTTAAGGTTGGAAGAGCATTCGTTCTGTATTTCTCATGTTTTTTAAACAGACAAGACAGATACCGTTACATAACTTAAGTTCTGTTGTGATAGCTCAAATGTAAAGATTACAGAGTAATTTCAGATTGATTGTCTTATGTTAGCTTTGCATTATTATTATTATTATTATTATTATTATTATAATAATTATTAATTTTTTTTCATATATAGGCATATGACACAGATAAATGAACTGTTTTCAGTTATGTAAGGCCTAACTTAAAAAATTCTTTGTTTGCTGTTTTCCGACTCATGCTGTCCACATGTGGGTAGGTAGATAGGAAAAATATTTATTTTATTTTTTGAAAACTTAATCTATTTACACTTTTGAAAAAGGTTAAATTGGTTTCATATGTTTCTTTTAAAACACATTTTACAATTTTTTTGCTAACTACAGTCTTCTTTGTTTCTCCTAGTGTCTTCTCCCATGGAGAAAGTGGAATTTCCTCACTAATGTGTAAACCTACTCACAGGTTGCTTGCTTGGGTTATTGCCCTTTCATACTGGTTTTTTTTTACTTTGTATGAAAAGCCAAAAAAAAAAAAAAAAAAAAAAAAAAGGGCAATAAAATTTTTTGGGTAGGGGCATTTGAAGTGGGTCAGGCGGTCAACGGCAAACAAAGTTAATTTTATTTTAGGCCTAACTTCATCCTGAAAATATTAAATCTGTGTTTTTAGGTCACCTGTATTATGACAGAGATTTTTTATCTGAAAACATTACGTATATAGGACATTCATCATACATCAGCAGCTTTTTGTAACATATGTGTGAAAGTTTAAGAGAAATACGGTAAAATCAAAAATATTCGTGGGGGATTAAATTTCGTTTTTCATGGCTTACTGAATTAAATTAAATGTCATCAGAAATTTTAATTACCATAGCCCTCAGTGGGATTTATTTTTTACAAAACATAATCCCATGAAAATTTCTACCAACAGAATTTTTTAAAAAGGCAAAACCATGAAATTTCAACCCAACAAATATAAATGATTCTACAGTATTCTCGAGTTTGAGATTTGTGCAATTTCAATATGAAGTTGCAGCTTTAAACAAAAGAAGATAGATTTGTAAATTGGCACAGGTTTCTCAAAAAGACAAGCAAAATTGTGTTTGTAGTGAAGGATTGCATCTTCAGTCTGAGCAAATCTTCAGTTTCAGCTATAGTTTCTTTCTGTTGGTTGATTGTTGTCTAACGTCACATCAACAACTTTTCAGCTATTCATGATGAGACGAGTTTTGTTGCCGAGCCTGGCATCGCTTTAAAGCGAGACTTAGGTGTTACTTTTCTTGTGTCAGCGGCGGCGACTGCGTGTCAAAATGTGAAAGTTTATGTTAAAGTAATATATTTTCTACTCAATCAAAAATTAACCAGGCTAGACATATAAATCTGTGGAATTCTTGTTTATCATGGGTATCAATCTTAACACAAGTTCATGTGGTGTGTGTGTGTGTGTACAAGTGTTTCTGATCTGCATTGTACTAGTGTACACATGTGGTGGCTTTCAGAGTGCATGTACATTTGCCTGCAATGTCATAGATAAACATTGCTAACCATTTAAACCTAGACATTAAGAGACACTGTTCTGTAAGCACACCATTCAAACCTAGACAGTGAGAAACACTGTGTTCTGTAAGTGAACCATTCAAACCTAGACAGTGAGAGACACTGTGTTCTGTAAGTGCACCATTCAAACCTAGACAGTGAGAGACACTGTGTTCTGTAAGTGAACCATTCAAAGCTAGACAGTGAGAAACACTGTGTTCTGTAAGTGCACCATTCAAACCTAGACAGTGAGAGACACTGTGTTCTGTAAGTGCACCATTCAAACCTAGACAGTGAGAGACACTGTGTTCTGTAAGTGCACCATTCAAACCTAGACAGTGAGAGACACTGTGTTCTGTAAGTGCACCATTCAAACCTAGACAGTGAGAGACACTGTGTTCTGTAAGTGAACCATTCAAAGCTAGACAGTGAGAAACACTGTGTTCTGTAAGTGAACCATTCAAAGCTAGACAGTGAGAGACACTGTGTTCTGTAAGTGAACCATTCAAAGCTAGACAGTGAGAGACACTATGTTCTGTAAGTGCACCATTCAAACCTAGACAGTGAGAGACACTGTGTTTTGTAAGTGCACCATTCAAACCTAGAGAGTGAGAGACACTGTGTTCTGTAAGTGTGAGTTTTAGCCCACTCGACCATTACCCCCTCCCCCTTCCCAATCCTCCTGCACCATTTCAGACTTGATGGTGAAAATATTAATGAAAAAATCTTGATTTGGGAGTTGAACACCATTCCATACCTACATTCTCTTTGTAATAAGCTATCACAAATAAAGATGAAAATCAGATACCATTATAGTCATGAACAAGACACCTCCAGAAATAAGTGAATATATATGTAATTGATTCCTCACCATTCGTCAATGTAAATAAAATAATTTTCACTTGGGTGTATAATTCTATTACATCCTTTTCCCCTATTCATGACATTAAGCTGTCACCTTGATGGATAAATGTAAGATGCCATTAGCCATGACAATATAAGTGAAAATTATTGAGTTTTCAACATACCATTTTAATTTTCCTTTCAAAGTTTTTTGTGTGTGTGGTTTTTTTCTCCCCCTAAATAAATGACACATAGAATGATTTTATCCCATTAAATGAACATAAAAATGTGTGGCTGACCATTTAGTAAGTAATCAGTTGGAACTCCATTATCATTATCCAACGCAATCCCATCAGTCTTCTCTACACAAGGGATTATGGGTAATGATTTTCTGTGAGGAAACTGACCATTAGATAGCAACAAAACATTTCAACTTACCAATCATTATTGTTGTAGCCTAAATTGTTTATTCCATTTGATTTTATCTCTTAAAACAGGATGAATGATTTTTTTTTTTTTTTTTTTTCTCATTTCTTTCATGTTATCAAAATGATGGAAGTCTTTGTGATTTGTCAACAGAACTACAAAAAGAATTAAATGCAGATATATGTAAATGAAGTATCATTACATTTGAATCATACAGTGACTTTGTTGATGCTAAATACAACAACATTAATTCATTAAACAAACATTAGCATACTTCTTCCTTGATTTCTGTTTTATATGCATGTAGTTTATTATACAGAATTTTTCTGAAAAAGCCTCAAGGCTTTGGTTCCAATTCTGCTCAGGTACATCATATCCCAGTTAGAGTGGAGTGGAGTAATGATGTTTAACGCCACAGTCATTAATCTTTCACTTATTTTGAGGCAGTCAGTTCTGGGATGGTGGAGGAAACCGGAGTGCCTGGATAAAACTACCAACCTTCGGCAAGCGAACTGACAAACTTTCTCACACTAGGATCTGTTCCGAGTGGGATTCGAACCTAGGCGGTGAGAGGCACTGTGATCCGTAAGCGCGCCACCAAGGCCCCTTATCCTAATTAGAGAAGATTTGTGAAATCTAAGCTTTAAGGTTGTTGGCCTTTACTTGAGTATTCTAGTTTCTCCTACTGTCCTTGAACTGACTGCCTCAATATAAGTGTTAGAATCTTGACTGGGTGTAAAACACCACTACTCCCCACCATTTAGGAAAACTTGACATATATCTTCCACTAGTTGCAATACTGCTTATTTTGAATGGCTAGGGGTGTCTAGTTTAGGAAAACTAGACATATATCTTCCACAAATTGCAATACTGCTTATTTTGAATGGCTAGGGGTGTCTAGTTTAGGAAAACTTGACATATATCTTCCACTAATTGCAATACTGTTTATCTTGAATGGCTAGGGGATGTCTACTTTGTTTATATTTAAAAATAATTTAAAACTAACCAACTAGATGAGCATCTCCATTAAAACTGGAAATTGTATCTATAGCTTTCTGTTAAAAAGTAATAGTTATGATTTAACATTTATTGGAACCTTCTAAATGTTATATATAGACTATGGAGCTACGGGAACCATTATTAAACCAATTTTAAACTTTAATATAATCTATCAGTTTGTAAATTTTCTAGTCAATCAGGGTCATTCATAAAAATTCTGGGACCCAGTAGGTGAAAAAAAAATTGTATGAGAGATAAACACAATTTCAGGTTTGACCCCTAATCAGGGTCATTTGAGAGCCCCAAATATAAATACAGTCAAACATGCTTTAAAGACCACCTCTCTATAAGGGTCGCCTGCTTATAAAGGCAAAAAGTTGCTCTTTGTCTATATTATTTGAACTTGTATATATAAAGGCCACCTGTCCATAAAGACCACTTTTATTGGTTCCATTGGGTGGCCTTTATAGACAGGTTTGACTGTAGTCATTGTTTTGTTATCAGTCTACAGAGAAGGATTTTGTTTTTCTTTTTAATGAATTAAATTTACAGTATGGCTCTGATTATAAAACTAGATAAATATATTCTGTAACAATATTCCTAATTACTTAAGTGGTTAAATTTGAGAATGAATACAGTAATTATCCATCATGACTCAAGACTAAATAAGTGTGAAACTGTAAACTTTATTCATATTTATTACAGTTTCTGTACACATTTTCCAAAATGGGCTGTTACAAGCAAGGCAGTAAAAAGGATCTTTAATTGATTTTTATGATATTTATAAATTAAAAATGCATTTAAATGTATGAAAGATATATATAATGTGTTCATAAACAAAATGATTCATTGCCATAAATCAGGAAAATTTTGGTGTTTGTTTATTTTCTTGTTGATTTGTGAGAGTAAAAAAGATGAGAAAATAGAATTTTTATGGTTATTTAATTAATAATTAACTTGCATTTACACTGACTATTATTGGGATAATGCTGAAATAAAAATTTATGATTAATTTGAATTGTTGGCACAATTAATTTGAAATGTCGACTTTTTTGTAAAAATTTAACCGAGTCAAAATTTCAGATGTACAGTATGTGTATTTTGACATTTTTCCCAAAAAGTAATCCTGAACAACCTGAGCTTCGGTATAAAACAGAATGTTGGTTGCTTGTGATATGGTTTTACATCACATCAGCAAACATTTTCAGATGTACAGTATGTGTAAATTGACAGTGAGTCTGAAAAATATAATACTGAAAAACTGTAACTATGTAACAGAATGTTGATTGGTTATAATGTTGTTTAACATCACATCAGCAATTTTTCAGCTATTTGCAACAACAGTAAGTTTATTAATCTCTCAGGATAAATTGTGTATGCCAAAGAAATACTTATGCCCTTGTCCTAGCAAATCAAGGTCAACTTTTTGTTAAGGTGCTAGCTCACTGAGTCAATATGCCACAGACAAGGAAAACACTCCTCCAGTCACATTACCCTGGTGCCAGGTGAACCAATCAACTATCTGCCTTCTTTATACTGAACCACACAGGCAACAAAGCAAGATCTCAAGTCTTACATATGACATGGCCAGGATTGAAACCCATGTCCTCCTGCTTTTGAGGCGTATGCTCTACCACTGAGCCAACAAGGCAGTACATTTACTATACAACAGAATTGATAATGTAAACTGGATAAATAAAAAAAAATTAGTAAAATGTATCATATATTGTGATGGAGTAACGATGTTTATCGATGTTGTTTAGTGAGGCAGAAAGAACAAGGTCTTTGAAGATTTAACAACTGTGTGTTAATTATAAAAAATGTTATAGAATAGAGAAGTGCATTGTGGCGTCGTAAACGGTCTTTTAAAAATCTCGGTTAATTTTCTGGATATGCTATTAAGTAAACAATTCAAAATGACTCTGATGTCATAATGGTTTTCAGAAATCTCGGTTAATTTTCTGGCGAATCATTATAAAAAGGACATGACATCATAAAAAAATTTGCAAAAAGCTCATTAATTTTTCTAGTTAATGACAGATTGCTATAAAATGATGTTGCTGAAATCGTAAACAACTTTTTCAGTCTTGAAACTTATTTTGCAGTATATTGGAAAGTTCAATAATAAGTTATGGCAGAAACTATGGTTTCTGAAATTAAAAAAGAATTAAAGAAAAAAAGAAATTAAATCAAGAAACCATATTTAGATTTGACCGATTTTAGAATTTTAGAGACATTCATGCCTGAACGGTCTAAAGCCAGTGTTTATGGATGGCAGCACCTCTCATCATCTAGGTTCCAATCCAACTTGGGTACATCCTGGTCGGGAAAGTTTTTCATTTTTTGCTTGCTGAAGGTTGATGGCTTTTTTCCTGGCTTTTAGCAACCAAAAAAAACCATAAAATAAAAAAATAATAAAACAAAAAAAAAAAAAAAACAAAAAAAACAAAAAAAAAAAAAATACAAACAAAGACAAAATTAATATTACAAAAAAAATTATGATGTTACAGTAATTGGAACTGGATAATTGATAGCAGTTTTCTATTTATGCTTAACTCTTACAAACAAATGATTGTTCAAATTGTCAGTGTTGAAAATATTGAATATTGTTTGGAATAAAAGTGCAAGTTTAAGTATAAAACATGTTGTCTGGATAATATATACTTAATTTAGAACTAACTAAAACAAGAGGTTTAATTATGCTGTAACAGCAAGCACCTGTCAGTTTGATCAACTAAATCAACAGGATTCCTGACTATCTTTAACCTCTAAAGTAAAAAAAACTGTGTTAACTTTAATGGTATTTTTGGTAAATCTAATTATGCAAATTAGTTCCTTCTTCAAATTGATTGACTGCTCATCTTTAAAAACTTGTGGCATATTGTTTCAATTATTTGAATACTTGGCATTTATTTATCATTGCTTCAAGTAAAATTTGCTTTATGAATATTGTAACAATTGTTTGTGGTGATTTTCTGTGGTTAAATATTGCATCAACATTTTTTTTTTTTTAATTTCGAACAAGATACCATTTTATTACTTAATAATTCATGTGATGTACTTAAATGATGAGTAGCTGATGAGGAAGCAATGTCTCAAATTTTACTTTAATGCATGTCCTGGCCAGGGTTCAAATCCATGGTTCAAATCCATGACCTCCCTTTCAGGTCAATGCTCTATCACTGAGCTACTTAGGTGGTGTCAAGCAGAAACATTTGCACAAAATTCTGTGGTAAATATGTAAATATACCTGTAAAATTTTAAATGTGCCATATATGCACATTTCGGAAAATCATTCCTTGTCAGTGACATAAGGGGTGAAAAGTTTGATTGATAAAAACATAAGTTGAAAATTCATTAATTCAAAGTTCCCAAATTATATGAATCTAAATCAAGCAAAGGAATGCTTTGCATGAGGGAATAAACCTTGGTCTTGTAACATGTGCATTAGTTGGGCCTCAATGCAAGTTTCCTACACCATCCCAGAACTCATCAACTGAATGAAAAAGATTGGAAATTAAAACGCCTTTTCTCAACTGCAGGTAAAATGTACCACTGTTTTTCCATTTTGTGGAATTTTTGAAACCTGATAGGCTCATAAATAGTTTGGTTCAATTTAATGTCATTCCCTGATTTAAGATAAATAAGAAAAATGACAACATGTCATTACTTGAGATGGCTGAAAAATTAGCAACTTTGACATTATTGAAAATGTCACAAGTACAAAAAGAAAGAAAAAAAAAACTTGTGAATTTAGAGGGCAACAGTGACAAAAATCTAATGAATCAATACAAGGCTTGTTTTAATTAACCAGTGTTTAAGTTTAAGTACTTAATAATCCAAAAAAAAAAAAAAAAAGAAAAAAGAAAAGAAAAAAAGCTGAAAATGTTAGCAAATAGATTTGTGTCATAAAGCAACAATTTGTATAACAAAATAAATTTTTTATTTTATATAGGGTGACAGTTCATATCAGTCCCTATCAGAAATGAATTATTTATGATTTTTTAATGTGACATAAACACGAAAAAAAAAATTACCAACATCCTGTCAGTCATTCAACCAATAAGTTAAAAGTACAAGCTGTGTCCTTAACTATAAAAAAAAAAAATAAATAAATAAATACTAGCAGTTTTTTCATTAGGGGGCTCTTCCACTAACTGATATTTTTCGACCTTTATTTGTGACCAAACAAAGTTGTCTGTGTTTTGATCTGTCAAAAATAACAGGAAAAATCTTTTAATGGAAGAGCCTTTTGCTAAACATGGCTATTAATATAAGTCAAAAGTACGAACAACAACTTAACCATAATTTGTCAAAACAAAAACAAATTAAAAGACAGTAAAAGTCATATATATATATATATATATATATATATATATATATATATATATATATATATATATATATATATATATGTATGTATATAGGAAGTTTTAAATCTTTAAAACATTGCTACCTAATATAAGTATGAAAGACAATGTCATGTTGTTAACTGTGAAATTCAAGTTTGTCTGGCAGTAAATGCATATTTTATCGTAGAAAAGGTTTAAGAAAACATGTCATGTTATACAAAGATTGTCAGGGCAATGATGCTTTGCTTGTTAAGTTATAAATCTATTATGTCAACGCTTTAAAGTTTTGTTTTGACATTTTGAAGACTGTCGCATATTTTACGGAAAAGATTGTAAGACAATGTTTTTTTTATTTTGGTGACATTTAGGAAAACACCTTGCTCTAGATAAGACTAGTTTATCTAACCTTTCCTGTTTATGGGGTTATAAAAATTACGTCACTGTAACAAAAGTGAATTTACCTAAGTGATAAAAAGAAGATGGGTGAAATAAGTGACATTGATGCATGTACTACAGTTTAAAGATGTTTGTTTAACCTTAAAAGTGTAAGACACTGACTGACGCATGTGATCATATAATGAATGTTGCTGTAGTTGCCCATACAATACTGCCAACTTGTTTTGGAAACAGTTTTATAAAACCTCTTAATATAAAAAGTATAAATTTTATGAATGTTAAATTTGACTAGATATTCAATGATTTGGTTTGGGGTATGTATTCCTCTAAAGACTCCAGTTATCATAAAATATACAACCCTATTATGACCTTGAAATGAACAAATACATGTAATAGGTATTTGTTGATAAAGAACATGAAGGATGGCCTTTATATAATTATCAGACCATGTATGAGGGAAGGAGTATTTGTCTCTCCAAAGATGGCTCTAGTCATCATGAAACATACAACTTTTGTGACATTGAAATGAACAAACCAGTATTAGATGATAACGAAATGAACAAACAACAAATATTGATGCTTTGCTTTGCCAAAGGTCAAGGTCAAACAGTCACATTGTAAAAGTTTGATGTTAATTTTTTTAATGTTGATGTTTTCTTGTTATGAGTAATGAATTATCACTTATGTTGGGTTGCAAGCGAGCATTGTTGTCTTCTGACAGACAACACTTATTATTTTACCAATTAAACATATGGAGGTCTGTTGTTGTCAAACAGGCATCACTTAACCACATGACTTATGTTTTTGTACAAACATAACAAATGAATTAAAATACACTTGTTTCTGAAATGTTTTTGTTGTGTTACTCTCTCTAAATTCACCACTGTGGTAGCTCAGTTGGTAGAGTGCTCACTCCGTAAGTGGAAGGTTGTGGGTTTGAACCCTGACCGGGTCTGACTCAAGACTTAAAAGTGGGTAGTGGCTGTTCTTTTGCCAAGCACTCAGCATTACAAATGAAAGTTACTGTTCACTTAAAATAAACAAGGTCCCGTGTCTTGGTAGGGCTGGCACAATAAAGAACCCTGCTTTATAATGCCATCAGTGTGACGCATAGGCAAAATTTCTGCACTTTTGCCTATAGCTGGCAACGTCTCGATATAAGTGAAATATTCTTGACTGGGACGTTAAACACCATTACTCAAATCAACTCTCTCTAATTTCTCAATATATATTTTATCAATAATATTAGCAAATTATTCCTTGAAATTAAATGTTTTTAAAATTGTCTATCTCTCTCTCTCTCTCTCTCTCTCTCTCTCTCTCTCTCTCTCTCTCTCTCTCTCTCTCTCTCTCTCTCTCTCTCTCTCTCTCTTTTTTTGGTCATTTGTGTTGAAATTGAATTTTTTTGAAATTGATCATATGCAAGTTTGATCAAATGTTGCTTTTTTTCTAAAGTTATATATTCTATTCTGAATCTAAATTAGGCAGATATCATGTGAACCATATTTGTCAACTTGTTTGCAATAAAATAGTTTTTTTTTTCTGGTAATCTGGTTTCCACCACCCAAAACCAACTGCCTTAATGTAGGGGAAAAAGTCTTGACTTGGATGTTAAGCACCATTACTCCACTTTTCTTATTATTGCAACAAAAAAAAAAAAAAAAAAAAAAAAAAAAAAAAAAAAAAAAAAATTTTAAAAAAGGGTCATCAGTAAAGTGCACATATTTTTTCACATTTTTTTGTAATTTGACAGTGTATTCTAAATGACATGGGCACTAGATGATTGGAATATATTTCCCTGCAATCAAGCCAAGCTAATATTGAGAACTTGTCATTTAAGTACATGTAGTTTCATTAAAAGCCTACATATCAGCTTTCAAACACATTGGAATGAAGTCCCACTCCTTAGTTCTGTTATTACTAAGTTATTGTAATTGAATTTGAAACTTACACCATTTTTCTGAGTTGTCTGCAGCAAGTGAACTTTTCAGTTGCATTGCTGCTTTTAATTTGAAATAAAACACTGAATTTTATTGGTCATGCGCGCGCGTGTGTGTGTGTGTGTGTGTGTGTGTGTGTGTGTGTGTGTGTGTGTGTGTGTGATCGCTTATAGGTTTCCAGATAGTAATTTCAGAAAACATATTAAAGAATCTTTTCAAACTTTGCACAACTGCTCTGTACTTTAAAAGCAGATATGAATGAATTTCAGCATAATCCTATTTATCAATTTTATAATGTTATTATCTACATAAAATATATAGTTTAAAGATTAAATAATGGGAACAAAAATTAATGCATGATATGGAATAAATTTATTGCTTCACAAGATGGCATGGTATATATAATTTAATGTCCCATAAAGTTGCCCAGTTTTTTTTATTATTATTATTATTATAATTTTTTTTTTTATTGTATTGCATTTTAATTTTATGTTTTTATTTTATTTTTTAATTGATTAATTTTTTTATTTACTGGATTTAAAAGTTAGATTGAAAACCACCTGCGTAAATTATATGAGTTTTTATGGTATTTTTTATGGATATATATATATATATATATATATATATATATTCTAAAAATACAGTAGAACCAACAGAGTAGCTTCCCTTTGCATTGACTTCAATGGATTACCTAGTATTTTGGTTTCTGGTCAAGTTGAATGAAATGGAGTAAAGAAATGTTGTTTTACACCTAACTCAAGGTTCTTTTACTTATATCAAGGTGGTCAGTTCAGATGTTGAAGTAAACAGGCATGCTCAGAGAAAACCACAAGCCTTCAGCAAACAAAGTCACAAAATATTCACACTTGAGTCTGCGCAAGTGGGTTCAACCTTGGTGTTGAGAGGCATTCTGATCCATTAGTTTGCACTCTAGACAACTCATGCACTGGCTAGTGGTTAAGATGGTAGACTCATGATTAAAAAGTTGTGGGCTTCAGTCCAAACCAATAGGTACATGGTATATGTCCTTGAACTTTTTCAAATTGCTATAATTCTAACAATTGCTTAGAGATTTTTTACTGCAGTAGTGCTTGGGAATTGAATCGCCATGTATTATAGAATCCCAACAAAAGAAGTAGTTGTTAACTTTGTAACTCATTTCACACCCAAAAAAAACTTGGAAAATGTCAGTTTTGAGGAAACATTGCCATGGTGTTTTTATTGAAAACTCAGGCATTATCTGGTTCTTGCATTTTTAATTTTTTTTTTTTTTTTTTTTTTTTTTTTGTGTTCTTCTGTCATAAGTTACCACTACGGTAGCTCAGTTGGTAAATTGCATGCTTCATATGTGGCAGGTAGGGGTTCAAAACCCTGCCAGGTTTGAACAAGACTTGAAAATTGGTAGTGTTCTTGGAAATGAAAATTACTGGGTCGTTCAGAGGAGACCTTAAAAACTGATGCCCTGTGTCATGGTAGGCGTGACATCCCTACATAGTGCCCTAAGCGCACCTCAACGGTAAAAAAATCTGCCATTTCATCTATAGCTGGTGACATCTTGATATAAGTGAAATATTCTTGATTGGGATGTTAAAACCCCATTAAATCAATCAATCTTTCATAAAGTTGAAAATGTACTATAGAATATTTGAATCCAATACAAATTTCCAGTTGATATGATTTGAATTACACTTTGGTCAGTGATCATTATTTAGTGTAGTAATTGTTTATACATCATTATGTTTTCACAGGTGCCTGAACCACTATACTCCCACCACAATACTGTAGCACACTTCTGGTCCAAAGGAAAATATAATAACGTTTTTAGTACATCACATGACATGATTGGTTATAGTACAGATAGTTGTTTTTGACACCCCACCCCCACCCCCACCCCCCACCCCCCACCCCCAAAAAAATAATAATAATAAAAAATGTTCCCATGGAAATCAAAATTGTTATCTTGCTTCATCATATCTGCTAAATGAGATGGAATGTTGTTTACCAATGGCAGATGCTTCAAGGGGGAGATAACCTTTCTAAGGTTGCCTAGCTGGGGTATAGTATGCATCTGGAAAAACTAGTATCATGCTGTCAAGGGCACTAGAAATGCCAGAAACTATATGAAATAGAACTCATTTTGGTGATCAATCAGTATTGTGCAAATTTTTTTTTTATAATGCTTTTATTTTCCAATGAATATTACAAACAAAAATTATATATGTGATATTACTTACATAAACAAATATTGTACAATGGACAATCTGACAGTATATAATGTCTTACATATGATTGTAAATGATATCTTTACCCGTTTCATATTATATATAGCAATAATATAGCAATAAGGTAAAAACAAATAAGTATGAATGGTTTTCATCCAATGTTATAAATTATAATTTCTAATATGTATAACCTTTTTCTACTGCTTTGTCTAAGAAAATTAAAAAATTATGTACTCAAGAAATTTTTATTTCAATGTTATAAAACATTCTGTATAATATTTTTCTATTGGAAACAGTACTCTAACATAGTAAAATATTTCGAAACCACAAATTGTGCAAATTATCATGTGATGTACTAAATACATATTAGTAACAATGCAGTTGTGATTGGAACTAATTCCTCTTACTATTTAACTATTTGTTGTTTTTTTTCCAAGTACACTTTTCTTCAACCATCCCAGGACTGAAAGTGTCAATATAATTGAAAGAATCTTGACTGGACATACAGTATCTTATTTCCACTCTATTCATAGTATTTAAAAAGAATCACTTGCCCTACTAAACATAAGAAAAAGATTTGCTCTTGATTGAGAAAATAACAATGCAAGGGAATTAATTCTTGTTGTCTTGTTTCACATTATAGATATATGACACTGGCTTGTCACATAATTAAAAAAAAGTGAGATATTTTTTTAAAAATCAACACTTTTCTTTTTCTGCAATTCATGTGAAAAAAATTACCTGTGTGATTAATTTGTGTGGGATTAATTGTTTAGTGTTGGCAGAAAGTTATATTTAAAAAAAAAATTCAATCATTTTTGTTTTATTGTAAAATTCGTCTATTTGCCACACCCTCACACATAACACACCTTCATTCTTAGTTAATGCTGTATTTAAATGCAACTTTTTGCATTTATTACTGTTAATATATTCATTTAAACATTTTAACACTCAAGATTCCTTCACTTATATTGAAGATGTCATTCCAGGAATGGTTGAGGTAAGTGGAGTACCCAGAATAAACCACCAACCTTTTGCAAGTAAATGACAAACTTTCTCACACATTGATCTGCTCAAATGGAATTGGCACTTAGGTGTTGAGAGGCAATGTGATCTTTATATATGCACTTTTCACCACTCAGCCACTGGGTACACCACTTGACTACTGGGTTATACCACTCAGTCACTGGGTTACACTATTCAACCACTGGGTTACAACACTCAGTCACAGGGTTATAGTACTCAGTCACTGGGCTGCAACATTTGGCCACTGGGTACACCACTTGACTATTGGGTTACACCACTCAGTCACTGGGTTACACTATTCTTCCACTGGGTTACAACACTCAGCCACTTGGTTACACCACTAGACCACTGGGTTACACAACTCAGCCACAGGGTTACACCACTCAGTCACTGGGTTAAACCATTCAGCAACACAGTTACAACACTCAGCCACAGGGTTACACCACTCAGTCACTGGGTTACAACATTCAGTTACCGGGTTACACCACTTAGTCACTGGGCTGCAACACTTGGCCACTGGGTATACCACATGACTACTGGGTTACACCACTCAGTCACTGGGTTACACCATTCAACCACTGGGTTACAACACTCAGCCACTGGGTTACACCACTCGACCACTGGGTTACACCACTCAGTCACTGGGTTACACCATTCAGCCACTGCTTTACAACACTCAGTTTCAGGGTTACACCACTCAGTCACTGGGCTGCAACATTTGGCCACTGGGTTATACCATTCATCCACTGGATACATATTTCTGGTAGATATGTGCGCAGTTTACACCACTCAAGACACTTAGTTCATAATGCTGATAGATGAAACATCTAATTGATAACAGCTTTTAACTCTGTTGAATAAAATTTTGTTTCATGATTGCGAGGAAGGAAGCCGTGTAGCATCTCACACGACATTGAGACATTAATTTTTACGACATCAATATCTGTCGATGATCAATATATATACCTATATAACACGTGACTAGCTGCAGCTACAGAAACACTTAATTTTGTAATTAAATTGTTACATGGTTCAAAATCGATAAACTCTTTATGATTGGATAATTCAAACATGGCTTTCTTATCTTAAAACAACAAAATAAGTTGTTAAGTATTGTCAAAGTTAATGTTAGATTTCATGCAGAAGTAAGTCGAATTTTATCAGGTGCGAGGGCAAGTCATTATAGGGAAATTATGCAATAAATGAAATCTTGATGAGATCATGATGTGCAAGGTTGGACTTAATGAGCCAACATTAGACTTCATCATGATTCCCAATTCAGATTTCAGATTTTCAATTTTGTTGTATTTTTGGGCTGAAATGAGGTCTTTCCAGATACTTTTTAAGAATTAATATGATTACCGCAAACATCAATTTCTTAAGAATTTATTATTTATGACTTATTTATTTATGTATTTATTTGATTTTTATTTTATTATCATTATTATTATTAATTTTTATTTATTTATTTATTTTTTTTTTTGTATTGTACTTCAAAAAATCAATTTGATTATTGCTTGACATAAAAAAAACTTAACAAATTATCTGTTATTTTATTGTTTAAGTTGATTACAGGTGAGAAATCTATTGAACGCCTGTTCCACGATCTGATAAATTCTGCAGTAGGAAACCTACTTTATTTTAGGCACTTCAATCACTTAGTGGCTGGTGTCTTTGTGGCCGAGTGGTCAAAAGTGTATGCTTATGGATCACAGCACCTCTCACCATCTGTTTTCGAAACCACTTGGGACAGATTCTAGTGTGAGAAAGTTTGTCAGTTCACTTGCTGAAAGTCTGTGGTTTTCTGTACACTCCGGTTTCCTCCACCATCCCAGAACTGACCATCTTGAAATAAGTGAAAGAATCTTGACTTGGTCATAAACAGTGTATGAAATTAGCTAGAAAGACATGATGGTCAACAGGACCCTTAACTTTAAAAAGTTGGTAGCCCAAATGAAAAGTTAATGGCCCTGAAATATGAAATTTTGCCTGTCTCTTTAATTTTGCCAATTAAACCTCATATTAACTATACTGTATGTATTGTTGTATCCTTTCTGAGCGACATTTAAAACGAAAAAAAATGTTTTAAATGTCACTGCTTTTCTATATTGTCTGTTGTGCTAGTGTAAAGTATTGTTCATTAATGTAGATTTCTTATTATACTGAAACAAACTACCACAAATGTAGGCATCTTGAGAAAACACCCGCTTGCTATAGGAGAACAGCTGGTTAAACGAAAGAGCCAACCGGACTTGGAACTCTATGAAGTTGGTGACCCGAGCAAAAAGTTAATAGCCACGGGCCATCGGGCCCGCAGTAATTTCGCACACTGGTCATAAAACACAATTACTCCGCTCCACTCCATTGAGTGATGCAAAATGTTTGCTTACAAATCTAAACCTCTCTTATAATCATGGTTCAAATTCTTCTTAGGCAGATCTGGGTCACAGTGGGAGTTTTTAGTTTGCTTGTCAAAGGTTGTTTGTTGTCTCTGAACACTCCAGTTTTCTCTATTACCACTGAACTGACTGCCTCATGTAAGTGAAGAAAATTTTGACCGAGGCCTAAAACACCATTTCTCTGCTTGACATCAAATGTAACTTAATATAGCCAAAAAAAGAAGAAAAAAAAAGAGCTAGGTTGAGTTATGAATGATTTTGCCTAATCAAAAGGTGCAGAAAATATGAATGCTTTGTCAAATGACCTCAGACCATTACAGTAGCTCAGATGGTAGAGTGGGAGGTTGGGGTTGGAACCCCGGCAGGCTCTGACCAAGACTTGAAAATTGGTAGTGACTGTTCTTTTGCCAAGCACTCGACATTTAGATATGAAAGTCATGGGGTCCTTTGGAGAAGACCTTAAAAAACCGATGCCCTGTGTCATGGCAGGTGTAGCATGTTAAAGAACTCTCACTGCACATTGCTGTAAGTGCACTGCAAAGGTAAAAATTTCTGCCACTTCAGCTATAGCTGGTGACCTCTCAATATAAGCAAAGTATTCTTGACTGGGACTTAAAATCCTATTAAATCAGTCAAACAGACACTCTCAGCAAACATATTAACAAACTTTATCAAAATGAGCTAGAGTGAGCTTTCAGTCTAGGATATATGAAGCACTTGAGATTTAGAAGCTGATGTTTAAGACCACTTTATAAAACTCAAAGTCACTAAATGTCCAGTCTCAGCTGAAAAATCTAAAAATGGATTTTGTCAACATTAACAACAAAACAAAACAAAACAAAAAGATGATAATAATAAATAAATAAATAAATAAAATAAATGAAAAATAATAAATAATTAAATTAGAAAAAAATAAAATAAAAATAATAAATAAAAGAATAAACTTTGACCAATCTCATTAAAAAAGTTTGTAGCAATAACAACATGGATAGATAGACTGCATGACATTTGCCTTGTAGATTTGTAGAATTTTGGATTTTTTTCCGCCGAAAAAAAAAACAACAAAAAACCCTCCTTATTTATAGAAGCTTCTTTGTTAGCAGAATAAGAATTCCTCAGGGAACTAGTTTAACCATATATAGATTTGTAACATTTATATTGATTCCTGAATGTGTTGAAACATACATTTTGTAGACAGATTATTAGAAGTTTTTGTTATTGAAAAATCTGCCAACCTGCAAGGGTAAAACATACTCTATTACTATTTTTTTTAAAAAATAGAGAAAACCACCGACCTGCAAGCAAACTGACTTATTTTCTCGTACAAAAACTTTTTTAATTTTATATGCAGTGAACCTAACTGCTGAGTATTATACAGACTGGAAGTTCAGCATATGCAATAAATAATTATTCATTAAACTTTATATGACATATGGCATGATCTTTTTATCTACTTATATATAATCCACTTAGCTGCTTATATGTTATATTTAGACATTAGCGATTCACCCATGGCCTAAAATTCAGCAAGTCAGCTGTTTTTAAAGACATACACAAAATATGATGTTTACCATTTAAATTGTAAAACTACATATATAAATTTTCAAAATAGGAGACTTTTGAATAGATCCTTTTTTGACATTTATAAACAGCATGTGCTATTTATAGACATATGTTACTATTTATAGTAACACCATGTTTACAGTCTTTCAGGACTTAATAAATTGCCATTATAATATTGTGTATTCAAAGTCTATTTAAAAACGTAATGTGACATATTGCTGTGATCGCAATCTGTTTCTTTCAGAGAGCTTACAATTTAAATAAAACAACCTGTAAAGGCCATGCTTGTTATTTTGTTTTGAAAATCAATTTTTGTGTTTACAGTATAAGGGTTGTTATTTGACCTTGACAAGGTCATACATTATTTTTTTTTAATACGATAACTGTATCTACATATTGATTGCTTTGATCAATAAATTGACATTTATAAATAATTAGTCCTGTGCTTTTAATAGGTAATACAAAATATATTTGTTTATTGTATAAGACATCTTTAAAGAAGCCTTAAGCTAGTTTTGACACAATTTAATTTTTACGGGTTGGTGCTGGTATCAGCCAGATCATACTTAGCAACTTCATTGTTGCCATGGTTGGCAATGTTTAGGGCCAGCTAGAACATACTTGGCTATTCCAATGCAGCCATGGTTGGCAGTGTTTAGTATTCATATGTCTGCTGAATTGAGTCCGTATAATTTAAGAAAAAAATGAATGTCTTTTTCAAAGTATTTCAAGGTATATAATTCAACCCTGAATGCATGCCGTCATATACAAGCATAGATGAAAATTTTGAGTTTTTTTTAACTTAAAAGTGATTCTTATCTATAAGAATCATTTATTGCATTTTATTGGATTCTTGATTTCGAAGGCTGTAAAGTAACATCATAAAACCATGATATCTTCCCGAGGTGTACTTGCTTTTTATGGGGGAGGTCGAGGTTTGAACCCTGGCCAGGTCTGACCAAGATTTGAAAATAGGTAGTGACTGTTTTTTCACCAAGCACTCAGCATTTGGAAATGAAAGTCACCCAGTCCTTCGGAGGAGACCTTAAAATCTGATGCCTGGTGTCACAGTAGGTATGACACGCTAAAGAACCCACCTGCCCATTGCTCTAAGAACAATTAATGCAAAGATAAAATTTCTGCCACTTCACCTAAAGCCACAGACCAGACTCACCACCTAGGGTTGAATCCCAATCAGGCTGATTCAAGTGTTAGAAAGTTTTGTAGTTTGTTGCCAAAGTTTGGTCTGGATTACTGGACACTCAGTTAATTAAAACAAATATTTAAATGGGTTTAAAATACCATTATTCCACTCTTCTTCACATAAGCCAATCAATAGAAGTTCATGGAACTTTAAACAAGTGCCCTGTGTAATTTTTGCTCTTGTTTAATTAAAATACAACTTACTTACAGCTGGTGATATCTCAATATAAATGATATAATACATATATTGAACAGTGCATTAAACCCAGAGATTTCATTTTTACCAAATGAATTTTTTTTTTCTTTTTTAAAAATGGTGACCGATATTTTGTATAAAGTTGGCAGCCAGCACATGGTATATTTCATGATAAAATTCAACTGATTGTATTTATATAAGTAAACATTGACAAGATATGCACAATATCCTATCACATTCCTATGTTTATTTAGAAATACAAACTGTATTGAAATAGTGTTTCAAGGTTAATTTATTTACACTGTGAGACCATATTTACACTTATAATAAAGCTTGTTTTTCAAAACATACCCATATAAAAATTATGTTTATAAGTTTTTTTGTAATTTGGGCTCCTTTGAGGTAACCGGATATTTCATTAGCTACTAAACTCTTTCAAAAAAATTGTAAATTAAACTTTAAAATGCATCATTATATAATTTTATATAATATCTGGTAAATTTTGAACATTTGTTGTTTGTTAGATATTTCTTTCTTTTCCCTTTTTTTTTTTTTTTTGAGAAAAATTAATATATAAGTAAGTTAATATATTCAGCATATATACTAGCAGAAAAAAGTAACTGTGCAACAATAAAATTTATAATTTCGCTATTATTACTGAATGTATAAATCTTAAAATTAGCACAAATGGTAAGTGTATATACCTCTATCATATTGTTCGGTCATTGCATCAATTGCCCGTGATTTTTATGCTTCATGCGCACGGGTCAGTTTTCACACAATTGTCGCCCAGCATTTCAGTGTGACAATACTTTAGGAATAATTTACTGTTGTTTGTTTGTTTGGACACCAGAAAACCAGAAAAGCAAGTTTATTCAGTTGAAAGCTTCCATAGTGTAATGCCTAGGTTAAATGAAAATGATCGCCTCCGCGCAATTGGTATGCTTGAGGCTGGTATGACCTAAAGCTTTGTCACTATACATTTTGGTGTCCACAGAAACACTGTTTATGCTTTATGGAGACGATACCAACAGTTTGGCACCACTAGAGACCGCCTTCGTTCAGGACGTCCGCGAGTAAGGACACATCAGCAAGACAACCATATCCGGCTTGTGCACCTCCGGAACCGTTTCCAAACTGCCAGTACTACTGCCTGGAGCATTCCTGGACTACGCCCAATCAGCCCCAGAACAGTACGGAATCGTTTACGGGAAAGACATACTCGCCCACGATGTCTGGCAATCTGTCCAATTCTACAACGACGTCATTGCACAGCTCGTCTTGCATGGTGCAGCAGAATACATTTACGCTTCACACCGTTCACCAATGAGTCCAGGTTTCACTTGGACAGCAGTGACGGATGCTCCAGAGTGTATCAGCGCATTGGAGAACATTTCCATGACACGTGTGTGATGGAACAATGTTCGTTCGGTGGGGGGCAGTGTATTGGTTTGGGGTGGCTTCACAGCGAATGACAGAACTCCTCTGGTAGTCATCGACGGGAATTTGACTGGTGTACAGTACCGTGATGAAATCCTACAGACCCATGTCATCCCATTTACTCAAGGACAGCAATGTAACGTCACTTTTCATGATGATGCAAGACCACACGTCGCACGGGTTGCAATGGATTTTCTGGCACAGCATAATGTCAATGTGTTACCGTGGCCAGCCGTTTCACACAACCTTTCTCCAATTGAACACGTATGGGATGAAATGGAACACCAATTACATCATCTGCCCAATCAGCCTGTTACATTGCAAGGGTTGGCCCAATCTTTGGACTAGATATAGAACAACCTCCCTCAAGCATTCTTTAGGCATTTAATCAACTCTATCAGGCATCACTGTCAGTCCTGTGTCAATGCTAATGGTGGTCATGCACGATACTGATCTTGTGAACTGACTTTTACTATCTGCTATGTTTCTAGTCCCCTGCGTATGAAATAACAGTATCTGTAACCCTTTCAATGACATGAATTTGTACAGAAATATCTAATAAACAAATATGAAATTATTCATTGCTTTGCATTTTCAAATTATTTTACAATCTCACATTTTAGTCATGCACAGTTACTTTTTTCCGCTAGTATATTAAGTCACTTCAAACAATTTGAAATTAACTTTTAAAGTATTGGATAAAGTTTGCAAAGCACTGATGCATGCTCTAAGAACATTGTTGCCAATCAAATCTACCAGTATTTTAAATGATTATAACCATTCATGCCATTCATAGATTTAAAAAAAAAAAAATTACATATACAGTCAAACCTGCCATAAAGGCCACCTCTCTATAAGGGCCATCTGCTTATAAAGGCCAATAAAATTTTATTCCAATTGCTCTTTGTCTATATTATTTGAACTTGTACAAAAGGCCACCTGTCCATAAAGGCCACTTTAATTGATTCCCATGGGTGGTCTTTATGGACAGGTTTAACTGTAACTTTTGCTCTATTTCCAAAGTATATACAACTCTACCTTCTAAAGTGGGTTATTTTGCAATTATTGTGTTAAGTCCAGGTTTCATAATCATTTACTCAATTCAGTATACACTCAATACAGTTATAACCATTTTTCTCTCATCAATATTTAAAAAAACTTTTTTATTAAAAAAGTTTTTTGAGGCAATGTTTTGTTTTATTTTAACAAACTTACACTAAATTTAAATACATGTATTAGATATTCAATTTTAATTGTGTAATGTCTTTAAAATTGACATTGAAATATTCCATAGTTTGAGTTGAGTATACACTCAATTGAGTGATTGATTGTAAAACTTGGCCCAGGTATTTTAGCATTAGTTTTTCCAAGTAAAAGTCTATTTTATGCAGTTAAAGCCAACATTGTCAGGACCAAAGATTTAGTTCCAATTAGACCAGTGTTTAGTGTAAACTGGTTTCACTTAACAACAGTATTAAAGGCAACATCTCCTTTATAGCTTTAAGGGGACCTTGGTGGCCAAGTGGTCTAAATCATGCTTATGGATCACAGCAGCTCTCACTTAGCCTAGGTTTGAATCCCACTCGATATTAGTGCAAGAATCTTGATGTTACTCACATTACAGCAAATGCATGTCCCCTTTGTAGCTTTATAATGGGCCTTGGTGGTTAAGAGGTCTAACACTAGCACACTTAGGGATCAAAGCACCTGCCTCACCTAGCCTAGGATTGAATCTCAGTCGATATATAAGTGCAAAAATCTTGATGTTAGAGAAAACCAGAGTTCCTTGAGAAAACACTGTTTATTCAATTCAATTCTTTATAGCTTTATGGGGGTCTTGGTGGCTAAGAGATCTTAAAATCACAGTTCTTCTCACCTAGCTTAGGTTTGAATCCCACTCGATATAAATGCAAGAATCTTGATGTTTGAGGAAACCAGAGTTCCCTTTGAAAACACCATTTATTCAATCCAGTTAGTCTAGTCAATCTACAGTTTGACCTCAAACTAATTGCAACAGAACAAATTTTGTTACTAATATGCTCTCAAATACATGAAATGTTTATAGTAAAAAGTCTACCAAAATCTGACAAAGGGAAACAAGTTTTAAAGAAGTTTTAATTTTATGGGAATTTCTATTGACAAGGGAGATAACTCCTGTAAAACAGGTGGAGTTTTAGTCCAATTATCATATGTTTTTGCTATTTTAACAAAAAGTAAAGCAAAGACCCTGGAATTAATCAATCATAATTGATTCCATATGTATATTCAACATTTCTGATTTCATGTAAAGTGAAATCATTGTCCCATTTTCATTCAGTTGCATTTTATTTTAAGTCTTTCACAATCTAATGTTTCTATAGTGATGAGGAATTAATAACAGAATGCTCAAAGTAATGAAGTAGAAGTATAGAAAAGTTATGTTTTTTAACCTGAGATATATTTATTCTATTATTTCTGTGTATAACAAAACATATTTGAGGTGAATAAATCTTTTTTCCATCTCATAAACATGCCCTTAATCAGCATTTTGCATAAATTCTTTCAACAAAATTATTTAATTTTTTTACATTCCATTTACATATTATATTCTAAATTGTCTTAAATTATCTATTTAAAGTCTATGTATAAATTTCCATCTAATTTCTAGGTTGTTCTTCATATAGTATCAGAGAAAACTTGAAGTTTTTGAAAATTTTTGTGTAAAATTTAGGATCACAATACAGAGTTATCTCCCTTTTCTATAGAAAATGCTATTGGTAACTTCAATTGGCAAAAAACCCAAATTCCACTGGATTGAAATTGGTAGATTTTTTATGGTGAATAAAAACACAATTCCTAAAAACAATCACATAAAAATATTTTCTGTAGCAATTACTTTGAGGTTTGACCCTATTTACTCATTCTTCAGTTGTCAAAAATTCCACTTCACTGTATTTCAGCATGCTAGTTCATTTAGCTGATTATAAGGTCCATATTGACATACATTAAGAACTATGTTAAAAATGTTACAGCAAATGAACAATGTCTTAAAAAGTTAAAACATTATTTAGTTCTTAATTTGTTTTTTTTCTAATTATTGTAGGTAAGTGGATTTATATATATATATATATATATATATATATATATATAAATAATTGTAACAGATACAGTAGCTAAGGTGCTTATCCATCACTGTGTGAAGCGAATTGTAGAATGAATTTACCAGTATTCAACCAAGAAATACAGAGTCAGCAAGTTCAAATACAGACAAGGTACATTGTGAATTATTTAAAGATAATGTTAATATGACAATGAACAAATTCATGTTCCATATATACAAATAACTGTAGAGAGAGAGAGAGAGAGAGAGAGAGAGAGAGAGAGAGAGAGAGAGAGAGAGAGAGAGCTTGTTTTATTATTGTCAATCGAGAAATTTTTGCATCAGCTAATTTTCAGAAGAATCATGGTTTTGAGATAATCATGAATTTATATTATCGTGTTTTCAAGTAATGGCCAGTGCAAGTGCAAGTAATTAATAAAAATATTTGCAAAAAAAAAAAAAAAAAAAAAAAAAAAAAAAAAAAAAAAAAAATGAACTTCTTGATTTACAATATAAATGATTGGCATATCTATAGTAGACTTTCTTGAGGAAATAAATGAGCAGCTGAAAGAACAAATTGAAGTTTCCAAATATGTGGAGTGTTATTACAAAAGATGTCCTGCAGCAGTTAAAATTGTGTCCATTTTAAGGTCAGTTGTATAAGGAAAACCTTAATTAGGCCATCATTACCCATGATTACATTTGGTGTCAAATGCCATGTCCTTTAAAAGAGTCCAAAAAAGTTAGGAATAGTGTCTATTTTCTCATGTTCATGGTTTCATTGTAAGTGTTCAATTCAGGAATGTAGTTGGTGGGGTCATTTTTGCCTAGGCTTTGTTTAAACTCGGGCCATTAGTTTAAAAATTGGGTCAATGACTTAACATAACTAAGATATTTTCTTTGAAAAGATCATTATTAGGTAAAAGGACAAGTAAATGAAAATATAGGCAACTTAAGAAGATGGGCCAGGATTGGTCTGTAGACATTATATTTTGGGATAGTATTATTATTTTGGGGCCAATGGTACAAGGGCCCCTTCTAGATTGAACATTACATTGTGAAAGGAAAACCTGGCATGGTCTGTCACTTAAAATCAAGCACAAACATTGCATTCCATGTCCAAATCACAAACACACCAGTCTATGTCCAAATTACAATCCCAAAATCACAAACATACCAGTCCATGTGTTAAATCACAATCCGAAAAACACTAACACGCCAGTCCAAGTCCATATTACAATCCAAAAAGCAAAGTATGATATGTGCTGTAAAGGAGCTTTTACAATAAATCCTTATGATACTGCAGCCTTTGGTTATTTAGGTTTTGACTAAATCTTTATGTCATTTATGAAGAAGAAAAATAGTGCTGCAAGATGTAGCAGGCAGTAGAAAAATATTTTGTTGAAAAACTTAAGGCAAATCTATAAGCTAAAGATATAAAGGAAGGTGGATTTACTAGGATGGTAGATTTACTGGAATTATGGATTTACTGGAAAGGTAGATTTACTGGAATTATGGATTTACTGGAAAGGTAGATTTACTGGAAATGTGGATTTACTAGAAAGGTAGTTTTACTGGAATTATGGATTTATTGGAAAGGTAGATTTACTGGAAATGTGGATTTACTGGAAAGGTACATTTACTGGAAATGTGGATTTACTGGAAAGGTAGATATACTGGAAAGGTAGATTTACTGAAAATATGGGTTTACTGGAAAGGTAGATTTACTGGAAATGTGGATTTACTGGAAAGGTAGATATACTGGAAATGTGGATTTACTGGAAAGGTAAATATACTGGGAATGTGGATTAACTGAGAAGGTAGATTTACTGGACATGTGGATTAACTGAGAAGGTAGATTTACTAGGAAGGTAGATATACTGGAAATGTGGATTTATTGAAAAGTAGGATTTACTAGGAAGGTGGATTTACTGAAAGGGTGGATATACTGGAAAAATTTATTTAATGGGAAAGGTGGATTTTTTGTATATATATTTTGTGCATAATTTGACATTTTCAACTTAGATTGTTAAATTATTCATCTAGACCATTTCTTCATTAGATACAGGTTATCTTCATAGATAGAAATGAAATTACTTATAATAGATTTGTTATTTTACAAAATGGGGGGTGGGGGGCTGTTTGAGGTGGAAAAATTGATAACTATAAGGCCGATTAAAAGTGTTTATTAATTATTTGACTTATTGTTACTAGTTTCAACTGACATTGACCTTGACATCGACATTCTTGTCAAGTAAGACTTCATATAAAAAGTTAAAAACATCTCCTTTATTTATTCAGTACAAGAAGCTGATCAAACAATCCATATAGCATATGACAATATGTAGCTCTATCGATAATAATTTATTTGATTATACCCTTAAAAATGATTGTTCTATCAGTAAACTCAATTAACCAGAGCAATGAAAATTGACTCAAGTGCTGGTCCAACATTGGGAGTTTAATAATCATGGTCCCTGTTTGTTTGTTTTTTTTTTTTTTATGGTTTTTTTTTTTTTCTGTTGTTGTTTGGCCATTTTCTGAATTTTTTTAGTGTTCTTATTTGGAATGGCTACAAATGTCAAGGAAATGTGTTTCAGCTACTAAGTATATGTTGGTGTTTTGTTTTTTTTCTTCTTCTTCTTCTTCTTCTTCTTCTTCTTCTTCTTCTTCTTCTTCTCTCTCTCTCTCTCTCTCTCTCTCTCTCTCTTTCTCTCTCTCTCTCTCTCTCTCTCTATATATATATTAAAAAATTCCTTTTTCTTCTGTTTTAAACAAAACATTATGGATTTTTACTTTAAACAGACAAACAAATCTGACAGTCTGTTAAATTTATGGATACAAGCAATCTTACAAAATCCTCGTAATCTGCACAATTTATGTACTTTTATAGTGGAAATTCAAAATAGAAAAATAAATAAAATGAAAAGAGCTTTTTTTTAGAAAAAAGAAAAAAGAACGAAAAAAAGAAACATGTGATAATCTTGTTCTGGAGCATTTGTAGGAAGCAGGTTTTGGATTTTTCAGTTTGGAACCACAGGTAGTGATTAATTCTATCAATTATCTTGCAACAAATGATCAAATGATGGATGTTGCTTGTCAGCATTCTCTGGATTGTTTCACTCCTTAAAATTTCTTTTTTCCGAGTTTGAACAAAATAATATAATTTTCCTCTCAACTCAAGAATGTTGATTAAATGCTATGAAATAAGGATTTTTGTACTGCAATGAACAATGAACAAAATGGCTTAACCATTAAACAAAAAAAAAAATAAATAAATAAAAAAATAAAATTTTTGGGAAGAATAGTTATGGGTTTAAGTGTGAAATTACCAAATGCCCCAAAAAATTATATATCGGGATTTAGTTTTCAGTAAATAATAAATAAATAAATAAATAAATAAATAAATAAATAAATAAATAAATAAATAAATAAATAAATAAATAAATAAATAAATAAATAAATAAATAAATAAATAAATAAATAAATAAATAAATAAATAAATAAATAAATAAATAAATAAATAAATAAATAAATAAATAAATAAATAAATAAATAAATAAATAAATAAATAAAATGAATGAATGAATGAATGAAAAAGAAAAGAAATAAATATTGTTTTATAGGATAAATTTGGGTTGAGTTTATAAAAATGGATCGATAGATTATAACATTGATGGTTCTGACTTATTTCACTCCCTGTGGGGTGAGTGTTGTGTTACAATGTAATCTACATTACTGAATTACCCTCCAGTTTCCAATTATTTACTCATTAAGAAAGTTACAGGAAGACAGAAAATCTGATTTTTAAATGTCAGCACATTAAATGTAGGATGCTTAGTTGTTTCAGTATAGTATTCTTGTGATGTGAGGATTGACTTTATACTTGTAAATATTTATTTCTTCTCAAATGATATATGTTTTATGCTAGAAGATTGTGTTCTATAAAAAATTGTATTCAAAAGTAAATGCAACCTTGTAAAAGTACAAAGAAATCCCAGACAATTTGCACTTATGTGATCATGGATACAAAATGTGAGTTGAGTTGAGTAATGGTGTTTAACGTCCCAGTCAAGAATATTTCACTTATATCGAGACGTTATACAAAGTGTGTGTTGGTTTGTTGGTTGAAATGATGATTAACACCCCATCAGTAATTTTCAGCCATTTGCTAAAAGAACAAGTTTATTAATCTCAAAGGATTAATCTCACAAATAATTTCATGATGCTAGTGACTATTATGGTCTGCCTGGTACTATTGCTCACTCGAGACAACTTTTTGTTAAGGTGCTAGCACACTGAATCAGTATGCTGCAGACAAGCATGCTGCTTCCCAAATTACATTATCTTGGAACCAGTCAATACCTTGTCTTCTTAATACTAAATGCCAGCTGAGGAAGCAATTTTTGTCTTCAGATACCTGAGATCATTCTGTCAAAGCTCAATTTGAAATATTTTAATTTTGTTGGAAATTATAAACTAATGCATTATAGATATTAAAATAAGTCATTATAATCAACAAGATTTAAATGGCAGATTTTATGTGTCTGCATGGCCATTGGGAAATATGAGTGATGTAGTTTTGGCTAAATAAGGATTCTATATTAAAGATTTATCATAATGCTTCCATCCAAAGAGAAGCCAAATATATTAATTCATTTTAGAGAATCTGATGTACCATGGTAACCAAAACAGAAAAAAAATTAGTTTAGCTACTTTTCTCCTTTTTTAAAAACTGTACATAAATTGCATGATCATGGTCAGACCATCTTTACTACATACAAGCATGCAGAACTAAGTATCATGATTTAAACATCATATGCATGAAGTTATTCTTAGAATTAATTATATACATTTTTCATATAATAAATTATTGATAAGACTATATACCAAAAAAAAAAAAAAAAAATTCTTCATCTTCTACACAGGTAAATGTTTACAGATGTTGATCTCTTGCTTTGTACATCCTATGTTTTTTTTATATAAATTGTTTATTTTTTGTCGTAATCGCATAATGCATTGCACATGTTCTGAAAAAAAAATATTTATAGTAAAAATATGGTACAGATCCACATAATGGTGTCTTACACATCCCATTCAAGTTGTTGGGTTTTTCCCTCTTAAATCTGCAGTCTGTTTTTACCAGGAGAAAAGCACTTACTTTGGAAAAGCAACCAGAATCATTTCCTCATAATAAGTTCTACTTGAATTGCAATTGGGTCTGAATCTGAGATGCTTTGATTTATAAGTGTGCCCTTTTACACCACTTGGCCATCATTGCTGAACGAAAAAAAAAAAAAATTAATACTTCTGAGAGAAACTTTATTTTGTATACATTATGCTGGTAATCCTATGTTAGGTTGTACTATTGGATATTAGGAGGGGGTCAAGCTCACATTGGTGATGCGCCTTGGAGTTGATGGTTTATGCCTTAAACACTCAAATACATCAGCATTTATTTAAAGGTTAATAAGCATTTAAAGAGAAAAAAAAGAAGACAATATTTTTTGGGACCCAAATAAAGCAAGACCAAAAATAAGCAATGAAAGAGAAATGTTTTGAAAGAATTCACCAAAAATCAAATACTGATGGCTGTTTTAGGGTAATTTTTAGCTCACCTGGCAAAGCCAGGGTGAGCTTATGGAATGGTAAAGCGTGCGTGTGTGCGTGCGTGCTTCTGTGCATCCGTAAACTTTAATCTTCTTCTCTGAGTCCAATAGGCCAATTCAAATGAAATTTGGTATGAAAGGTCCTTAGTTGCTATAGATTAAAAATTATATCCGAAATGTCCGTCCTAAATCCAAGATGGCTGCTGTTACTATAAATAGCAAAAACCTATAAATGGCCATTACAGGTTTATTTATGTACCGATTTTGTTGAAATTTGAAACATAGAAAATAGATGTCGGGGGATTAAACATATATAACGGGTTTTGCTGTACGATTTTTAGTTTTTGCAATAATTACGTAAATATGCAAATAAGGTTTATTTTTAGCTTTAAAAATCTTCTTCTCTGAAAGTACATGGCCAATTGAAATGATATCGAGTGTGAAAGGTCCTTGTGTGGTTTAGATTCAAAATTTTATCCCACATGTCTGTCGGAAATCCAAGATGGCTGCCGTTACTATAAATAGCAAAAATCAAAAAATGGCTATTATGGGTTTATTTATGTCCCGATTTTGTTGAAATTTGAAACATAGAAAATAGATGTCGGGGGATAAAACATATATAACGGGGTTTTCCGTATGAGTTTTCGTTTGTGCAATAATTATGTAATATGCAAATAAGGTTTATTTTTAGCCAAAATCTTTGAAAATCTTCTTCTCTGAAAGTACATGGCCAATTGAAAGGATATTGAGTGTGGAAGGTCCTTAGGTGGTATAGAGAGAGAGAGAGAGAGAGAGAGAGAGAGAGAGAGAGAGAGAGAGAGAGAGAATCTATTATAGATTTGAGGTTGAGATGAGAAAAATCCAATAATACTCAACAATAACAAATAACATTTCACTCACATAAGAAGGTGAACTTATGTGACAAAAAAAAACAAAAACAATGGTTTTTCTCTTTATATATATACTTCATTTAGTAAAAATGATATCATTCATAAAAAAAAGTCATTTTGTCATTTGCATGGAATTTTTTCCTACTGAATTATGACCCTTGCCAATCAAAAAAAAAAATGCAGTCCCCTGTTCAACTAAGATAGGCTACACATGGGCACACGTGGTACCATATGGAAAAAAATATTGTACCACCAATTGAGTGAGATAAGTCTATCACGTATGCAAGAAATGTATATACTGTATATATATATATATATATATATATATATATGTGTGTGTGTGTGTGTGTGTGTGTGTGTGTGTGTGTGTGTGTGTGTGTGTTTATGTTTATGTAGCAAAACTGAAGTGAATCAATGTGTCACCAGAAATTCTACTATAAACATTGATCTAAATGGAATTATGATGAAAGCTTGGTATTGTTTCTAACTGATACAGAATAATAGTATATGTGAGCCTACCATATATACAGTTCATTATTAGAACAGTTAATCCTTTGACATCTAGCTATTAATTTTCCCAGTGCTCTGATTTTGATTTTATTAGCATTGATTTGGTATAATTCAGATTTGATAAGACTTTTTTGTCAAGCCAGGCATTGCCATAAGGCAATGCTTAGGTGTTACTTTCCGGGTGTCGTCATAGGCAGTGGAAGTTTCAACGGCATGTCAGAATGTGAAAGTTTTTGTTAAAGTAATGTATTTTCTACTCAATCAAAATCTTACCAGGCAAGGCTTTAAATCCGTGGAATTCTTGTTTTTAAACCTTTTTAATTAATTTTTTTTTTCATAAAATGAAATAGTTACTGCATATCACATTTCAATTAAAATTCATGGCTTGTACAAATTTGCAGAGGTGTATTTTGATTGGCATTCATAATTGAACATGTTGGTGGCAACCTCAAGCATTTACCACTATGACAGTTGCCCTGAGTGTGTACTAATATAAGGCAGGCAAAAATACATGATTTCGCTTCTCATTCATACAAAAACAAGTTCTAAGATTAATCCTTAGAGATTATTAACCTTGCAAATGGCTGAAAAACTGATGTAAAACAACATTACAATCAACCAATCTACAAACTTATTTGGCATTGGGTGAAATTCTCTTGACCTGCAATGAATTCCAATATTAAAATGATATTATGTAATACCATTACATTTATAAAGGTAATGGTTCTTGGCAAGTTGCTGTAACTTTAAAAATTGAAATTGAAATTACATAATACATTTATTGACATAAGTTACGGTTCATTATTATGATAAAAAACATCTATGTTACATAATTCTGAAAATATTTAAATGCCTGAAATGACAAGATTGCATATATATATATTAGCACTAAAATAGCTTGAACTTAAATATAAGTTTGTGTTTGCATTGTATAAATTTCATGTATTTTAATGTAACTTGGTTGCTGAGTGATATGAAGTGCATGCTTGCAGATCACAATGCCTTTCGCAATCAAGGTTCAAATCTCACTTGGAGCCGGTCTTAGTGTGAAAAATGTTTGTCTGATGGCTTGCTGAAAGTTTGCGTTTTTCTCTTGTTATGCATTTTCAACCTTTCCAGAACTGACTGTTGAAGTCAGTTCTGAGATAGTTGAGGAAAACTGAGTGCCAAGAGAAAATGCACCAGCCTTGGACAAGCTTTCCTTCACTAGGATTTGCCAGACTTAGATTAGAACGTAGAAAATGAGAGGCACTTTGAACCATAAGCATGCACTTCAGACCACTGGGCCACTAGGTTTCAAGTTCAATAGAACTCAGAAGCTTTAAACATGTTGCTATTGATGTTGCTTTACTACAGTTACAGGTATTTTTCCATTTATTACCTGCCCCCCCCAAAACAAAAACAAACAAAAGAAAAAAAATAAAAACGTTATAGCACTTATTGATTTTTTTTTTTTTAAAAAAACATCAAAGGAACTTATAAAACAATACCATAAGATATTGCCAATAAAATTGGGATTCTTTTGTTCTTTTTTTGTCTTTAGAATAGCACAGGTATTGATCTTTGTATAATTAATACTATAGGTTTAGAAAATGGCTTTCATTTCATAATCATTCTATATATAAAAATTTCTAGAAAAATCTAAATTGGTTAATGTCTTTCATCATAAAAATACATTAAAATCTTCCAGACTTTCTTAGCTGTTGTTGACAACCAAAACTATGAAATGTGAGCTCAGATGGCTATGTTGTCAATATCTTTTATGAATTTGTTATAATCGTTAAAATGTAGCAAAAATAGAAATATATGAATGATAAGATACAAAGGCTTTGAAAATTATTACATATTTATTTCTGAAATATGAGTATAGGTTTTCATCTGGAAAATTAAAAGGTTAAGTCCAAAATGAGAAAACATATTTTTTTGATAGACTTTCTTTTAAGAAAATAGGTTATGACAACCTATTTAAAAAGGAATTTATCTAGATTTAGTATATAAGATTATTGATTTGAACAGAAATTATCAGGCTCAAGACTCAAATATATATACAGGTATTTTACAGGCCTGGTGAAATCTAGTCATTTCAGCAGCCGCCATAAATTGATATTTACAATCTAATTATCACTGCCTAGATGAACCGTTTACGAGTGACTGACGTTATTTTTCAATGAACAGTTAAAGCATAAATAGTTCCGAATGGCATAGGAATATCTGAATATTTGCAAAACCAGCAAATAGTCCCAGTTGATATTTCCACTTCCTTATCTTATCATTCGCAAATTGTAATTTTACTTTTAACATTAATAATAAATTTTACCTTTTTAAAATAATATTTAACATGGGCAGTTTTAGTGGGCATGGCCAAACTGTAAGACCCGTTTGCAGGGGAAAATTTCAAAAAATGCATTTGACAAGAAAAACAAAATGAAACCAACATTGCTGTTTTTTATTATTCTTTTATCTTATGAATGGACATGATTGTAAACATATGGATTGACATTTGTTTTTGAATCGGTCATCAAGGTATGAACTGTTAAAGGAGGCAATGGGGCAAATCACATAAACCGCGAAGCAGTTTTATGATTGATTTGCCCCATTGCCTCCTTTAACAGTTCATACCTTGATGACCGATTCAAAAACAAATCCTTAATTGAACAGTTAAAGCAAAAGAGTCAAAAGATGAGCACGAAAAAAGGGAATCATAGTTCATAGTTTTTTTCTTTTTCAGCAAGAATTTTTATTTTTTTTTTTTTTTTTTTTTTTTTTTGTTGGTTTGATATTCAGTGTTATATTAAAAAAAATAATTAAAAAAAAAAACAAAAAGAAAAAAAAATGAAGGAATTCATTTCTGTTTTTATTAGATAAATAAACAATATCATAATATGATTTGATGATTTGATAAATGTGTTTCCTGGTATAAAAATATATGTTTTTTTTTTTCAAAATGTAGCATTTATTAGTAATAATGCTGATAAAACTTTGAGCTTGTATACATGAGAAAGGGGATTAACTTCATAAGTCAACAGAAGTTCATAGCCAGCACATGTTACAGCTTTCTTCAAACAGATAGTCGGGCTAGATAAAAATTAGGTGAGCCTAAAGCGTCTTTATTTAGTTCCTTGTTGTACCTACCACTACGGTAGCTCAGTTGGTAGAGTGCTCGCTTCGTAAGTGGAAGGTCGTGGTCTGACCCAAGACTTGAAAGTGGGTAGTGATTGTTCTTTCGCCAAGCACTTGACATTAAGGAATGAAAGTCACCCTTCTTTTGGATGGGAACTTAAAATAAACAAGGTCCCGTGTCACTGTGGGACATGATAAAGAACCCTGCTGTATAATGCCATCAGCGCAAGGCACAGGCAAAATTTCTGCACTTTCGCCTATAGCTGGCGACGTCTAGATATAAGTAAAATATTCTTGACTGGGACGTTAAACACCATTACTCATCTCAATTCAATTTGTTGTACCTGGATTGATAATCCATCAGTGATAATCCAGTTGAGTGATGAGGTGGAGTTGTATGCCCCAATCCAGATTCTTTCACTTTTATTGAGATGGACATTTCAGGGATGTGGAGTAAACCAGAGTGACTGAAAAAAAAACCACTGACATTTTTCAAGAATATTGACAAACTTTCTCACAGAAGGACCAAGTGAGATTTGAACCTGTGTGGTGATCCAGTTACAGTGATCCTGAATAATAGATGTAAGTGCAAAATTTTTAGATCATTTGATTACCCAGGCTCCTTTAGACTTCGACTAAAGCCCCAATATTGGTATTTATTTTTTTAAAAATATAAAATGAATCTTGTATTCAAAAAGAATTTACAAATTAGACTCTATTCAGGGCTCAGATAATTTTTTTAAAAAATTTTACACCATGCTGAGCTAGAAAAGAAAATCCACTTGACACAGAAATTGAACAATCAAAAACAAATATTTTTAAGAAATATTTTTTCTATACTTGTAGATGTTTTCATGTGTATGTATTCTAAATTGTTTATTATAACCATTTGAGCAGAAATTTTATTTTAAACATTCCATTTACACTCACTTGCTACATGTTTGGTTGATTAATTGTAAGACGAGGGTTTTCTCCTCTTAGTGTTCATCAGAGCTCGTAAAATAGATTTACAACATCACGTCACTATTTTCTTTTACTTTAAAGAAATAAACAAATGTTTCGAGTTGTGGATTTATTTTTTGGGTTCATTTTATTTTCCAGTTTTGTTTATGCTGTCTGAAACTTTCCTTTTGATTCTGTTAACACACGGACAGTTTGTTCCCTGGCTTGTTTTAATCCTGATTAGGCAGCGTGGGCTTATATAAAAGCTGACAAGACATACTATGAAATCTTCTTTCATTCAAATTGTAAAACAGCTGATTGTCTTGTGATAACATTCAGAACAGCTCTGGGACTTTGGCACAATGCATATGTTGTTTTGAGATCATGTTTGAATGATTTTATTGACATGTTTGACTGATGTAACAGAACGACACATTGGATATAAATATTCAATTTTTACAAAAATCTATTTTGGTTCCATACAATTAAAGTAATATGGATTAGGTGGTGTTTCCTTGTGCACGCATCTGGCATCCGCATCCGGCTTCCGTATCCGTCATATGCGTCCGGCATCTGTGTCCACTGTTTCAATGTACACGAGTCTGTCATCCATCTGTATCTTTATGTCCTCCATCGTTTACGGACATCATGCCCTAAAATTATCATACAAGTAAATGTATAAAAGTATGAATATGTCAATCAGAAAGCTTTGACCCAAAAGAGACGCCAAGTTTCTAAAACGGCATCTTGTTCAAATCCAATCTGTCTAATATTCATTCAATTGTTGTGTAAATACAGATTCTTCTTTGATTAAAGCATCTAAAAACCATTATCATTATAAATAATTAGTTTCCTCATTTACGGCCATGTGTCTGAAAAGTTTTGAAGACCATTAAAAATGACATGGGTATCCAGTCTATAGAATGTGTTGTACCACTGGTAAGACCTACCCATCCCATTTTTGAAATGGTCACAGTCCATCTTCTTAAATGGGTTCAATCCCCGCCCGGTCTGAGCATAACATGACTGTTCCTTCACCAAGCACTCAACATTTTTATTAGAAAAGAAAGTCACAGGATCCTATGGAGAAGACCTTAAAAACAGATACCCCATGTCACAGCAGGTGTGGCATGCTAAAAAAAACACCTCTCCTGCACATTGCCCTAAGCACACTGCAAAGGTCAAAATTTCTGCCACTTCACCTGTAGCTGGTGATGTCTCAATATAAGTAGAACATATTTGACTGGGACATAAAACCTAAATAAATCAATCAATCAACCAACTGCTTAAATATTTAGGTGGTCACTAATCAGGAAATTTTGTGGATGATTTTATTTCATATTTAGTCATGTTTAAAATAGAAGAAAGAAATTTAATGTCACATTACTTGGCAACAACCAACACAACAAAGAATAAGGCACAATACAATTAATGATAGTAATTTTTAAAAATGTTATATTTTATAGATAATAAAACATAAAATATTGTTTGACTATTTCCATAAAAAAAATGTGACCTTTATATGCAAAGAAATTTCAAGGTATGACATCAGAAAATCAATTAAAATGCTCAGTTTCAGAAACCAAACCCTTTATATTAAATATATCCATTAAAATGTCTCTGCAGGTTTTAATTATCCACCATAAATGCACTTTTATTTTTACTTGCCTCAAAAGAAATCTCAAGAGATTTAATAAAGAAAAAATATATGACATTTTAATTAAGCTAATGGTAAACGGTTTTCAGGCAAAATGATATTGGAAAAACTTCCGAGTACATGAATTGTTGTAGATTTATATATTATTGTTGTTAAACAGTCATTCCATCTGATTTACTGGTAAATCAAGCTAACAAGCTTATAATGCTAATAATGAACATTTTGTCAGTGTCACATATGTGACCGTTTTAGAATTCCATGTTTTTTATGAGATTTATATATGGAATATCACATTGACTTGGCTTTAACAAACCTCAGTTGTAACTTTATATCTGAAAAGCCATAGAATTTGCAACAAGTTCTACCAATACGTCTTTAAAAAAGGATGATTTAAAATCTCGGAGAGAAAAAAAGCTGGAAATAAGTTAGACATATAAATCAGGAAAACCTGGAAAAAAAATCAGATTTATTAATTATTATGAACAAAGATTCAATGGTGTCAGCTACTGGGTTTAGTGGTATTGGTTGTTTTTGTTTTTTTTTTCAAACCAATGCTTGTCATTTTTGTGTTTTGTCTTTGGCATTGAAATGCCACACCACGAATTTCATATAATGTCATTGTAAGGTGATTATCTAAAAGCTTTCCTTATATGTACCAACATGGAGATTTTTACCAATGCTTATAAGACAGTGAATGAAGATTTGAAATGGTTATCAGACAGTCATGTCACTGCCACCATAAGGTGATAAGGTGACAGAATACCCAGTCTAAATTGATTATTGTGGCTATTGATAAAAACAAGCACCAGTACATGTATTGTTAGCCGTAATAGGTGCAAAAATGCCGATGCAGCTTTAAACTGTAATTCACTTACCGGTACCCACTTTACATTCATTACTAACATTAAAGGTTTAGAAATAAAAGGACAGATAACGATAGATAAGCACAGTTTGATTGCCTGCCAAAGTTTGGTGGTTTTCTCTAGGTAATCCATTTTCCTCAACCATCCCAGAACCAACCATTTTGATATGAGTGAAAGAACCCTGACTGGGGCCTACTCCACTGAACTCCTTCCCATTACAGTTTCTTTTGTAATTGATGGTTCTCTGTGTTACTGTGACAAGTATAATTTTGAAGGTCATCCAAAAAATAAGAAGATGGTTTTCAAACTTGCACAATTAGCAAGTTAAGAAATATAAACAAATAACTAACTGCAGAATATATGTATATTTTGTAAGGCCATATTCCTAATATAAAGTTTGCTGCATGTAAAATTGGAACCATTGTAAAAAAGCTTAGACAAAGTAAAAATTACTCAGGAAGTCATAAAAAAAAAAAAAATATGGCCACTGGTTCAATTTGATGTGGTTTATGGATGGCATCACCTTTCACTGTCTGTTGAGTTAAATTCCTACTTTTGAAAAATTTTCAGCTGGCCTAAGGTAAAATGTAATATTAGGGTACTCTGGTTTCCTCCACCATTTTAAAACTGATCACCTAAGTGGAAGAACTTGATGTGTAAAACACCATTATCTCTACTCCACTCCACTCGACATCGACATAGGGGCCTTGGTGGCCCAGTGGTCTAAAATCCCTTCTTACAGATTACAACACTTCTTACTGCTTGAGTTTGATTCTCACTCTGGTAGTTCTTAGTGTGAGAAAGTTTGTCAGTTGACTTGCTAAAAGTCAGTAGTTTTTTGGGTTTTTTTTTCATATGGGTACTTTGGTTTTCTCCACAATCAACGATCCCCTTGACATAAGTGAAAGAATCTTGACTGGGGCATAAAACAGTATTTAGCAAATCAAATCCATTCCAACATAATGCTTTTGTACTTTTAGGAGATGCATGTAACCTTGGAACACTTGTCCACTACTACTTGTCCACTACCACTTGTCCACTACCACTTGTCCACTACCACTTGTCCACTACCACTTACCACTTGTCCACTACTACTTGTCCACTACCACTTACCACTTGTCCACTACTACATATACTTGTCCACTACCACTTACCACTTGTCCACTACTACTTGTCCACTACCACTTACCACTTGTCCACTACCACTTACCACTTGTCCACTATTACTTGGGTCATTAACATGACAAGTTGTTAGACCTATACTGATACATGATAGATTATAAATCTATTACTAGTATATAATCATTAAAGTACTGACTTTATGAAGCTTATAAAGGAGATTATATAATTACATCTTTGTGAGTGGTTTAATAGATTATGATAAATCTGTATGTGAAATGACAAGAATTTAAAAAAAAAAAAAAAAAAAAAAAAAAAAGAGGGGGGGGGGGGAGGGGGGAGAGAGCGAAAAAGTAAAATAGGGAAAAAATGATAATATTTCAATCAACTACAGATTTATCATACTGGTTATATGACATTTGAATTAATTATTTTTATGACAATATAACTAGTTAATTTGATTTGAAGAAGGCAGGATGATATATTTCTATATACTTGGTATTACTCTAATAAGGAAGTGAGCAATCTTCCTACTGACCAAGTGAAGTGTGTGTGTGTGTATATATATATATATATATATGAAACTTTATATGTTTTGTCTATCTACAAATGAGAAAATTTTTTTTTCTGTACAGTTAAATAGATCAAATTTAATCAGGAAACAGATTATATTAGGTCCTAGCAGGCTTTGAGTTTTACATACTAGCTAACAGATTGCTTTATATGCGATAGATTTTCAGCAAATTTAACACACACATTTATTTGGTTTTTGCAATGGAACGGCAGTATGCCACTTTTTTTCTCTCATGGTAAAAGGACATTTACTGGTATATAAAAATATATACATGTCTTAATTAAAAATATATTTTATGCATGTATTACATATCTGACATCATTATTTCATCTTGTGGGATTTATGTGATCTCATCATTCTCTTGAAGTAATAAGAAATACTCTTTTGTCTTGTGTATTACCGAGGATGAATAAGCTTAGCTTACAAACCTTGTGAGCATGATTTGTTACACATTTGTGATACGACTTGTAAAAACACTTACAATTTTGTGATACTCTGCCTTTTTAAATCAAAATATATTGTGTGGCCAAATGTGACCTAATGTGTCATGAACAAATACCGGTATGATCTAATGACCTAATGTGATCTAATGTGATATTATACGATCTTATGTGACCTAATGTGAACAAATACCGGTATGATCTAGTGTGACCTAATGTGATCTAATGTGATCTTATACGATCTAATGTGACCTAATGTGAACAAATACCGGTATGATCTAATGACCTAATGTGATCTAATGTGATATTATACGATCTAATGTGACCTAATGTGACCTAATGTGAACAAATACCGGTATGATCTAGTGTGACCTAATGTGATCTAATGTGATCTTATACGATCTAATGTGACCTAATGTGAACAAATACCGGTATGATCTAATGACCTAATGTGATCTAATGTGACATTATACGATCTAATGTGACCTTATGTGAACAAATACCGGTATGATCTAGTGTGACCTAATGTGATCTGTTTGACCTAATGTGATCTGTTGTGACCTAATGTGATCTGTTGTGACCTAATGTGATCTGTTGTGACCTAATGTGATCTAATGTGACCTAATGTGATCTAATGTGACCTAATGTGATCTGTTGTGACCTAATGTGATCTGTTGTGACTTATATGATCTCTTATGTGATCTAATGTGATCTAATGTGACCTAATGTGATCTAATGTGACCTGGCTATTGCTATGTGTTTACTTTCAAAAATGTTAATTTCCATGTGCTGTACAATATAATATATTGATACGATAATAAAAATGGTATGAAGTGTCCTAAATTTATTTTGGCTGACTTGAAAACTAAGTTTAAATTTCGGTGAATAATGTCTAGATTCCATTGTCAGAACAGATCAAATGTTACGAAGATTACATTCAGACTTCGTGTACTAAACAGTGTTTACTTTTAAATACAAGTTTTTTTGTTGTTTTTTTTGTTTTTGTTTTTTTTTTTTTTTTACTTTTTTGCATTTTTTTATACTCTAAAGTGTCAATGTTTTTGTATCCTTGAAAATTTAGCTCAAAAAGTACAGTCAGGAATTTGCTGAAAATAAGTGATTTAAATTTGTATATTTAAACCATATTTTTTTTTTCTTCTCAAGTTGCATTCAATTTGTTGTTGTGTGCAATTAGTTTTCAATTCTAGATAGTGTTTTATTTAAATTTCCATGTTTTTCTTGAAGTTTTGAATTGCATAAGCAGTATTTATTTAAATTTTCAAAATCAGCAATTTGTTCTTAATATAAATATCGTTCATGGTGTATAAATCATCTCCATGTTGACAAACTGCAAAAGACCCCCTTTGATGTTGTGTCTGAAGATCGTGTAGTGTTTGCTTTTTAAAGATACATACAAATTTAAAAACCTCTTGATGATTTTGGGGAGAATAACGAAGTGTTTATGGAGAAAACAAATATAAGAGATTATATACCATAAACGTTAAAACTGAGAGGTGACAGATATATATCAAAAATGTAGATAATTATGTGCTCGAGTTAAAGGTTATTGTAGGGGGAAGGTTTGCCTTCTTGTGACCGAAGTACAGTTTAATTTATGGTTTATGCCGTGTGTTTAAAGACTTAAGAAAATATTGGAACACCGTATGGCAATACCTGCACATACATTGTTTTATTCTCAATCAACGAGTTTCTTGTCAAATTTTTATGAGTTAACATGAAATCCACAACCTTCGATTGAAAGCACCAAGCAACTACAAATCCCAATATGTAATGTTCCATTATGTCAAAATGGAAAATATCTTTTGCATCCAATATAGAGAAATAATTAGTCTAAAAGATTGTATATGAACATACATATTTCATTTTGTTAAGATGTTGTCAAGATATATATATATATAAAAACAATGTTTGAATCTAGCTTGAGAAATGCCGATATCGACCTGGTTAATGTTCCTCGACTTTAAAATATAAATGAGATAGATCCTGAACTTGTTCTTTAAATGAACCGATTTTAGATATAGGTAACCACTCATGCAGAATGTGGTATACAAAAAAGATCTGTTTAGTCTTTAAAATGTTTTATAATTATATATATATATATGTATATGGTATATATAAAAATATATATATTTATAAGAAGCTCTGTGTAGTTTTATTGTAAGAATTTTGTGCATACAGTAGCGTAGATCTATAGAAAAAAAAATATATTAATATTATATATATATATAACTTGATCAAACTGGTTCGGTTGATCCACACAGTCGGAGAACAACACCAGATTAGTTTAATTGCAGGTCGATTTAGTGTCAAATATATATGTATATTTTTTTAATAGTTTTATACTCGAGGTGAGTTAGCAGAGTATAGAATTTTTCGTTAAGTGTGTACAAAAATCAATGGATTATTTGGATACAGGATAAAAAAATATATCAATGATTAATTGATAGATACCTAAACATATTTGGTTTACCTATGGAATCCTGGATATCCTCGATCAACCCTGAAATTTTTTCCACTTTGAATATCAGTGATTGTTAGTGGTAATCCATATTTGACTTGTATATTTTTTATGGAATTAGGATATTTATATATATTATCTTCATGTTGATTTCTTCATTGACAGATTAATTGATATTGTCCAGTATATGTCTAAATCTGGATTATGTAACTAACACAGTTTACAATATCGGGATTGTACGTGTTAAAAAAATTCTGGATTTGGACAACATTTACTTTGAAGTTTTACTTAAAGCCACTGGATTATTTTTGTTTCACATGAAATTTGTTCTTTTTTTCTAGTGATAATATTTTTTGTGTATTTGGAATAACGGTATACCTTTTAAAGTTTTACTGGTAAGAAAACCTCGTTACCATATAATTTTTTTCAAGATTGTATTTGAAGAAATATAACCTGTTGTGATTAAGATAAGCCTCATTAACCCATATATCATATATGTATATATGTGTTTAAAACCCTCTTATTTATGATATTTTGGATTTCTTCATGACAACTTTCAGTTTTCTTGAGAGGTAGCCAGCTTGTTTTCCTCATACTTGTGTGATGTAGATCGAGGGCGTAATTACCAATCATATTGTAATCTACTAATAGATAGCAACAATTAATGCAAGTGTAGCCATGTATCTTTGATAGATAACAATTGAGAAGATTACACAGGGACTCGATAAATCTATAAATAAAAACAAGGAACAGAGAAACTCACATGTAGATGTCTTTATAATATTTATACATCCTTTCAGTTAGTGATATAAGTGTTGATTCTGTTCATCATTGTTGTTGTGGATGGATATATCTAATCCGATTTCACATAAAAGATCAGAAATGTCATGTCCTTAATAATATAGAAAGATGTCCATTTCAGTCCTGAAAATCAAGTTTTTGTCAGTCTGAGGACTTGCGTAATAAATATACATGTCCATTTCAAAGTTGCATATTTTCTTGACTGTGGATATATTTATAATGCAGGGTATCGGTAATGTTGTATTGAAGGAATAATTTGATTATATAGAGAATGGATGTATCTGACAGGCCTAGCATATAACATCTATGTACTATCTATAGATAAATAAATTAGATCATTCAACTTTTATTTAACAGAAAAACGTTTCTACCACTTGTTCGAATTATTAATTTGTTACGTAACTTCAGGAGGAATTCTATTTCAAGGAGTTTTTATATCTGTTACGGATTACATATTAGTTTTACCTAACATATCATCGATCTATGCAGGTTGGATGAAAAAAAAAATCTATGATTGTACAAGTTTATGGATTAAAAACAAATAAGAAAATTTCACAAGTGTTGGAATAAAACTTGTGACTTTGTCTGTTTTAGGGATACATGGATGATTTTTTACAGGTAAGCTTCAGTATCTGATACGGAAGTTGTTACAGTACGTAGCAAATTAGCTTACCTCATAATTATTTACATACTCTAAATTTAGAGCCTGCATTGCATTTTTTCAGAATTCTAATGTCAAACATTTCAAAAACAAACTCAAAACAGTTAGAAACACAATTGACTTGATCTAAAAATAGTTTAAATATTCGGAAGAGCAGTGCATTTATATGTTGCATAGGCTTTATATAAATTAATGAATAGCACTTAAAATTAATATAAGTACAAACAATGTAATGTGGCGGATGTGGTTGACATACTGTACTAATTTTCAAGGACCTAGTTCACTGTGGCTTATAATTGTTTACATACGTGGATCAATAAATTTAAAAGAACGTGTGATTATGTAAACAGTGTGGCGGAGTATATACCTTAAACAGAAAAAAACAAAAACTAACAAATAAAAAAAAAAATGAGAAAAAAAGGGGGAATATAAGACCATTTTATTGAGATATCCTCCCAAAATAATAACGATAATATTAATAGTTCAGAAATTTTTCAGATTTGAAATTTTTTTAATGTGAAGTTCGCAATTTTTGTTTTTAATGAAAATAATGGAAACCCATGCGCCATGTTGTATAATAAATTCTTCTGGTGTAGACTTTAATGTTGTATAATAAAAGTCATTAACGTTGACAAATAAACTTTGGTGGAACTTGATTCAGTGTGATTGCATAAGTTGTACCTACATTTAAAACCACCGGACGGAGTATTGGATTTATTATATTGGTTGTGTAATTCATCCTATCAAGGATTTGGGATTAATTTTATAGAAATTGTCTTTAGAGAAGGCTTAGTATTGTGGTATTTTGATAGACGTTTGTGTAGATTTTGTGTGACAATTCATTTCCCAATAGGAAATTTTCCTAATTAGCAGGGAAAAGGATTCAGGCAAAATGAGTTTTCTTGGATTTGACCTGAAAAATCGGCCACGGCGAAAGTCAGTGGCCGCTCCTGGAGCACTTGAGGTTATACCTGATAATGATCAACCTGTGGATTTTAAGGGAACTACCGATGATGCTGTTCTTAAAATGTTACAAAAACAGAAGAAGAGGAGGGGCTCCTGTCCCGTTAATGCACAGGTGAGTATGTTTTCCTGGTCCCTGTATTTGCAATGTATTAAGCCCTGTTTGAGTGACAATATGTACATTACATTGACACAATGTGTTTCTAGGTGCTTGAAATGGACTCTGTGTTTTGCTGAGTTTCCATATGAGCATGATATTGACCCCTTGTACAGATGATATTGACCCCTTGTACAGATGACATCAATACTAGATCCTGTATGTCCTTTAGGATACTTCTATATATGGTTAGAATAGACTCAGGACTGAGTTTTCATGTGAGTATGAAACCAACTCCAGATATGGATGTTTCCGAATATCTATAAAAGCAAGAAAGAAATATTCTTGGTGCTTGGTTTTAGACTCATTTAAACTTGAAATTGACTCAGTTTACAGCTGAGTTGGGTATATCAACAATACATATAAGTGCATAGGTAAGTTAAGTTCCCAATTGTCTTTATAGGTAAACAAGAGGTGACCTCATTGCTTGGCATATAGCCTATATAATCATTACATCTGAGGCTGTGGTAAGAATAGCCATTTCGACTGGTCGTTTAGTCTGATTGTTCAAAAATAAAGGCGGGACAACATATGCACAAAACAGTGTCTAAATGCTCACGTTGAACACTGACATTCATTTTATCACTTATGAGCACTAAAAAGATATGTACAATATGAGTGTGTAATAATTGTCAGTGATTAAAAAACTGTAAGCCGAGAGTGGATATATTTTCCTTTGTGTCAGTATGACCATGGGAGGTGTATTTTTGTGAAATACTAAACCCATTTGTCAGCACATTTTAAAGCTAAGTCAAAATGTAGAATGTTGAAATTGGAATAATAAGATTGTTTTTTTAATCTTGATAATAGAGATCAGATCTATGCACTTTTTAATTTGCATGTGTTAACAAGAATTTTAGTGTCACAGAAATGTTGTATTTTTTAAAAAAAATAACTTTTTTGATGGGCCTTAAATGTTCACCTGTACATATGTGTATTGTGGAAAAAAGTAATATTTTGTTTTCATTAGAGAGAGAGAGGGGGAGAGGGAAAGAGAGAGAGAAAGAAGAGAGAGAGAGAGAGAGAGAGAGAGAGAGAGAGAGAGAGAGAGAGAGAGAGTAGGTGTGTGTCAGGTGTTTTCTTGTCTTTTAATTAGTCTTTCAGTTAATTACATCAATGTAGCTGTCTTAAGAACACAGACTTTAGTATTAATGTAGTTCACTGGCCATCATACTTTTGTGGTCTCAACATTGCCCCCTGATACCAATGCTCCAATAGCACAACATTACTATCTGAACTGAGTGTTCCAATAGCACAACAATAACAACTGAACAAATTGTTCCAATATCACAAGAATAACACCAGAACAAAGTGTTCCAATAGCACAACAAATAACACCCGAACAAAATGTTCCAATAGCACAACATTACTATCTGAACTGAGTGTTTCAATAGCACAATAACACCTGAACAAAGTGTTCCAATAGCACAACAAATAACACCCGAACAAAGTGTTCCAATAGCACAACATTACTATCTGAACTGAGTGTTTCAATAGCACAATAACACCTGAACAAAGTTTTCCAATAGCACAACAATAACACCTGAACAAAGTGTTCCAATAGCACAACAAATAACACCTGAACAAAGTGTTCCAATAGCACAACATAACTATCTGAACTGAGTGTTCCAAAAGCACATCAAAAACACCTGAACAAAGTGTTCCAATAGCACAACAAATAACACCTGAACAAAGTGTTCCAATGGCACAACAAATAACACCTGAACAAAGTGTTCCAATAGCACAACATAACTATCTGAACTGAGTGTTCCAATAGCACATCAAAAACACCTGAACAAAGTGTTCCAATAGTGCAACAAATAACACCTGAACAAAGTGTTCCAATAGCACAACAATAACACCTGAACAAAGTGTTCCAATAGCACAACAATAACACCTGAACAAAGTGTTCCAATAGCACAACAATAGCACATGAACAAAGTGTTCCAATAGCACAACAATAACACCTGAAAAAAGTCACGCTTACGGATCACAGTGCCTCTCACCGCCTGGGTTCGAGTCCCACTCTGGACAGCTCCTAGTGTGAGAAAGTTTGTCAGTTCGCTTGCCGAAGGTCAGTGGTTTTCTCTGGGCACTCCGGTTTCCTCCACCATCCCAGAACTGACCGCCTTGAAATAAGTGAAAGATTCTTGACTGGGGCGTTAAACACCATCACTACACTTCACTCTCTCTTCGCTTAGCTCTGTCGGTCCAGGTCAGACAACTAGTGGTGTAATATGACTGGTCAATAATACAAAAAGACAGGCCCTGCAGTTTAAGTGAATGTACTGTTGATGTCTTAATATAATTTTATCATTAGTGAGCAGGATTTAGAGGCCAATCTATGTGGAGTTAGCCATTGGCTGTATGTAACACTGGACATTGCATATATATCTAAACAGCTGGAGAAATGCAATTCAATGGAACTTGCCAGCATACCACATGATCAGTATCTTTTAACGTTTATGCAGAATAAATTGGATAACAATTATGTCAAATATTCCCGAAAAAATGTTGATTTTACAGAAAACCATCACTTTATGTGATTCCATTGCCAGTAGAAATAATTGTCACGCATAAATGCTATGAGGTATCACGTGGAGTTCTGGGGAATTCCATTCCTGTTGTTAACTACAATTAATCATTTCCATGCATGGTCAGGCCAGTAGTTATTTCTACCACTTGCATCACATCAATAAATGTCTATGTTTTTGTTGTCGACTTTTCATCTATGTTAATGTCATTTTGATTTTCTTCATTTAACACTCTCTGAAATGCAGAAAAAAGGAGTCAATTCTAGGTAGAATTTCATGCAGATTGCATGAAGTTATATCAAGACATTGTAAAACAAGTTGAGGTCAAATGATTTTTTTTTATAATGGCTGTCCCCATGCAACTAAAGTCTCAACCAAAGTAATATGGTATGATTATTGTTTCTAATTTGTTTGTAATTTTCTTGCTTAAATACTGAATGCCAGTAACAGAATAGATTTCTTCAGATATACCTGGTTTAACAATGATTCCAGTGATATTAATCCAACTTTTTGTGTCTCCAGTTGTTATACATAATGCATTTCTGGAAACATAAATCATCCTAAAATCTTTAATGCTAAAAATAAGCTATCTTTGCATAATTAGAAAATTTTATTACTTTCTTACAGCTGATTGATTTTTTGTTTTTTTATGCCTGTTTCTGGTATTGACTTCTCCCTGCTGTGTTATTTGTCTGATTGTTGTATGGAATTATGGGATAAACGGTAAAGAAGCTTAATTGATTTTAGTAACTAGGTCAGCCTTATATTCTCAATACTTCCCCCCCCCCCCCCCTTTTCATCCTGCTTAAAAACCTGAAATGCTAAAGGTAAACAATGATTGATTTTAGGGCAAAGAGACAATTACATCAATTTTCAGAGCCTGTCACCCTGAGTACATATTAGTGAGGCAGACCATACATCATACACCCATCCATATCTCACACATATAAGACATTGTTCTTAAATTTATCTTTTTGAAATTAAAACAAAAACTTGTCTCATTGAGAATAGCTGGAAAAATTGCTGATGTAATGTTAAACAACATTACCTTGAACCAAACAAAAACAAAATCACAAATTTACCCTGTTCAAGTAAAACTTCAAATTCCAAAGGTAAAAAAAAGATCAGACCATTATACTGACTCTCAAAGCCAACCATGCACCCAGGTTGAGAACTGTAGATGCTACTGACAGAGATACAATAAATCCTGATTTCTAGAAACTAACAAGCCCTGGTTGTCAATTTACCAATGTTAGATTTCCATTGTAACAAACAAGAGTCTCTTATTTTGATATGGATTGCTTGAGCACATTGATCACAAAAAACTTTGGTAGGACTTCTTTTTGCAACCTATACATCCCACCACCCACTCCAACTTACCCCACACACAAGTAAAATTATATTAAAGTTTATTTTTTTCACAAAAAATCATTAAAATGGATTTATTTCATCTTTTTTTTTTTTTTTAGTTTTTCTCAATTAAAATAAAAATTTATATGGGGGTGCTTCAATAGAAGCGACTTTTTAAAACTTTAAACATGTTAAAAATTAAATTGGGTCAGTTAAGAAGCTTTAGAATGATAAAACTTGTTTCTTTTATTAGAAGCAATTTATTTAAAGAACTTACACATTTGTTGTATAATTATAAATGAAAATTAAATAATTTGATTGGATCGATATTTAACTAAAATTAGAATCAAACCAGTTTTAGGCAAAAATTTGTTGAAAGTCATTTTTTAGCTATCAACACATATCATTGATTCTTTTAAATATGGCTGTTGAAAACTGACAGTTATTTCTTTAGAGAATTCCAGCTTTCAAATTAAATTGTTGTCATTTCTGGAATTCCCGATGATTGCAGTTTATAGATTTCATTTATATTTACATAACAGATAAAATGTTTTAAATATTTCTATTTATAAAAATATGATGTGTTAAATAAAGGCTCCATTTCAATTTAATTATCATTAATTAAATTCCAGAAATGATGTTCTCAGATTAAATACATCCCTAATTTGACTATAATTGCACTTTTACATGACAGATATATACTAATTTTATTTTTTTTTTTTCTGTTCAAGCCCTTGTGGCAGAGTGGTCCAAATGTAGTTGATTCTAGATCAAAGTGCTCACACCTCCTAGGTTTAAATCCCACTTGGGCAGACCTTAATATATGGCAGTTTGTCTTTTTGTCTTACCAAAGGTCAGTGATTTTTCCTTGGAACTGTTGTTTTCCCTACCCAGAACTGGCCACTTCGATGAAAGTGAAAGGATCTTGACTTGGGGCATTAAAATCTATTAATCAAATATAATCCCATCATCTTTATTTCATAAAATAATGATTAGAATTCATGTTAAATTAAGCCTGTCAGTATGTTTCTCCTGACCTTTAACCTTTGTTGTTTCTTATCTCAATATTCTTATTTGGCGCATGCAATTCTAATTTGCCAAAACCCCTTTTTATTGATCTTTTCCAAAATCGCATGACAACCTTGACCAATGCCTTTTAAGTCATTTGTATTGAAAATGTTTCACAAACATATCTGCAGAAAACATTAAAAATGGATGACAGCTATTTCTTGCAGACAATTGAACATTAAATCTCTGAATATCATGCAGTGCAATTGTCATTATTACATCACTAACACAATCTTTAACATGCAAAAGGAATGTTTTTTGGTTGTTTTTTTTTTTTTTCAAACAAAAATAAGATCTTGAAATTGACAAGCTAATGAAACTAACGTTAGGTCTTTTGACATAAATTATATTGATATATTGGTGATACTGAAATGGACAACTTAATGAAACTGACGACTAAAACGATAAATTATATTGATATGTTAAAGTATTTTATTTATACCTGTGTTGTAAATTTCTTAAGGAAAACTAATATATATAATCTGACAGTAGACCATATTTTATTATCATGCTGGTATAGCCTATATGGATGTGTTTTGGCTCTGTTGTGTGTATTGTTTCTGGCAGAAAACAGATGTTTAAAGTCCGTTATTAACAGTTTATACAACTGATTCTGGCAGCTTACAAGTATTTGTAATGGTCAGGACTTTATAACATGCTGGGCTGGCAACTTCTTGAAGCTATTTTAACAGTTTAGAGTACTTCACCCCCCTCCCTTCACACACACACACACACACACACACACAGATTGATTGATTGATTGTCAGGTATTGACAATGGTTAAGATGACCAAAGTTACCCACTAGGCAGGCAAGGGGAGCTCCCATTTGTATAAAAAATTTATTTGTTACCAAATTCTGATTTGTTTAGCTTTACAAAATTGTGTTTTCATTGCTTCATTCCTGTAGTGAAGACATGGCTATGTAGGTAAGGTGACAGTCTCATGATTCAATAGTTGTTTATTAGAGCTTCAATCACCATTAGTTTAGATATAGATCCAATTGTGAAAAGGTCAGACAGTTTGCTTGTCACATTGTTGGGTGTTTCTGAGTACTTGGGTTTTCTTCATTGTCTGAAAAATTGACCACTTTAACAAAACTCTAAATGAGGCAAAATTTTTCATTAGTTGACCTCTGTACATGTATTCCAAACCCCCAGAAAACCCATTTTTTATTTTCATCACTGGAGGTTCATTGAGTTTGATCAATACATATTTTATATATTATGGACTACTGGAAGGCTATCTTTAAGCAAGATCAATCTATTTCATTGCCAATACTTCAAGTAGATAGATTAGCTTCAAGTCTCAGGAAGCAATATATATTGTATTTTTAACAGACAGCTTCAGATAACAAAAAAAAGAAAAAAATAACATTCATCTCTAGCACTTTATATGGAGTTTAATCTTGTATATTTAGATGTTAGAAGTCTGACGGGGATCTATATATCCATAATAAGATACCTCATGTCAATTATGAGTGGCTAGCGTTCCTTCTTAGAACACCATTCTATCTTTTTCATTCCATTATGTCCCAGTAATAAAATATGGAGAGGAAATGATTCTTCAATTGTGATTGTAATTGTATGCCATGTTGGATTGCCCATGGCATTAATGTAAACAGTGTCAGCACTTTATTTTGAATTGATTTAGATGCATTATATTTTTTTTGGACCAATTTGTCATTTATTTTAGTAATATGATAAATACAAAAATAAATCTTAAAATATGTAATAATTATTTATAATATGCAATGATTATAAAGTTATTATTTGATTTTTCTCCATTTGTTATCATCTGAACACATTCATCATCCAACTTGTCACCATTTTATCATCCAACTTGTCACCATTTCATCATCCAACTTGTCACCATTTTATCATCCAACTTGTCACCATTTTATCATCCAACTTGTCACCATTTCATCATCCAACTTGTCACAATTTTATCATCCAACTTGTCACCATTTCATCATCCAACTTGTCACCATTTTATCATCCAACTTGTCACCATTTCATCATCCAACTTGTCACCATTTCATCATCCAACTTGTCACCATTTCATCATCCAACTTGTCACCATTTTATCATCCAACTTGTCACCATTTCATCATCCAACTTCTCACCATTTTATCATCCAGCTTGTCACTATTTTATAAACTGAACTGGTTTATTAACCAGTTTGTTAACAGTTTACCTTGACTTGGCACTGGCTTATTATCAAACTTCTTGCCAGTTTCTTTTCTAAAAGTGTTATATTACCTGATTTATTTAAAGTTTACAATGACTTGTCACTGGTTTATCATCTACCTTGTCAACAGTTTGCCATGGCTTGTCACTGGTTTATCATCCAACTTGTCAACAGTTTACCGTGTCTTGTCACTGGTTTATCATCCAACTTGTCATCAGTTTATCTTTTTAACTAGTTTATAATCCAAGTTATCAATAGTTTACAATGGTTTGTCACAGCTTGTCAACACTTTACCATGACTTTTTACTGGTTTACCATCCAGTTTGTCAAATATTTACCATGACTTGTCACTGGTTTACCATCCAGTTTGTCAAATATTTATTATGGTTTGTCACTGGTTAATCATCCAACTTGTCATCAGTTTATCTTTTGAACTGGTTTAAAATCTAACTTGTCAACAGTTTACCGTGGCTTGTCACTGGTTAATCCTCAAACTTTTCACCAGTTTACTATGGCCTGTCACTGGTTTTTCATCCATTTATGAAAGAATTTACCATGGCTTATCACTGATTTATCATCCAGCTTGTCAACATCTTACCATGGTTTGTCACTGATTTTCATCTAACTTGCCAAAAGGAAATCTCCAGAACAGATTGATCACTTGACATAACACTAGTTTTTTATCCAACACCTTAGTCTGTTGATGTTCCATATTACATAGGTAAATTTACTTAAAAGAATTAAAATGTTATATATCATGATAACAAGTTTACCCATTTGTAAAGGTTTTAGGAAATGACCATTGATGACGGCTTCTTTAAGGAAATGTAATGTTTTTACACTTTATTTTCCATCAAAGAGCTTGTTTTAAAAAAGCACTTGTCTCCAAATGTTTCCTTTTTAAATCCCTCTTTAAACCATCTACAATTACTTTAAAAACATTAGTCTGCCCTTAATGAAGTGATGTTCTAGTTTTTACCAGTTTTTAGCATTGTTACAGCACCATTATCTACAAAACAACTTGTTTTAAAACATATTTTTTTCCTGCTATGGATTTTTTATTGTTTTAAGTATTTTGTTTTGTTATTATATTTATTATTGTTGATGGATTTTATAAAAACACTTGGTCGTTTAAAGAGCTCATTAAAAAGAACTCTTTATTCAGATGTTTTGATTTGAAAATCGTTTTCAGTCAAAAAAAAATAATGTTATTTACGTATATTTCAATATTTGTAATTGCTTTTAAGAAATCATTTACATTTACCTGTATTTTGTCGTCCAATAATGCATGAACAGAAGTGCAAATGTGGCTCAGTAAATTACAAATGATTTATTTTGGTGCATGTGCATAATGTTAGCATCAAAGTTGCAATTCAAAGAAGATGGATTTTCAAAATAACCAGGCTGATGAAACACTTTTTAATTTTTCCTGATTGGTACAATAACACCAGATTTGCACATGATTAACATGTGATCTCACCAGATTGGTACATGATTAGCGTGTGATATCTCCAGATCGGTACATGATCATTAAGGTGTGTATAACCAGATCAGTACATGATCATTAAGGTGTGTATCACCAGATTGGTACACGATTAAGGTGTTATATCACCTGGTTGGTACATGATAAACATGTGATATCACATGATTGGCACATGTTTAAGGTGTGATATCATCTGATTGGTACACAAGGTGTGATATCACCTGGTTGGTACATGATTAACATGTGATATATCCAGATTGGTACATGATTAAGGTGTGATATCACCTGATTGGTACATGATTAACATGTGATATATCCAGATTGGTACATGATTAAGGTGTGATATCACAAGATTGGTACATGATAAAGGTGTGATAAGTATATGATAAACATGTGATATCACCTGATTGGTATATAATTAACGTGTGATATTTCCAGATTGGTACATGATTAACATGTGATATCTCCAGATTGATACATGGTTAACATGTGATATCACCAGATTGGTACATGATTAACATGTGATATCACCAGATTGGTACATGATTAACATGTGATATCACCAGATTGGTACATGGTTAACATATGATATCACCAAATTGGTACATGATTAACATGTGATGTCACCTGATTGGTACATGATTACTTTGTGATATCTCCAGATTGGTACATGATCATTAATGTTCGATATCACCAGATTGGTATAAGATTAAGGTGTGATATCACCTGATTGGCACATGATAAACAATGTTTTGTGGGAACATTTTTAACTAGCAGCATTGCCTTTCTGTGAAATCATTATAGTAATAAATGGAAAAATTCAGTTGAATTAAGGGTTTTTTTAATATTTTCTGTCTGTTTCTCCCTTTTAGCAGTACATTTTCTTCAAAAATGGAAATTTCCTTCGAATTGGTCAGCCTGAATAACTTTATAAAACACATATTTATAAGACGAAGAGCAAGACCATTGCATCAATAACTCCAGATTTTACACAAAAAAATGTTATCATTAGACAATTAACTATAGATAGCATGATATTAAGTTTAATTATAGCAGTTAAAACATGATGAAAACAACTGGAGCCTCGATGCCTTTGACCTCAGGTCAATTTGATACCATTTTCAAATAACTAGGCCAAAATGGGATAACCTAACAATGATATTTTTATTGATCTCCAGGTAAATTTTAATCATTTAATAATTTAAGAACACTTTTTAGACATTCGCTGTATTGTTTTTCCTAGAGATGTGGAATGAGATTTTGTCTCATTGATGTCAAAAGAAGCTTGCAAGACAAAATACAGCAAGCGAATCATCATAAAATGTGTAGCCCTTTTGTGCCTTTTGTGGGCTACTTTATTTTTCTAATTATTACACATAAACACCCTTTCAACATAAAATAAACTTGTTTTGATTGGTTTCCTGGTACAACCTTGAAGTTGTTAAATTGAAGTTGTTTCTTTTAATTGATTAAGACACAGCTGTGCTCATATGATAAATTTGAAAATCCATGTTCCAAAATTACATTTTTTTTCTGCTTACCCCTTTTGAATTTGGTATGACAAAATGTACTCAGCCATTTTGTTTTTAGTAAAGTGTCTCAAAATCTTTGTGCGTGAGTGCATGTCCTTTTGATATCTTCTTCTTTTTCCTCTTTTTCTTCTTCTTTTTTCTTCTTTTCTTCTTCTTCTTTTTCTTCTTCTTTTTCTTTTTCTTCTTCTTCTTCTTCTTCTTCTTCTCCTTCTTCTTTTTTTTTTCTTTTTACGAATAAGCCAAGTTTAACTCACAGGCCCAATTTCGCCAATTAATTAAAAGGCAGATTTTTACATTGTGTCTCATCAATAATACATGTTAATTAATGATACTTGGTTTGTTTTTAACATTTCTTGTGGGAAAAAAACAAAAAAACTTTAAAGTCATATTTCAATATACATTTATTCAAAAAGAGCTTATTTAAAGGACAAAATGAGTTTTTGATTTTGACATCATTTTTACAGAAATGGTTTCCAATATTTATAAGCTGGTATTGTCTTGATATAATCGAAATAATAAGCGAAATAATCTTTGTATGGAAAAAATTCACTTTATGAGAAAAAAAGATTTTCTACCATCATGAAATGCTAAATTTACTTGAAGAAGTTTGAATAACGGATGCATCTCTAAATAATAAATCACATCTAATATACCACCTGCTTTCTGCAGGTGTTTTCAACCATTTTTATCAATTTCATTGCATTTAAAATATGTATCATTCTTACCAAAATAACATAAAAATGATCTGATGAAATATCTAAAAGATAACAAAAAATAACGAGTTTCATAAAATCCTCAAAACTTGTAAAGTTTCCAAGTGTATTATATAAGATGTAGTGGTTGTAGTGATGTTCCATTTTCATAGATATCAAAAACAAAATTGTGTTTCAAGTGTTCTTTTATATCGAGGAAATGATGGGTGTGGGTAGGGGTAATGGTGTTTTATATCACAATCAAAACTACAATAAAACCTTGATTTATCACCGCTGTTATTCAGTTAGACTTTGGTACTATAAAAAAGTTTAGTGATTATAATCAAGAGGAAGTAATAAGGTGAAAAATGGTTTGGGGATTATAATCAAGGGGAAGTAATAAGGAGAAAAGTGGTTTGGTGATAATATTCAAGGGAGGTAATAAGGAGAAAAGTGGTTTGGGGATTATAATCAAGAGGAAGTAATAAGGTGAAAAATGGTTTGGGGATTATAATCAAGGGGAAGTAATAAGGAGAAAAGTGGTTTGGGGATTATAATCAAGGGGAAGTAATAAGGTGAAAAGTGGTTTGGTGATTATATTCAAGGGAGGTAATAAGGTGAAAAGTGGTTTGGGGATTATAATCAAGAGGAAGTAATAAGGTGAAAAGTGGTTTGGTGATAATATTCAAGGGGAAGTAATAAGGTGAAAAGTGGTTTGGTGATTATATTCAAGGGAGGTAATAAGGTGAAAAGTGGTTTGGTGATTATATTCAAGGGGAAGTAATAAGGAGAAAAGTGGTTTGGGGATTATAATCAAGGGAGGTAATAAGGAGACAAGTGGTTTGGGGTGATATTCAATTGGAGGTAATAAGGTGAAAAGTGGTTTGGTGATTATATTCAAGGGGAGGTAATAAGGTGAAAAGTGGTTTGGTGATTATATTCAAGGGGAGGTAATAAGGAGAAAAGTGGTTTGGGGATTATAATCAAGAGGAAGTAATAAGGTGAAAAGTGGTTTGGTGATAATATTCAAGGGGAAGTAATAAGGTGAAAAGTGGTTTGGTGATTATATTCAAGGGAGGTAATAAGGTGAAAAGTGGTTTGGGGATTATAATCAAGAGGAAGTAATAAGGTGAAGAGAGGTCTGGTGATTATAATCAAGGGGAGGTAATAAGGTGAAAAGGGATTTGGTGATTATATTCAAGGGGAAGTAATAAGGTGAAAAGAGGTTTGGTGATTATAATTTAGGGGAAGTAATAAGGAGAAATGTAAAAGAAATAACTTGCGTATTTCTCATATAAATGTTAATTATTATCCTTTCTATAGACTTTATTTGTCCGTCTGTCTATCCATGCAGAATTGTTTCCACTCCATAACTTTTACATCATTAAATGAGTGGGATGCATTGGTTTTGTTTGCCTAAAATTACATGTACTACAGAATAAAGGTAGTTTCCCCTTTAGAAATAAGACTAAAATTTCCCAATTTGACAACTAAAATTCCCCAAAAGGCAACAGTGACACACAATCAAATAGTTTAAGTTAAATCCAGTTGTCAAAACTATTCTAACAGACAAAAATGTTAGATATTGTCACAATATAAAATCTTTGCAATGAATTTTAAAATTCTGAATGTAATGTGTGGTATAAAAAGGGTCCAAATTTTCCCAATCTGAAAGGTGGAAGGTAGTTTTTAAAAACCAGAGCAAAATCACTGGGATACCACATTTTGATTAACAAGACAGTCACAGGGTCAAATGGAGATGTATAGGTTAGGGGGTATTTACCTTTTACAAGATAATTCTAGCTTATTTTAATTCTACCTTTATCTGCAGTTTATTCTTCTACAAAATTATTCAGTTATGTTTTATAGGGTAAATTTTGAATTTAATGAAATACGCCCAGTTTAAAAATGTCACCGATAAGAATGGTAGTCAAAAGCAAAGTTCTAACTATTATGTAATAATTTACTATGTATTTTGACTTTTTCCCTCTAACAGAATTTAAAAAAGGATTAAAGGAATAAACAATATTGAATAATGAAATCCTCTGTTTATATGTTTTCACAAAGTTCAGATGGAAAAATTTCCATCTTTCAATAAGATTTAAAAAATTTGTGTGAATAAGCCTAAAATGACTTAATAAAAACATCCTAAACATGTTTCTCTCCCAAATGAGTCTTTCAACCCAACTCAAGTGCTGTTTTGTGTGAGAAATTATTTAAGTTTGCTTGCCAAAAGGCTTTCATGTTCTCAGGATACTCTGTTTTCCTCAACTATTCCAGAAATTAGCCCCACTACCTTGAAAAAATACTTTACCAGGAAAAAAACAGCCATCCACTCTACTCTCTGTTTGATCAGTTGTTTAGCTTGTATGAATTTCGCATCATCTCAGTAACTTAATTCATAATAGGAATGAACTCATGAGAGGATTATATATAATACGTGTATATTTGTCATAAATATCCAGGGATTTAAAAAATTCCTTCATAGAGTCTAATACTGTCTGTGTCTCGAGGTATGAACAAAAGGAAGAATTCCAGAAGGATCAGATTGGGTTAATGGTGTTTTACAACTTAGATTTTATCAATTATATCAAGGCAGTCAGTTTATGGATGGTGGAGGAAACCAGAGTGCCCAGAAAAAACTACTGACCTTCTGCAAGTAAACTTACAACCTATATATATATATATATATATATATATATATATATATATATATATATATATATATATATATATATATAAAGTTTTCGAGAAGGAAACCTTTGGTAGTCTTAATTAAAAAACTGGCAGTTAATTGACCTTTATATATTTTAATGTCTTTTAATGATAGTGGACTTACATATACTAGTATTTCCTGGTGATCCCGTTGACATTGTCTTGTAGCATATTACTTTATGAGTTTTATGCAGGGTCAATCATGGTGGCTGTAATTCTTTGTCCAATATTTGACAAATTTCATATTTTTTTGTTTGAAGAGGTTGTGTGTTTGTGAGAAACTTTGTACAAGAATTTATAACAAAACTCTTAAGTCCAGTACAAGGTCGTGGATCATATCTTTAGTTAAAGCCCCTGTGTTGTCTAAAATATGATCAAAACAGAGCCATGTATTGTTTTCACTATAAATTGTTTACTTGTATATATTAATCTCTGTATATCTATCCCCTATGGCTATCTAAGGCTCTTATAGGTGATTATCCCCATGTTTATGTAACTCAAGTACTGTTTTGTTAGTAATTATTTGTTAATTGACCAGACCAGATTTGAGTCAGTGACCGGTATTCATATCAGATTTATGGAAACATAATAACAGGTCTGTTGTAAAATATGGCTATGTGGATTTTTTTTTTTTTTTTTTGCAATTATTCCTTTGACTTTTTGCTTGCCTGTGCTGTGTTGGAGCTAGGAGGTTCTGGTAGTTTTGTAACGGAAATACCTTGAAAAAAAACACATTGAGGATTGAACCCAGCTTTTCCGGTTTATAAACAAGTTCTCTACTACAAGGCTAAATAATCCAGACCAGAAATTCTGGCAGTAAATCACTCCTATTAAAATTGCTATTTACAATACAACACTACAACTAGCTCTGCCCGGCTATATTTATAATGCTCTTACATATAACAGTTCCTCTTAAAACTGAAGTTTCAATCGCATTTTGGCAAATCCTAGTGTCTTGCAGTTTATCAGATGTCGGGTGTTGGTTTTGTGTGTGAGCAATCTGGTTTCCTCACATTTTTCCTGAAACGACAGTCACAATTAAATTGAAAAAAGTTTGGTGTAAAAGTCTTCAGTTACTTTACTCATCTCTGCAATCTTAAAACGGCCTCTGTAGGCCAGTGGTAGAGCATCCACCTTTGAGAGCTGGAGGTTGGGGGGTTCGAACCTGGTTCAGGTCATACATAAGACTTAAAAGTTTGAGATATTACTTCTCCATCTGGCACTCAGCATAAGGAGGATAGAGTATCACTGGTTCACTGGGGAGTAGTATGCTTGCCTTTGGCTTACTGACTTAGCGAGCTAGAGTTTTACGAAAAAGTCATCCTGAGTTCACGCTAGAAAAATGCAGACAATAATAAACACTAGCACATCACACACATTCATGAACTTGTTTTTAGATTAATCCTTAGAGATTAATTACCTTGCTCTCATCACCAATAGCTGAAAATTGCTGATGTGACATTAAACAACATTAAAACAACAAGTGTACTAACACTCTAAATCTCGCAGTAAGTGCCCATAAGTACAATGCAGTGCAGATCAAAAACACTTGCACATTCATGTGTCACCTGAATTGCAGTGTGCGGAATTACTGCGGGCCTGATGGCCAGAGGCTATTTACTTTTTGCTGGGGTCATCAACTTCATAAAGTTCAAAGTCAGGTTGGCTCTTTAGTTTAACTAGCGGTTCTCCTATAGCAGGCGGATATTTCCTCAAGACGCCTAAATTCTTGGTATTTTGTTTCATTATGATAAGAAATCAACATCAATGAACAATACTTTACACTAGTATAACAGACAACAGACAATATAGCAAAGACACAACAATACATACAGTATAGTTGATATGAGGTTTTATTGGCTAAATTAAAGAGACACGCAAACTTCCATATTTCAGGGCCATTGACTTTTCATTTGGGCTACCAACTTTTAAAAGTTAAGGGCCCTGGAAAACAAAATAAAATTTCTCTCTTTCCGAAAAGCTAAAACATTCCTAATGTGATGTTAAGCATCAAACCAGCCAATTAACCTAAGGGACTTGTCAAACCCATCATCCATTCTTCTTTTTTTTAATAAATATTTGATATTATTAAATTTGTATTGGAATTTCCTTAATTAAATGAAAAATAATCCTTTGTCAAAAACCATTATTGATCTTGTATAGCTAAAGGTCTTGAATCGTTCATATATTGATCTATTGAACAACAAAAGCTAACTGTCTTAGCATATAGCTTTGACCTAGCTATAAAAATCATGACCATGAATTGATATAAAATCAACATCAGATTGTATAGATTCTACTATAAAAAAGTCACATAATGGAATTTGTGGTAAGACTGTAGATTTATAGACAATAATTCTAACACTTTCTCATGACAAGAGGAGGAAGTGTTTAAGATGCTGAAAACTGACAGCTTTTTTTAATTAACCCTTGGCAAAGTGGCTTAAAAGCTTTTGGTTGCCTCTGGCTTTATCTTGACCAGAAGATTGTGAAAGTAATTTTTTTGACAGATTCGCATTAGAACTAACTTGATTGACTCGGTTATTATAAGCCAGCTATAAGTAAATGTTTTTCAGTGTTCAACAATTAGATAATTTGTGTACTCCTCAAGAATATGAGATCGGTAGTTACCCCGGTCATGTCATACATAAAAATTGCCCTAAGTGCAGGCTGGTACAAGACAGAACATAATATTGCACATCTCACATATACAAACTTGTTCTTAGATTAATCTATGAAGACATATAACCTTGCTCATTGTGAAAAGCTGAAAAATTGCTGATTCGGCATTTAACAACATTACAACCAATTCCATCAAACATTAAATAATTGACTTTTGAATCATTCAAAATAATTTTAGATTAAGCAGAATTCAAAACTTTGGCCAGTCTGGTAAGTCTAGTTCTTTTTTTTTTTTTTTTGGTAGAATTCAGAAGTTTGACCAGTATGCTAACCAAAAAGTCTGATTTTTTTTTTTTTTTTTTTTTTTTTTTTTTTTTTTTTTTTTTGGTAGAATTCAGAAGGTTGACCAGTATGTTAGCCAAAAAGTCTGATTTTTTTTAGTCAGTCTTGTCTTTTAACATTTTGTCTTTTTTCTATAAACCAATCAGAAACATTACATCATGAAGGTTTATTTTGAAAAAAAATAAATAGAATAATCCCTTTATGAATAGTTGATTGGACCTGAAATTCTTAGCTCGGAACAATTTTTTTAAAATTATGATATACTGGTGTTGCCATTTAGAAAAAAAAACAACATCAGTAAAATATAAAAAAGCTCTTTATAGCCATGAAATTCAGGTCTTCAATTTGGTTTGCTAATAAAACCTTTTTTTCATAGTGTTATTGTATTTGATTCGGTCCAGTGCAATAACGGCTGAAATCAATTTGTCGATGAGACCTGTTTGAACAATGTGCAGCAGTCTATGGCTTCTATTAAATATATTACGAAGAATATGTACATTTCAACACTAAAATGTAAACATTGGTTTGACCAAGATTTATGTCTTTAAGCATTGATATGAACCAGAAATGATTTTTGTTTCATCTTAACCTTGACTGGTTATAAAAACAAGGTTATACAAGCTTACATCAATCCGCCAATGTTTGAATAATAGTTATATGAGCAGATTGAATCTGTTCAGGGGCCATGAATTGGAAAGTTGCCTTTTAAAAAGTATTTAACACAATTCATGAATATGTATGTCAGATTACATTTAAGATAGCAACTTCAATGCAATTTGTAAACTTAAATTTTAAAAAGTCGGTCAGCACTAGTTGCCAAGTTATAAATATATATATAATGAGAGAGAGAGAGAGAGAGAGAGAGAGAGAGAGAGAGAGAGAGAGAGAGAGAGAGAGAGAGAGAGAGAAAGAGAGAGCTCAACTAACACCAGGGCGAAGAAGATAGTGCCAGTTGAGCTCAAATGTATATTCATAGATAGTTACATAGCAGACTTCTTGTTGAGAATGACAGACAAGTGGACATTGGACAGGGGAATATCTTCATTTATAGGCACATGATAATAATGCTGATACATGTACTATGATAAAAGCTTTCCATTTTTCCTTGAGAACAATATTCTGACTAGTCATCAGACAAAGAGAATCGGAGGGGGGATAGTAGAATAAGTATGCTTAAAGATTATATGTTGAGTTTTAGCTTTGATGACCAGTAGGGAATTAGAACCCAGATGTGACCATTTGAGAATAAAAACAAGTTATTTGTTTTCACTGTTAAAAAGCAGAAGAAAAGTGTCATACTTACTGCAAATCTCCTTCTTCATTCCACAATGATTCTTCAAAATTAATTAAAGATAAAATGATTTCAAAACACAGAAAAACTAATATACAAAGACTATTCATTGGACCTATGATATTGACTTTATATATGGGTGGCCATTTTAAAGAGATTTATGAAGCAAAGGAATTTAAAACCACTTATCTATCTGGCCAAACTGATGGATGGATCTTTTCAAGTTTGGGATTTGAAACTTGGTTTTGAGAAGTGCTTTTATTTGTTTGTTGGTGAGTTTGGCTGTTTCGCACCCAGGCTCCACTAAAATCAACATCAGCAGTGTCACAGTTGTCATCATCATCATCATCTTCATCACCATCTTTGGATTACATGTATTCCTTTTATAAGGGTGATGTTTGGCTATCCAGTCCAGAACTTACTCTCCCTCCATGCTTGGTAATCCATTGTGTTAGTATCACCCATTCTTACGGTCACCCAAAACCCAATGACCAGTGACATTCAGTGTACAGATCCTAGATAACCATCCTGTACTGAGCTCTACATGACTAAACAATCGCAATCTGCTTGTCTGAAGAATTTCTGAGATATCTTTGATGTTGAGCTGAGAGAGAAGAGACTCTGTGGGGACATCTTTAGGCTTGACATGGCAGATCCATCGTATTATGACTCTATCAATACATTTAAATTTCAAGAGGAGAGCCAATATTGAAAGGATCTACAGTACAAGTAATAAGACAATTGTATTTAAAGATTGAAACCTATTTGGTATATGAACACACATTTTTGTTTAGGGACAAATACACAAATTTGGCTACCAATGTAAATATTCTTTATCTTCTAAATCATAAAGATCAATTTTTACATAATAATAATAATAACTGTCTTAGCATTCCAGTCATACATTATGATAAATATGTTGATTATGGTAAATGATTCTATGGAAATGAATACTTGTGTGCTTGTGCTGGTTTTATGAATTTATGTGATTTTCAGGTTTTTGTGATGTTCTTTGTTGTTGCTAGGTAACAGAAAAACGATACATGCATACATATACAATCATAACTTGTTAATGTTATACCCCTTGATAACTTTGAAGCCAAGAAAAACTTGTTTTTGTTATCTTTTTATGAATCTTCCATAGTTTGTTGAATCACCCTTTATAACATGGCTTTGTGGTAGAGTGGAGTGGAGTAATGGTGTTTTATGCCCCAGTCAAGATTCTTTTACTTATTCTGAGGCGGTCAGTTCTGGGATGGGGGAGGAAACTGGAGTACCTGGAGAAAACCACCGACCTTCGGCAAGCGAACTGACAAACTTTCTCACATTAGGATCTGTCCCAAGTGGGATTCGAACCGAGGCGGTGAGAGGCACTGTGATCCTTAAGCGCGCTTTAGACCACTCGGCCACTGAGGCCCCGCTCAGTGGTAGGGTGTCCACCATAAGAGTGGGAGGTCAGGAAATCAAATCATGACCAGGCCATACATTATTAAAATTTTGAGAAACTGATTCTTTATCTGACAATCAGAATTAGAAGGACAGAGTATCAACCAGTTCACCTGGTGCCAGGATAATATAACTTAGGGAGTGTTATGCTTGTCTGTGGTGATCTGGTGAGCTAGCACCTTAAAAAGTCATTGTGTGTGTGTGCACTAGTACCAGATTGACCATGATACACACTTGCACATCTCAGGCACATAGAAACTTGTTCTTAGATGAATCTGAAGAGATCAATAACCTTGCTGTCATCTTGAGTAGCTGAAAAATTGCTGATGTGAAATAAAACAACATTTAAACTAACAAACAACCAAAGAACCAAAGTTTAACTACATTTTAATACAAAATTTACTTTGTGTTTAATTGTATAGAATATGTCTAAAAAAATAAATAAATAAATAGATAAAAAAAAAATAAATAAATAAAAAAAAAATACTGATTTCAGGGATCATAAATAAAATAACTTGATATTGACATAAATACATAAAATATGTATATCTGGTTTAACTAAAGTACATCTGTTGATTTGTAATATAAAATGTGAAAAAAAATATATATATGTACTTGGAAAGAGATAAAGGTTGCCAAAAAGTCTTTACAAACCACAAACCTGTTTAAAGGTGTTATTTTTAAACCAAAGACAAAAAAAAAAATTAATCTATATTGTCTGTGTTTTAAGGCCATTGTATTTTTTTAAAATCAGTTGGACCAAGTCTTATTTTTTCGTTATGTTTGTAAAATGAAGTATAAAAACTTAATTAAAACATTACACGTATCCCTAATTAATCATTATGATTATAATTAGACCACCATAGAATGTACCGGTAAATATAATTTACTCCAATGAATAAATAAAATAAAAAAATAAAAAAAACGGAAAAACGAAAAAAGCCTGACCAAAAGCTTTGACCTTTCAACTGTGCCAAGTAATTTATTTGTTTTTATTTGGAACAGTTTCAAACAATTCCATTGCTGGCATTTAAAACGATTGCTCTCTTTGTAATATATATATATATATATATATGTTTAAAGGAAAGTTTTTCGTAATTTCATTAGGATTTGATTTCTTTTGTGGTCGTGTACTTTTAAAAAGTTCTTGACATTAAAAGTATTATATATAATTTGTATTTCTACGTTTTGAAAATTAGTTCTTTTGTTTGCGAGAAAATGTAATCATTTCTTACATGCAATATGAAATATTAGAAAACTCGATACATTTGATCAAGTAGATATTGCAATGTGTGCACTTTTTTGTTTGGATAAATATGACCAGTCTATTCATAAAACTAAGAAATAATTTCTGTAAAAGAATAAGTTTTTTTGGTAGAAATTTATCAATTTTCCTCTGAAATACACACAACTTTGTTCTAAGATTAAAGCGAGTAACCACATTTTTTCTCTAACTTCTGGAAAAAATATTTATGTACTAATATATTGAGTGGAGAGTGCTGTCCATGGATTTTGTTTTTATTTTTTAATTTTTTTTTTTTTTTTTTTTCTCTCTATCCTTCAAGCATGATTGTTATGTTATACTTTTTTTTTGATGGAATGGTAGGAGGAAATGATGGATGAATTGATGAGTTAATGATTGGGTTGTTGAAAAAATAGATGGTTAACTGGATGGGTTGTTGAATAGATGGATTTATGGGTAAATAAATACATTGGCAAAAGGATAGATTGGATGGATTGTTGAATGGATAAATGGAAATATGTATAGATGGATGAATGGCTTGATTAATGGATGGACAGATTTATGAATAAATAGATGTTAATAGATAGAGATGAATTGTTTGGTGGTAGGATCAATGGATAGACAGATGGATAGATGGGTGGATGTTTTAGATAGTGCATGTATGAATGGGGTAAGGAAACAAGGATGGATGAATAAATGGACAGATGGATGGATGAACTAGTTGATAGATGACTTGATTTATGTTGTGGTTGAATTATGATATAAAAAAATCAAAATGTTCAAGTTTCTAAAGCAGTGATAGAAATTTTTTTAGTTTTGTTTTACAAATAGTTTTATCAATATTTTTAATATTTATTCAGCTGAATTTAATTATTTTCATTCAAGATGTGATTCGCTAAGTTCTGACCATCACTAGATATCTTAACGTGTATGTGTGTCCCATCACGTTTACAAAGAATATTATGGTTTTGCATAATTTTATGTTTTCCTGTTATAATATGTTGTTTCGTTAATATGACATGTAAAAGTCACATGGGATATCGGATGGAGTGGAATTGTTTTGTTTTAGGCCCCAGCCAAGATTCTTTCACTTATATGGAGGTGGTCAGTTTTAGGATGGTAGAGGAAACCGGAGTGCCCACAGAAAAAACAAACTTCAGTAAGCAAACTGATAAACTTTTTTCACTAGGATCTGCCAGAGTGGGATTTGAACCTAAGCGGCACTGTGATCCAGGGATATGGGGGGGGGGGGGGTATGCTATTAAACACTATAGCATTTTATATTAGTTTTTAACTTGTTCAGTTTATATCAGAAAAAAGATCATAAGAAAAAAAAAATATTAAAACTGAACAATGGAAATGCTTAAGAAAAGAATTTAGATTAATTGAAAAAAAGATCAATTTATATCACCAAACAAATCATAAGAAATAAAGATATTTGCAAAATTGAACAATAGGAAATGCAAAACTAAAGTACATGTATTAAGATTATTTTTTGTGTGTGGGGGGGAATTCAAGGCAAAAGTGAACACATTTGTTTGTTTTTAGCTCACCTGGCTTTAGCCAGCGTGAGCTTATGGTATGATGTGGCGTGTGTATGTGCGTGCGTGTGTGCGTGCGTCCGTAAACTTTACATTTTAATCTTCTTCTCCAAAACCACTGGGCCAAATTTGATGAAACTTGGTAACCATTATGCCTGGGTGAAGCCCTTTCAGATTTGCAAAAATGAAGGAGTTATGTCCCCTTGGGGCCCCATAAGGGGGGAAATAGTGAAAAACTTTAAAAATCTTCTCCTCTGAATGTACAAGAGATATACCTTAGTTATTTCATTTATACCATCCCTAGGTCATCTAGTTTCAGATTTGCACAAATGGTAGCCATGAGGCTCAAAATGGGGAAATTATAAGGTACTAAGTGGGAAAATTGCTTAAAATTATATATTTGTCACTATATCTTGAAAACAATTGACTTTTTGTATAGGCATGTATATTAGAATATTGTAGGTATTGACATGACAATCATTTTGATATATGGTTCAAGGTCATATGTTGAAAGGTCAAGGTCACAGCTGCAAAAAAAAAACTTAAATTGCTTATTATCTTGAAAACAATTGACTTTTTGTATAGGCATGTATATTAGAATATTGTAGGTATTGTGACAAAGATCATTTTGATATATGATACAAGGTCATATGTTCAAAGGTCAAGGTCACAGCTGCAAAAGAAGACTTAAATTGCTAATTATCTTGAAAACTATGAACTTTTTGTATAGGCATGTATATTAGAATATTGTAGGTATTGACACGACAATAATTTTGATATATGGTTCAAGGTCATATGTTGAAAGGTCAAGGTCACAGCTGCAAAAGAAGACTTAAATTGCTAATTATCTTGTAAACTATGTACTTTTTGTATAGGCATGTATATTAGAATATTGTAGGTATTGACATGACGATCATTTTGATATATGGTTCAAGATCATATGTTGAAAGGTCAAGGTCACAGCTTCAAAAAAGACTTAAAATGCTAATTATCTTGTAAACTTTGTACTTTTTGTATAGGCATGTATATTAGAATATTGTAGGTATTGACATGACGATCATTTTGATATATGGATCAAGGTCATATGTTGAAAGGTCAAGGTCACAGTTGCAAAAGAAGACTTAAATTGCTAATTATCTTGAAAACTATAAACTTTTTGTATGGGCATGTATATTAGAATATTGTAGGTATTGACATGACAATCATTTTGATGTATGGTTCAAGATCATATGTTGAAAGGTCAAGGTCACGGCTGCAAAAAAAGACTTAAATTGCTTATTATCTTGAAAACAATTGACTTTTTGTATAGGCATGTATATAAGAATATTTTAGGTATTGTGACAAAGATCATTTTGATATATGATACAAGGTCATATGTTCAAAGGTCAAGGTCACAGCTGCAAAAGAAGACTTAAATTGCTAATTATCTTGAAAACTATGAACTTTTTGTATAGGCATGTATATTAGAATGTTGTAGGTATTGACATGACGATCATTTTGATATATGGATCAAGGTCATATGTTGAAAGGTCAAGGTCACAGCTGCAAAAGAAGACTTAAGTTGCTAATTATCTTGAAAACTATAAACTTTTTGTATGGGCATGTATATTAGATTATTGTAGGTATTGACATGACAATTATTTTGATATATGGTTCAAGATCATATGTTGAAAGGTCAAGGTCACAGCTTCAAAAAAGACTTAAAATGCTAATTATCTTGTAAACTATGAACTTTTTGTATAGGCATGTATATTAGAATATTGTAGGTATTGTGACAAAGATCATTTTGATATATGATACAAGGTCATATGTTGAAAGGTCAAGGTCACAGCTGCAAAAGAAGACTTAAATTGCTAATTATCTTGACAACTATAAACTTTTTGTATGGGCATGTATATTAGAATATTGTAGGTATTGACATGACAATCATTTTTATGTATGGCTCAATGTTATATGTTGAAAGGTCAAGGTCACAGCTGCAAAAAAAAAGACTTAAATTGCTTGTTATCTTGAAAACAATATTGAGTGCGGAAGGTCCTTAGGTGGTATAGATTCAAAATTGTATCCGACATGTCTGTCAGAAATCCAAGATGGCTGCCATTACTATAAATAGCAAAAATAAAAAAATGGCCATTTTGGGTTGATTTTTGTACTGATTTTGTTGAAATTTGAAACATAGAAAATAGATGTCGGGGGATAAAACATATATAACAGGTTTTTCCTTACGATTTTTCGTTTGTGTAATAATTACGTAATATGCAAATAAGGTTTATTTTTAGCCATAATCTTTGAAAATCTTCTCTTAAAGTACGTGGCCAATTGAAAGGATATGGAAGTGTGGAAGGTCCTTGGGTGGTATAGATTCAAAATTGTATCCAACATTTCTGTCGGAAATCCAAGATGGCAGCCGTTACTTTAAAGTAGCAAAAATCGAAAAATGGCCATTATGGGTTTATTTACATGTATATACTGATTTTGTTGAAATTTATAACATAGAAACTAGATGTTGGGGATAAAACATATGTAATGGGTTTTTCTGTACAATTTTCCATTTTTGCAATAATTATGTAACATGCAAATAAGATTTATTTCAGCCTAAATCTTCTGAAAGTACATGGCCAATTGAAAGAAATTTTATGATTCATAGCGCTTGAAATAATAGAAAATAAGGATATTGCTAGTGAGTTTGTTTACATTTTATTGATTGAATATATTTAAAAAGAAAAAGCAAAGAACAAATAAGGATGTGCCAGGTGAGCGATACAGGCCCTATTGGGACTCTTGTTTATTTATTGTCTTTAATTTTAATTGCTCATTATTTATTTTTTGTTTTTTTTTTCTGTATTTTTAGGTAAGTTTGCTGATTTTAAACTAGTTTTGGAGGTGATAACATACATGGTAAATAAAATTTAAAAAAAGTTTGATGAATTTACTGAGGTTGTTACGAACAAGTACAGTCAGTATAAAATTTAAGTTTAAATCAGATTTATACTTTTTTTTTTTTTTTTTTTTTTTTTTTTTTTTTTATGAGAAAAAAATATCTCCAAATAAAGTGACCTTACTAGTTTACTAGGCTTACTTTACTAGTTTTAGTTTTTGCATTAAAGGGTGACTTGCCATGTTGAATAGCTTTGCTGGTTGTCATAGCTACTAGAAGTATTTTTCAAGGGAGTTAACTTTGCTTATCTTTATGGGACTTATTGGCAAAAAAATATGCAAGTAAAATGTGGTGTTATAAAATCTGTAGATACAATTTTTTTTTAATGATCATTGGTAAATAAGAATACCTAATGGTCTGTCTAAGCATTATAGTCTTGTATATGTGTATGATGGTTCCATTTTAACACACCACCTAAGTGGCTCAGAGGTAAAGCATCTATCTTGAGAGCAGGAGGTTGGTGTTCAAACCCAAGCTGCATAATACATAAGGCTTTAAGATTTGAGATACTTTGGACTTGTTTGGCATTTGGCATTAGGTGGACAGAGTATCGACTGATTCACTCTGTGCCAGGATAATGTGACTTGGGGAGTGGTATACTTGTCTGTAGCATACTGACTGGGTGAGCTAGCACCTTAACAAAAAAGTCACCTAGAGTGTACACTAGTTAGTACAGGGTACACAATAATACATACATAAGGACATTTCATGTGTAATACATTCATGAATTTATTCTTAGATTAATCATTAGAGATTAAAAACCTTGCTCTTGTTGTGAATAGCTGAAAAATTGCTGATGCAACAGTAAACAACATTACAAGACACCAACCGATCCATTTGAACAGTTTGTAATTTGAGAACTTTAAAACTATTATTACCTGTAGGAAAAAAGTGTTGATGTGGCATTTAACAAAAATACACTCAATGTTCTGAAAATTAACGACCAAGGTTCTTTCACAATATGAACCGAACATAGTCGATAGCACATTATGAGGACGATATTGTTGATGGCCCAAACTGACACATTTATAAAAGATGTAAAATTTAAAATTGATTTCTATCGCTATTACTGGTCTGATTTAAGATTGTCTCAATAAAACGCTTTTGTCCTTCATTTTAAAATTTGAATTTTCTGCGAGTTTCGACAAAAGCAAATTGCAGTCACGGCAAACTGCGACCCATTTTAATATGAAAAAAATCTATACATATGAAAATTAATTACCTTAAAGAGAATTATATGGCTTAACTTACACAGATCATGAAATTAGTCTAATGTTCAATTTGAATTTTAAATTTTAAAAAAAAATATATTACAGAGTAATAAATCGTATTGCTTATTTGCCACTCAATAAGGGTTTTTTTAAATTTTATTTTAATTTTTTAATTTATTCTTCTTCTTTTTTTTTTTCAAAGAAAACCGTTATTATGAATGAGATTGTGAATTTTAGCCACTGCTTCAAAATAAAATTTTGAATAAAATGGCGACCTTATTGTCCAGGTATTTATATTGGAAATATACATATTCATAGGTTTTATATTCATCATGAAAGGTTTTTAATTATTTTAGATACAGTTCTTTTGAAGTTTAGGTCAGATTACCTTATCCCCATTTTTATTTTTCTTTGAAAAAATTGAAAATTAATTAATTAAGATCGGGTTAGGTTCTACCATATTAACTTCAGTGACATTTACTGAAAAACCTAAATTAGGACACACATAGCAAATAAATTTTTCGATTTCATTGTCATGATGACATACATTACAAATGACACAAATCTGAGCATTAAAAAATAACAGGGAAAAAAGTGCTTCATATTCGTGAACATCGATTTATACCTTATCTTGAAAAAACTAAAGTATTAATGAAATATAATTTTAATTTCTCATCAAATTGGTGTTAGCTGAAAAAATATATATATAGGTGTTTTGTTTAGCATTTGAAATATAATATACTCACTCACACTCGTAATTTTGGTGTTACTTTTTTTTTTTTTTAGAGTTTTGATTGCTAAGTGTTATTGAGGTTTCTTTTCTCTGTAAGACTAAAATAGATACAAATCGGGAGGTCTTTACGGATAACATTAATAAAAAGAAACTCTATTAAAACATCGGAAAGTAAAATAGAAGTTGTAAAAATAACTCAGGAAGTGTAATAAAATAAATTGATTGTTACACTTTAATTGCAGATTAGTTGCCTGTTAGCATGTGATTTGTGTTGCCTGTTTCCATAAATTCTGATCAAATTTCAGGCGGCAGTGATTTCTTTCACCACATAATTGTTTATTAACAAATAAATCCTGATTAACATTTTCTATTTATGTATAGAAAAGTAGTTGGTGAATGGTTTATTGTAATGAAAATTGAAATTGTAGTTGTAGGAACATATATGTTATACAGTCAACCAGGGCTCCACAAACGCCGGTAAGGTCAATCAGCGGTAGGCAAAGGGTACATCAACATCCCCCCCCCCCCCCAACGATCGGCAAAGGGTACACACACACACACACACCCCCCCCCCCAGCCCCGAGACAATTTTCTGTTTTTGTTTTTAATAAACACACTTCATCAGACATCAGATAGGTAAAGAAATAAACATTAAAATTTTTATTTGAAAATATGGTGTTAACATACTGCTTTTTATCTTTCTATAAAGTTTGTTCAGTCGTTGGCAATGCAACAAAACGTCAATAAACATTTAAACTGAATTCTGTTGGTACATCAGGATATCTGTCGTTTTAATTATAAATTATAAGTCGATGTGTGACAATGCCGCATATATGGATAAGGATAAGTGTTCATAAATACCGCTTATTAATATCATAAAAATCCCATCGCTGATCTACATATTAAACAGATACAAAAACCACGTGTAATGCCGTGATCTTGTTGTTGGTAACCCGAAAACGGTCGTTATCAATCTAATCAGCTCTTGTATATAGAATTCAGGGGAGGTTATTAACTATCTAATTAACTGGATCGATCAGGCACGTGTATGTGTTTGTATACTCTAGAACAGGTGAAGCCACTAGTAATCAATTAACTTGTAAGGTATTAGGTAATTACCGGTGAATAGGGAAATTCAGTGAATCCTGACACTGTCCTGAGTACTTTTAATTGTTAACAAGCCGGCATTAAAGAATATTTAATCAGAATTTGTCTTATTATTTATGGGGAAAATGCCGATTCGGATATTTTTCAATCGGCTTTTTAAAGTTTGAATCGGCGTTTTTTGCTAAAAATCGGCGTTTGTGAAGGCCTGCAGTCAACTCTCGTTAATTCGAAATCAGTAGAGTCAAAATTGCACTTACATCAAAATGATACAAATGGTCCCATTAGATCACTATGTATTTCTGTGAAATGAAAATTGAAATTGTAATTGTAGTTACATATATGTTACACATGTATCTACATCCCATACCTAAAATGGCTAACTTCTTCAAGAAGGTGGGGGCTGGCCAAGTGAATATGCTTTCATATCAAAATGCCTCTCATTGCCTGGGTTCCAATACCACTTTGGTAAATCCTAGTGTGAGCAAGTTTGTCAGTTGACATGCCAAAATTCATTTATTCTTTTAGGCCAGATGAGCAGTTCAGGCCCTTTTTGACAACATTTTTAACCTTGAAAATTATTAAAGGATTAAAAAATTAGTAATAAAAAAACAAAATTTTGGAAAATTAATAACAACAGATTGACAGTTTTCAGACCCTGAAAATCATATTATGTCAAAATGTTGCATCATTTAAGTCACCGTAACAGGTCTAAGATAAATATATACAATTCTATAATTGTACATGTGCAATGACTGAATCCCAAGGAGAATTATATTGTAACCTTTTAAAATGAACTTTTTTATTGGGACATACTATTTACATTATTTGGACAAAAATTAGCCTATGTAAACAAAAACATTGTACTATCTGAACAAAATCTTCAGTTCTGTTTGTATACTGAAAATTATATATTCCAGACAGAAAAAAAAAGAGATATAGAATGGTTTACCTGTTTTGTAGCAAGTAACATTGAATAATCAATAACCAATCTCCCGCATTTCTTTTTTATCTCCGTGATCAATCATTTGACGCAAAGTGGCAAATAATCAGCAGAAATCGTATATATATTTGTAATCATTGAATTGAAACCTTTTTTCTTAATGGGGTTAACAAACTGAAAATTTTAATCCAGCAAAAAGACCTAAATCTGCTGAGTCAGCAGTATTGGAATGCATTGTCACTCTGTATTTTTTTTTATTTATGTCACAAAAAAGAAAGGGGGAAAAATGAAGGGGAAAAAAAAAGATATACTGGTAAATTATTCTTAATCTGTCTGTTAAACTTATCCTGGGGAATACTAGAATACAAAAAATCAGCGTGAATAAGCAGGTGCTTTTTTTGCAAAAGTAATATTATGATAGTAGTTTGAATTTCTTTTGATCCTAACAAACCTTATGCCGGCAGCTATGTGTAGGATCAGAACAATTTCTTTATCAAAAACCTGGGATTTTCAGGAGCAACTAATGTCAAAATGGGTACTGCCTCATTTCATTTTAGACCAAAAAATTAGTGGAAATGTTGAAAAGTTACATCGATCTATACGTGAATGATTTAACTTGATTTTGAAATTGAAATTTGTGTTTTGAATTTCTATTAAAGACTGTGTACCGTATTGCAGCGGTAGTATTAAAAACGCCAAAAGAAAAATCACCGAAGTACTTATATACTTGTTGATCAAGTGTGAGTTGTTTTAGATTGCCAGAATGAATTTTTAACTGATCTTTTCTTGTCAAAATCGCTTATTTAGCCTAGGTAAAATAAAACACTATTTATTATTTAAATCATTTATCACAAAATCACTAAAAGTCACTGGTATTGGCATATGACTTGCATATACAGGTTTATACAAATTTTGACAAAGTCAGTTTAATTTTTTTTTTTTTTTAATTTTTTTTTTAAGAGAACTTGATTTTTTTGTACAAAGCAGGCTTTAGTTGTATCCCATACTATTCTTTAAATAAGCCTTCCAACTTAGCTGTCTTAGCATGAATGAAATGTGATTTAGTTTTGACAAATAACCCTATTTATATCTCCCCCATAGGTTGTTATTAGCAGCTAAAAGTTCTTTTTGCAAACTTGATCCATATACAAATTTCATATTTTCTGCACAGTCAACATAAATCACAGATTAATGATTTTGATTTAATCCTTCATTTTTTTTTTTTTTTTTTTTTTTTTTTTTTTTTTTTTTTTTTATTTTCAATTTTTTTTGGCAACCTGAGAAAGATATTGTCAGATCAAAGGATTTGTTGATAAGAATGTTTTCACACAATTGTAATTCAGTTCCATAAATATGTACATTGATAAATGTCACATTTTTTTCCCCCTTGTGATTATAAACAGGTGATTTGAGAATACTTTTACATGATTTGATACTGTAATTTGTCTTCCAGTTGAGGACTTACGTAAATTTTGCTTCACTTTAAATGTCATTGACTTTAGTTAAAATTGCAAAAAAATAAAACTAAGAAAACATATTACATGATTTTATATAAAAGCCAGTTTTTAAGTGGAGGTATACTTCAGATTAACATAGGTTAATATCTTTTTATTGGGGCCTTGGTGGCTTAGTGGTCTAAATGCATACTTTCAAACCCTCTCACTGCTTAGGTTTTAATTCAACTCTTAACGATCCTAGTGTGAGAAAGTTTGTCAGATGGCTTACTGAAGGCAGTCGGTTTTCTCTAGGTACTCAATTTTCCTCCACCATTCCAGAACTTAATATAGCTGAAAGAATCTTGATATTGGGTGTTAAACATCATTACTTCTTTTAATTGTTGCTTAAAAATAAGATATATACATTAATCAAAATAAGATTAAAGTCAGCAAATAGCTGAAAAATTGTTGATGTTATGTTAAACAAATTTCAATCAGCCGTTCTTTCTATGAAACTTCTGTCTGGGTTCAATTTCAATGTCATTTGACTAGGTTCTGTATGTAATAAAACTTATTTTAAAGTCGATCTTTCAACTTCTATTCGTGTGATTGAGTGCAAACATTTATATGGACTGATTTAAAGCTGATTTAAAGCTGCATTAAGTTTTTAAATTTTCTGATTTTTTTTTTGATTTTCTAAAAATATATATTTTTTGAAAATAGATATCCTCTAACCACGATCAGTGAGATTCATTTTCTAAAATTTCATTTCTTTTAGCTGTAAATAAACAGAATCCTCTACCCGGTTGGTCATTGTTTAATGATGATAATTATGAGCTCGGAGCATGTGCACGGATGTACGGAAAACCCTAGAAGGTGAAACATGACAATTTGCATTAAGTGTCCTTAATTAATATCCAGATGTATTTGAAATGGTGTTATGTATCCCTTACAAAGTCACAAATGACAAATTCAACAAAGTTCTGTGTTTAATTTATCGTATTTCACCATTTTGCAAGTTGTGTTTATATGACCCGGTTTTGATGCTAATATTAGATCCCAAATGCTGCATCTCACTGGGTAATTACTGTAATTTCTGTATTTATTTGATTTGTTCATTAGGAGTATCATTAATTAGATTAGCACCATTTTAATTTTTTCTTGGGAAAACTTAATGCAGCTTTAAGGGGGTTGCAGTCCTAGTCAAGAATATTTAACTTGTATTTGGACATTACCAGCTATGGGTGAAGCGGCAAAATTTTTACCTTTGCAGTGCTCTAAAGGCATTGTGCAGGAGGGTTCTTTAGCATGCCATAGGACATTGGTTTTTAAGGTCTCTTAAGAATGACCCTGTGACTTTCATTTCTAAATGCGGAGTGCTTGGTGAAAGAACAGTCACTATGAATTTTCAAGTCTTGGATTTGAACCCAGACCTCCCACTTACGAAGCAAGGAACTCTGCAAGCTGATCTACTGTAGTGGTGCAAACATATATGAGTAAATCTAGCTATGCAAACACTCGTATAAATGACAATCAAAGCTAAATTGCTTCTACATTAAATTAGGTTTACTTGGTGTTTACGAGCTAAATACACACAATGTTATATAACTTTACATTTCGATTGATTGATGTATGAAGAGCTTAGAAAAATAAATTCAGAATTATTTTTTTAGCATTTATCAATAATTAAGTACAGGTTTCATGCATAGGCTGGATTTTTATGCAGTTTCTTATATATAGTAATGTATAGGCGGATCTTCGATTTAATTCGAATTTGACTCCAGATTGTCTGTTTGTAAAAACAGCAAATCAAAATATTACGAGAAAATATTGACTTCATGATTTATACATAGTGTTCTAGAAAACCATGATTGAGCTATCACAGTTCCATGATCAGAAATGCCAGGTCAATATGTTTGCAAAGGTTATTGTTTTTCTCTGGCTATTCCAGTTTTCTCTGTCATTTCAGTAGTCTGAATGTTTAAAGATGTAAGTGAAACAACCTTTGATTTTGATGTAAGATACTTTAGATGAAGTATTAAATATTTTCTAATTTTTTAATGCTTTTTTTTTCAAAATTAGGGTATGTATGTTTGAATACAGTAAATCGGTGAATTTTTGCATTTGTTTAGTTTCCCTGTCAATATGCAAAAATGACCAGATGTGAATGCATAACTTTTTTAAAAGTTTTATTTTGATGTATTTAACTTGCCATTTGCACTGACCATCATCTGATGACATGAAAATAAATCTATGCAAAACGACTATTACTGCTGACCTGAAGAAGATTGATACAATTTTATTTTTACATTTTGACACAGGCACACTGTTTCATTATCTGAAATATTCAGTTGAATATAGAGTTTGCATGATATTTTCATAACAACTGCATTTAAAAAAGGCAAAACAAAAATGCAAAATGCCTAATGCATAACAGCCTTATATTTTTATTTATGCCAGTTTATGATGCAAGCTTAAATTTAAAGAGGTTTTTAAAACATTAGACTTGTATTATGTGGATGTGTAGCATAATATTGGTAGTCGATAATTTAAATTTTGGGGCGCCTATGTTACCTGATAATATCTTCTTTGTACGATTCTTTTGCTCAGTCTATCTAAACTGAAGTATTTTCAGCATATGTATTTATCTACCGGTATTATCAATAATAAAAGCATTAAATTTCACATTGCAAAATTTTGTGGACCAAGTTTTTTTTTCTTTTATGCAAAATGAAAACATTTTAAAATTTATAATTTATTCACTTGTTACTAAATTAATTAAAATTCACTGATAATTCTTATACATGTATGTGAACATAATTACCTTTTATTATTATTATTATTTTTTTTTTTTTTTTTTTAAATTTACTCTTTATTTGATGTCAAATATTGTTAACATTTACAACATAAGCTTGGTAGAGCTTCAATTTATTATAATCTGTTAGGAGCAGAATTGTAATTTAACAATAAATGTTTTTTCAGTTTAGCTGATCAAATTGCAAGTGTTTTAAAGACAATTTTATTATTATTATTATCATTATTATTATTATTATTTTATTTATTTATTTATTTTTTTTTTGTTAAATACAGGTTGGTCTTTTCCAAGTTTTCTAGCATTTAATTATAATGGTTATTGGGAATTTTTTTTTTTTTTTCATTTAAATATATTATTATTATTATTATTATTATTATTATTATTATTATTATTATTATTAATAATAATATTACTGGTATTATTGTTACGCTACTGTTTGAACATTTTAGGTTGTGAATATGACACAGGTATGCAATATATGTAGCATGTTGATTGTGTGTGATAACCTTTGACCTCTGAATTTTATTTTTTGTGGTTTCCATGGCAGCTAAAATCCAAAAAAATTTGGAAACTTTTGTTGTTTTTTTTTTTTAATTTTACTTGTATCAATTGCTTATCAAAATTTCACTTTTTTTCATCACAAAAAAAGTTACTGAGCAAAAATGAGATTGTATCTCTTTGTGGACCCAATATATAAGTGCTTATGAAACATTCAGAAGGTCTTTTTTTTTTCTTTGCTCTTTTTTCCTAATCTTGCTAATGATGTGTGTGGTTTGATGTGAAATGACACAAAATTGATGAGAAAAGGCTGGAAATGAAAAATGAAAAAGCTGTAGAAAAGCTGCTTTAGAATGACATAAATTGGAAGGTAACAGCATTAAAGATCATTCTGGAAAATATGGAAAGGCTTGCTAAAGAAGAGCTTGTGTAAATTACTTACTCATATATTAACCTCTAGCTTTTAATTGCATTCAATTAATCTTAAATATTTTTAAATATACAAAGTTTTGCTTACTAATACAAAAATAAATTTTGACAGTTTGTCTTAATTAATACCATTGTTTTTCTTTAATGCGTTGCACTTTATTTAGCGAAACCCAGTGTTACCTCGAAATAATTTGCTGCCTACGATGTCACAAGAACCAGAACTTTGTCTCCAGATTGTATATTTCAAAGCCCTAATTCCCACATGCACATTTATATAGATTAACACAAAATTTTAATCCCCAAAACCCATTGGATGCTAAATTTTTGTCATCAATTTTTCAAAAAAAAATCTTTGACAATGTTGGTGAAACCACCTAATACATGTACTTTATCAGCATAAATTGCTCTGATAGACTCAAAAAGGTTCCAGATATAGGTCAGTCCCAAAACCCAAGTATATAAAATAACAGATTGGTAATAGTTTTGTTCTGTTTTGTTCATTTCCTAGTCATAGCCTTATTCAAAACTCTTATTTTACTCTGGCAGGTGAATTTTGGTGGGGATATAGGATTTAATTGTACCGTACGGACACAGATATGTTAAAAAGTATTTTTCATAACAGAATTTCTAGAAACTTCATACATGGGTTTATTATGGTAAAATCTCGGACAAGTTCATATTTTAGCCTCATTCTCAGTTCAGAATGGCAACTGTTACTATAAGTAGAAAAACAGAAAAATAACCATTGTATATTTGTTTATCAATCAATTTGGTTCAAATTTGGTATATACAAAGTAGAAACCTGAACATTTAAGCATTTAATATGGCTAACAGTCTTTTTTTTTTTTTTTTTTTTTTTTTTTTTTTTTTTTTTTTTTTTTTTTTTTTTTTTTGTTACTTTTTCCGTTTGCATAATATTAGCACAATATGAAAATTAGCAGCTAAATTAGCTGATTCTTTGAAAAAATATTATACAATACTCCATTGCAAGGGGATTAGTATCACTTGTGATGCCTTGTTTATTTTTGCACCATGAGTCTAACTTGGCCTTTTTTCAGAGACCCATATTTATTTCAACATCCTGAGGCTAACTTAGGCTTATTCCAAAGACAAAAATTTTTCTCTGTCCCGTAAATCTTACCCAGTTTTATATTTTAAAATAAGCATGTACAGGTTGTAAATTGGTGTTTAACACACTTTGTGTCTATCTATATAACCAATTTCAATTCATGATATCAAATGTTTCTGTAATATACTGTTTCCATGACAACATAAACTTCAAAACAAAGTGCTTAGTTAATTCCAGTGTTAATTAATGATGACATAATTGCGATTATGAGAACATTACCGTTTGCTGAGTCTGTAATCAATTTCATCATGTTTGATTTACGTGGACAGAAAATTATCCAGATTTATGATTTAATTGCTTCATAAAGTATCAGTTTATGTCTTTAGATAATTAGCAACCTAGGAAAACCACATCAATTCTCTCTCCATCTCTGTTATTATGTAACTTTGCTTCTTGCTAAGCTTGAAATGATATGAAGTTTTTAAAATCATTCTTTTAGAAAGATTTCCAGTAACTTAAATCTGGCATGTTTGAAGTTGTAATAATTTTGTTACTTGTTAAGATATTTAAAAGTTAAAGATCGTCATTTTGAAGATTGCTTTGAAGCTATAAAATCTGTATCGATATTTTTTCAAGAAAAATGTCTGTCCATAGTTACAGAGCAAAAATGCCAGAATTTGTAAATTTAAGTTAAGGAAACACTTGTTTAACTTTGGTCTTAAATTAAAAAAAATAATAATGAAGAAAAAGATCCATATATGAAATGTATTTTTTTTTTTTAAATTGGTGTCAAGTTTGTTGAAGATTTTTGAGTGCTATGTTGGCATCATTTTGGTCACATTGGGTTAGTAATAGCAATTACGGTTTCCAGTTTTGAGTATTTAGTTTCCATTTTCCATTTTCACTCTTATTGTGAGTCCTTATTTGTCAAAAAAATATTGGTTTTGCTAATTTTCTGTTTCTGCTCCCAAATATCACCATGTGTCCAGATGGCTTGTTTTATTCAGTTTTTCAGTTGAAAATGCTTTCAAGAGTTTGTTGACTCCTAGCTGATGCTCAGATAAAAGCATTCTTGATAGTCAAATACAAAATAATAAATGTCTAAGTGAACAAGTTGTTATTGGAGCACCTTAATATTCCATTGTGTTTCAGGCTAAGTACATTGTTGTCATTTGGTTTTAGTTCTGTATTTGAATAGTCTGCGTCGATCAGCAGGGAAAACCAGTTTGAGTTACTGTAAACATAGGAATTTTAGCAGTGTGTTAATTTTAGCGATTTGCACAAAAGGACAGTAGCACTAATTTAAATACACTGCTAAAATACATGTTTTTGACTTATAGTCTGTTTCTCAAAAGTTTTTTTGTACTAATCTAAATCCACATGATTTGATTTGATTTAATGGGGTTTTACTTTCCGGTCAAGAATATTTCCCATGTATCGAGATGTCACCAGCTATAGGTGAAGTGCCAGAAAATTTTACCTTTGCAGTGTCCTAAGGGCAATGTGCAGGGAGGGTTCTTTTATGTGCCATGCCTGCCGTGACACAGGGCTTCAGTTTTTAGGGTCTCATCTGAAGGACCCTAAATCCATGCGAATTAGTTGAGAATGTAAATTGCGCTAAAACTTATACATGCTCGAGTCTTCCTATTACCTTTGTGGTAAAGTGATCAAGTGGTTAGAGCTTACTCAATGTCCTCTAGGTCATGGGTTTGAATGGGGACCTTTACACCATAACCCTTATATGATTATTATTATAATTTTATTCGAGGACATATTTCTGATATTTCAAGAAAGAAACCCATTTTTCTTCCACCATTATTAGTACATATGTCTCTGTTTTTGTTTCAGGTAAATTTCTGATAGAAAAAAGGGTTAGCTTAAGTCATGGCTAATTGATAATCATTTATTTCATTCCTTTCTTAACCAACTGCAGACAATCTCCCCCACCCCTGTAATAAGTCTGTATAATTTCTCAGGACTATTTCTGAAGCAATAAAAATCATTTTTTACTTTGTCGAGAAAACATCTTTAGATAGATAATTGACAATCATTTATTTCATTCCTTACTTAATCAACTGTGTGCAAGCAATCTCCCCATCCCTGTAATATGTCTGTATAATGTTCCAGCATTATTTCTGAAACAATAAAAATTATTTCTCTTTGATGAGAAAACATCTTAACATCGCTAATTATGCATAACCACCTTTACTCTTCTTGAAACCCATCTGGCTATAGGTACACAGTTTCCTTGTACCGTATTTACAGAACCTTAGTTATAGGCACAGCTACAATTCTCTTTGTAATTTTAAAATGAGAGAGTAAAAGAGAGAGAGAGAGAAAGAGAGAGAGAAAGAGAGAGGAGGCACAAACTACAGATATAGTAGTTTATCGTATAACATCTTTTTATTTATGAAAACATACTGTCTGGTAAAGAGAGTTAAACCATTAAGAGAGAGAGAGAAAGGTGTACACACTACAGATAATTTGTACCTATTAATTGTTTTTCTTATGACATCTTTTTATTTATGAAAACCTACTGTCTTGGAAAGAGAGTTAAACCATTGAGAGAGTAGAGTGGAGTGAAGAAATGGTGTTTTACGTCCCGCTCAAGAATCTTTCACTTATTTCGTGGCGGTCAGTTCTGAGATGGTGGAGGAAACTGGAGTGTCCAGAGAAAACCACCGACCTTCTGCAAGAGAACTGACAAACTTTCTCACACGAGAATTTGTCCCGAGTGGGATTCAAACCCAGGCGGTGAGAGGCACTGTGATCCGTAAGCGTGCGCTTTAGACCACTCGGCCACCGAGGCCCCCTTAAGCATTGAGAGAGAGAGAGAGAGAGGTATACACACTACAGATAATTTTACTAATTAATTGTTTTTCGTATGATATCTTTTTATTTATGAAAACCTACTTTCTGGTAAAAAGAGTTAAACCATTGAGAGAGAGAGAGAGAGAGAGAGAGAGAGAGAGAGAGAGAGAGAGAGAGAGAGAGAGGAACTCTACACTTACTTTACTTATTAACTATTTTAGTTATAACATCTGTTTATTTTTAAAGACACTCTATCTCTTGGAAGAAAGAGTTAAACCATTTCTACAGATACACTTTGGCATTTTTATATCATTGTTTTTGATTGTTAAGGCTGTTTATACATAATACATGTACACCTAGGTAACTATGCCAACTTTTAAGTTGATATTGAAGCTGTATTATATAAAGTCTGAAAATTTGTTTGTTCTACAGACAGTTAAACCTGTATATAAAGACCAAACATGAGACCTAAGTAATGTGGGCTTTATTTATAGGTAAAATTTTTATATTGGAATTCTTTTTTGGTTAATATTATCTTGACTGTGATATAGAACACCATTACTTCACTCTCCACTCCTTTTTAGCAACAAAATGAAACTTAATGAACAGATTGCACTGATCATCTTCAAATTATCTTCAGATTATACTGATCATCTTTAAATTATCTCCTGATAATACTGATCATCTCAAAATTATCTTCAGATTATACTGATCATTTTCAAATTATCCCCAGATTATACTGATCATCTTCAAATTATCTTCAGATAATACTGATCATCTTCAAATTATCTTCAGATTATACTGATCATCTTCAAATTATCTCCAGATAATACTGATCATCTTCAAATTATCTCCATATTATACTGATCATTTTCAAATTATCTTTAGATAATACTGATCATCTCCAAATTATCTTCAGATTATACTGATCATCTTCAAATTGTCTTCAGATAATACTGATCATCTTCAAATTATCTTCAGATTATACTGATCATCTTCAAATTATCTTCAGATTATACTGATCATCTTCAAATTATCTTCAGATTATACTGATCATCTTTAAACTACTTCAGATAATAGTGATCATCTTCAAATTATACTGATCATCTTCAAATTATCTCCAGATAATACTGATCATCTTCAAATTATTTCCAGATAATACTGATCATCTTCAAATTATCTCCAGATTATACTGATCATCTTCAAATTATCTCCAGATAATAGTGATCATCTTCAAATTATCTTCAGATTATACTGATCATCTTCAAATTATTTCCAGATAATAGTGATCATCTTCAAATTATCTCCAGATTATACTGATCATCTTCAAATTATCTCCAGATAATAGTGATCATCTTCAAATTATCTTCAGATTATACTGATCATCTTCAAATTATTTCCAGATAATACTGATCATCTTCAAATTATCTCCAGATTATACTGATCATCTTCAAATTATCTCCAGATTATACTGATCATCTTCAAATTATTTCGAGATAATAGTGATCATCTTCAAATTATCTCCAGATTATACTGATCATCTTCAAATTATCTTCAGATTATACTGATCATCTTCAAATTATCTCCAGATTATACTGATCATCTTCAAATTATCTTCAGATTATACCGATCATCTTCAAATTATCTTCAGATTATACTGATCATCTTCAAATTATCTTCAGATAATACTGATCATCTTCAAATTATCTCCAGATTATACTGATCATCTTCAAATTATCTTCAGATTATACTGATCATCTCCAAATTATCTCTTGATTGTACTAATAATATCTCTCAGCACATCCTCTTCAGATTATACTGATCATCTATTAATATCATCTGTCTTCAAATCATCTTTATATTACACTGATTGTCTTCATTTTATACTTATGTTTTCAGATTATACTGATATCACTTTTAGCTAATTTGTTGTTTACAAATAGAAGTGTCTTCTTTTCATATTTTTTTAAATCTGGTTACCATGGCAACATGGTTTAATGTTGGGGTTTAATGAAACTGACATTTAAAGATTAAAGATTTTAAAATAAGCAATATCTTACATGGTAACAATATATCACAAACTCATCTAATAAGAACAAGTTTTCAGAAAGATCTTTGAGGCTTTTTATATCCCCATTATGAAACAAACAGGTAATATTATTAGCTAAAAAATACATTCACAATAAATTGCAAGATTAAATTTCAAAACTTAAATAACAAAAACAACAACAACAACAACAAAATAATGAACTCGGTGTTAAAATTTCTAACAAATAGGTAAATAAGTGACTAATAAGAACTCTCTCTCTCTCTCTCTCTCTCTCTCTCTCTCTCTCTCTCTCTCTCTCTCTCTCTCTCTCTCTAAATTTTAATATTAAATTACAGTCATGAAAGTCAGAAAACTTAAAATTTTCTAACTTTTTCAGTTTCATTTTTTTTAATTCCAACCATCTTGATTTTAAAATTTAATGAATAAACAGACTTTATAGATTTTTCTTCTTGTGTTAATTAGTAAAGTTACCTAACGACATGGCAACCCCATTGATTTTTTTTTCATGGCATACATAAATAAACTGATTACTATCTTTAAAGGATGTTGTTTATTATTGATTATTGGCATTTTAAAGACCAAGGGGATTTTTTCGTGCAGATAAGTGATAAGTTTGTTTATTCAGCAGTTGATTTGGGTTTACATAGAAAAAAAAATCAAAATAAATAAACTGTTCATTAATTTACAAAATATGGCAACTTTTCTGTAAACAACTTTGATAATAAAATTCTAATGCAAAAATTGATACTCTTCTTTATGCCAGGTGGCACATAAGACAGCCACACAATCCTTCCACCCTGGACGGTCACATTTGCATGCAAATAATAAATTCACGAGGTAGTGTTAATGTGTCAGATTCCCTTTATGGCTGCATTCTTAGGATATTGTATTTGGACGAACACATTCGCATGCACATAACGAATGCACCAAACAGAAGTGTTCAGATTCTTTTAATTGTAGAAATATAAAGGTGAATTCAACCCTTTGCATATGTTTGGCGCCCATGACAACTCTGCAAAAAAAAGTGAAGGCCTAAATAGATAAATACTTTTTATTTGAATGATTTAATTTCATGTTTTCTTTCCTCAATATATAAAGCCTTGGTGGCCAGCCTTCTGGTCTAAAGCATGCTTATGGATTACAGTACCTCTCACGGCCTAGGTTGAGGTTCAATTCTTACATTCTATTTTGAAGAAGTTAATCATTTCACTTGCTAAGGTTACTGTTACTCATGTTTCCTCTTCCATTCTAGAATAGACAACCTGGACATAATTGAACAAATCACGACTTTGACTCTTTTCGACTCTTTTCTAAAATAACCACACGTTGGTCAGTCACATGGCCAATAAAGTCATTATAATACAGTTATTATTGGAGATGGGTTAAATTTTATATCATTGGACATGATTTGTATTAATGCAAAATGGTATGCAAGATGACTGCACTCTGAATATAAACTGTAATAAACTGTTAAATCATTTTAATATTATAAAAAAAATCACTTTATTGTTGTGAGTGCTTTATCAATTTTTTTTTTTTTTTTTTTTTGGCAAATTTATCACGTTTATAACCCCCAAAAACTGGTATGCAAACTTATGTACTACCATATACAGACGGTGCATAGTCACTTTATAAATATCATCTCAGGGAATTTCCGAGTGCCAAGTGAGGTTCAGCCATACAATCCTTGACAGTACTCCTCTGTTTTGTATATTAACTAGGCAATTTAAACACAACAGCTTATTCCTAAAGAAAAAAAATCTTGTTAATTTTGCATATTTGTGCTTATATTCACATCAGAAATAAAGATTGCATATCTGACTATCAGTATATATTTTTCTATGTAATCTTTTAAAACAATTTTAAAAAATGAAAAAGGAAATCAATTGGTAGTCTTTTTTGTTTTGTGGGAATTTGAAATTGGTAAATTTTAATTGGTAGTCTTTTTTTGTTTTGTGGGAATTTGAAATATGGTGAAAGTATATAAGTATTGCATATAAAGGGGGATAACTCTAAATTTTAATTGGTAGTCTTTTTTTGTTTTGTGGGAATTTGAAATATGGTGAAAGTATATAAGTATTGCATATAAAGGGGGATAACTCTAAATTTTAATCATTTACCTTGAAGAGTTTTTCTTTTTTCATATTGGTTGTGAAAGGAAAATATACAGTGTAAGAATTTAGAGTGTGTGTATTTATTGATTAAGACAACATAAAAGCTATTTAATAAATTTTGTGAAAATTTTTACACCTATTATAAAATAAAATACTTTAATGATTATTACCAGCTCACCTTTGCAAAGTGCTAAAGAGCAATTGTCATACCCCCACTCCCCCATCCCCACCCCAACCCCTGACACTCACATCAGTATACATGTCCTATGTTAAGTTTATGGTGCAATGCCTAAAAAATGATGCATCCATTTAGGTGAGCTATCTGGTTGCATTTGGTGTCCTCTAAACAAAATTCTGATTTCAGTTTTAAAGGGCAACATTTTTCAGGTGACCTATTTGGTTTCACTATCTTCTTAGTTTACAGTATTTATTTTAATTAGGGATTGCATATTTTGTTTGACCCATTGCATTTAGGGCAACAATGATGGTCACTTGAATGGAATTTATCATACAATGAAACTTTAAAAGGGTGATTTCCCCCTCTCCCCCCCCCCCCTTTTTGTTTGAAGTTAAGTTTTGAGTTTAAAACAATTAAAAACCCAATCAGAGCTAGAATTTTATGTCAGGCCATTTGTCCAATACCGAAAGTTTCTTTACATTACAAAGTCATGATAGTGTTTAATTTATTTATGGACATTGGTAATTCTAGAGCACCTTTTAAAGAATGATAACTCTTCCTCATTTGATGCTGCGTTGGAGAACATTGGGGTAATTGTATTTAAAGGCAATTCAGCCCTTTTAACAAGGGGTCTCATTGGCAGAGTGGTCTAAAGCGAGCGCTTACTGATCACAGCACCTCTCACTGCCTGGGTTTGAATCTCACTCGGGACAGATCCTAGTATGAGATAGTTTACCAGTTCGCTTGCTAAAGGTCGGCGGCTTTCTTTAGGCACTCTGGTTTCCTCCACCATCCCAGAACTGACCACCTCGAAAATGAGTGAAAAAATCTTGACTGGGGTGTAAAACACCATTACTCCACTCCACTCTTTTTAACAAGTGACCTTAAGCCACTTAGGCATTTATTTCAAGGGCCTGGTCATAAAATGCTTGAAAAAAAAATTAACATCAGTAAATATCAATGTATCATTTTTAAACAGCATTCCTAAAATCTTGAATTATTTAGATGTAAATGGGAATAAGTTTGTCAAAAACTTTTTTTCTCCTGTCTCAGTGTACACGTATATTGTTTCCTCCACAGTCTGTTAACTCTTATTATCTCAAAGCAAGTGACAAAATTCTGACTGATATCACTTTGCAGGCTTTTGATAAGTTTTCCAGAGTTATCTCTCTTACTTTGCATGTCATGTGTTTGAAGTTCATTCAATTAGAGAATCTAAATCAAAAGGTCACTAGCCTTACTGCCAGCAGTAATGGAGATGGTTGCATGACTTTTTTTTTTTTTAACATTAAGTTTATCACTAGTTTATTATTAAGTTTTGAGATGAGATTTAATTACATTTGCGTGTACACTCTAACTAAAAGTGATAGTGAAGATGTTATTTATATGCAGTGTATATATAGTTTATGTATAGGTTGGTTAATAGAATTTGTAACACAGGCAATGTGTGTTTGTATAAGAATGTAATTGGCACAATTAATCTGTTTTCTGCCTTATTTATTTTTTTTTTTTTTTTTTGTAAATAGGTATTAGGTTATGTACATTATAGCGAGGCTTCCATGGGATTTGGTTAATTTCCTTTTTCATTCACAAATAAATCCTTTGTGGGTACATATGAAACTGTAATTCTAGTTAAGCACAGCACCAAAACATGCCAAAATGCATTAGAAACATGATGCACTTAAATGAGAACAACAAAATAGCCATACCCCGTAGCAACCCTACATGGCCATATTTTTGCTACCTGTGGTGTTTATATCTTTAAAATGTTTGACTACCAGTAGATAAGTTGTATCAGAATGTCAATATTTACTTTATGTTCATGTTTTCAAAAACATATATCTATTTAAAATATTGACTGGACCCTTTTTTTATCTCCTCATATTAGTCACATGAATGACCTTGACATTTAAGTTACTTTTGTTGTCAACAATGTATGATGTTTATGTTTTGAAGAGGTTTGGTTTTTATTGATTCATTTCCACAAGGTTAAAGAGTTTAAAAGATCTAGCATTTGTATGATTTGTTTAGTTTTAGTTGTTTTTTAGTACCAGATTACAATAATATATGAGTAATAGTATGACGATTCTTTTTAAAAATAGATTTTTTTTTTTTTTGTTTTGTTTTTTTTGGTATATAAATATTTTAAAATATCCCAACAAAACAAAACAAGTGAATACACATGTATTCATGAAACTTGAGATAGGATTCTGACCTCAAACAGGTACCGTGATATCCAATAAAAGGAATGAATTTTTAAAAATAACAAAATTCTTTCAAGTTCATTTTACCAAGATTATAATTTAAATTATATTATAATTTTTCGAGTCAATAATCTTTGATGTGTATAAACCATATAATAAGATTGATGCCAATCTGTCGCCTACTTTTATCTCACGGGAAGGGGAAAGGGATATCGATATTCTTAGCCTTTACAACTGTAAAACTTGTTTGGAACAATTTAAGACTCTAATATATAGGTCCAGAAAAATTCACTGACCTACCATTCTAAGAAATTTCGATTGCTTAATATGTCGGTTTAGAAATATCTAAACTAGTGATTATATGCAATGTGGTTTTTAAGATTCAATATTGCCTGACCTTCTATCATTTCATTCTTGTTAATTTCCATATAAGGTGCCTTGGTGGCTGAGTTGTTAAAAGTGTGTGCTCATGGAAAACAGTGGATCCTATTGCCTAGGATGAAATTCAACTTTGGACAAATAAATCAAGTGTGAGAAAGGCAATCAGTTTGCTTTCCAAATTCTGTGGTTTTCTCCAAGCACTCTGCTTTGTCCATCTTTCCTGAACTGCCTATGTTAATATAAGTGAAAGAATCTTGACTTGGATTTAAAAAGTGTAAAAACCACTTTGCTTTTGCCTATGGATTAAAGGTCCTAGATCAAATCCAACTTGGGATTTTTTTTTTTTTTTTTTTTTTTTTTTTTTTTTTTTTTTTGTATTTACATATAATTTTCTTTCAAGTATGTTTATTATTTTTTTTTTTTTGTATTTACATATAATTTTCTTTCAAGTATGTTTATTATTCAGTTTCTTTGTTTTCTGGTAGATGAATGAATGTATAGGATTAAGAACACATTTGTTTGTTTTTTATTTATTGTCTTTAATTTTAATTTTAATTGCTCATTATTTATTTTTTGTTTATTTTCTGTATTTTCAGGTAAGTTTGCTGGGTTTTTTTTCAAACTAGTTTTGGAGGTGATAACATTCATGGTAAATGAAAGTGAAAAAAAAAGTTTGGTGAATTTACCGAAGTCGTTACTAACAAGTACAGTCAGTATAAAATTGAAGTTTAAATTGGATTAATACAAGTATAATTTTTTTTTTTTTTTTTTTTTTTTTTTTTTGTAATTTATTTATAATAATAATAATTATTATTATTATTATTATTTTATTTTTTTTATTATAATATATATAATATAATAAACTTTTTTTTTCTCTTTTCTGAGCACATCTGTTTCCTTCACAATCTAGTAACTGATTGCCTCAATGTACTTGTAAGTAATAAAAAAAAAAAATCTGGAGGCGTAAAACACGAAAAATTCACTCCCGATCATCAATCTAATTTCTGTATTTAATTTTATCCTGTAGTGCATTAATCAGGACAACAACAAATTAAAAAAAGCCTTAAAATTCTGTAATTAAATGAACTAATTTCCTATACAGCTGTCACATCTTTTGTTTGCATTTTATATACATTTATCAAACAAGCTTAATTAAAAGCTAGCTATTTTTGTATATTATCATACCTGATCTCGAGAGTAGGATGTTAGGGATTCGAATGAGGACCAGTTCAAACACTTTCTGGCCTGGTAACAACCTAACAACCAACCTCTGTAGAGTACCAATTAAAAATACCTGTTGTCTCCAAACAGACAAATGCAAATATTGTAACTTCCTTTCACATAAGATTTTAAAAAATATCTTCTATGAATCCAGTAAAATCACTAAAAATAGAGAAATTGAAAATGATTTGGTTTTACAAAAGGAATATGAAAAAAAATATACATGTATTTAACCAATAATAACTAACACCTTTGCTAAGCCAATTTGCTCATCAATTTTGGGCTTTGATCTTAGTTTCAATGATTTGGAGTCACTGAGACTACAGTTACCTTCTTTTGGAAGGACCTCAGCCCATCAAAAGGTTAATCAAAAGCATATTTGTCAGTGCTTATTTAATTGGTAGCGAAATTGAATGGAGCAATATGAAATTAAATGGCTTGCTCAAGAACACACTGGCAGCCCAGCTAGGGATTAAACCCATAACTGTTGAATCATTAGTCTGTGTGACCTTAACCTTAATGGTTATGCCTCCATTAACTTGAGCAGCGATTGTTCAAAATCAGGAATAAAACTAAAATTTTTAGGTGTAAGCCAAAGAAAATTAAGAGTCATTAGGAATACCAGAAACAGACATTGTTTTTTTCTTTCTATTTTATTTTCCTTGTCTACAGTTGACTGGTCAGAGTTGTATAAATAAATTCGAATTACAGTATATTGATTAGGCTGATAAAAATCTGAATGAGTGTGTGCAATATTAAGCATTTATTGTCATCAGTGTATGCAAATCTTTGTCTAAGTAAATAAAAACATGTTATCAAGGGAGATGTATTTTTATGTATCGGATATTTGAATGATTTGAAGCAAAAAAAAAAAAAAAAAAAAAAAAAAAATATTCCTAATATGTTACTATATTTCCTTTAATTAATGTTATTTTATGTCCTTAAGACAGATTACATGCAGTAATTTTTCAAACTTTTTTTCCTTACTTTTTAAGATAAACAAAATTTGTTTGAGAATGTTTACAAAAATGAAACTTGGATCAAAAGTGAACAGCAAAAGTCAGACTACGATTAAGAACAGTCACTACCAATTTTAAAGTCTTGGGCAGACCCGGCTGTGGTTTGAATCCCTGTCTTCCCACTTACGAAGCGAGCACTGTACCAACTGAATTACCAGTAATCGTAGTCTGACTTTTGCTGTTCACTTTTGATCCAAGTTTCATTTTTGTAAACATTCTCAAACAAATTTTGTTTCAGCATTAATGCGTTCCTTATGTAAATTCCATTAAGCTGATGTGTGAAGTCTTCTGGCTCATTGATGTACAGAATTTCTTGATCATCTGATTTATGGTTCAGCATTTTTTTTTTTTTTTTTGTTCTTTGTTGTTTTGAATTTTTTGTCCAACATATCAATGGAAATCCCATGATACCTTGGATTTGTGGAAGTAAGTCTGTAATTGACATCTTAGTTGACTTTAAAAGAGACATATTGTCTCGTTGATAATCGGAGTAAATTAGACTTATATTATCTATGACAAGTTTATGACAACAATAACTTGTGATATCATCTGTATATCGGTGGTCTTCATCAATTTACATCTTCCCTAGAGGGTCAGTTACTAATGACCAGCTGGCTTTGAAAAGGTCAGTCACTTTAATTACAGAGGAAACATCTACTAAAATGAAATAAGCCAATTTCAAAAGTAAAGATTGCCTTAAAGCCATATTTGAACTGTTGACATTTTCTAGCTTTGAATAGCTATAATGATGCTGATCATCAGCAACATTTAACAGTATTTCATTCATCCATTCGATCATTCATTTATCTATTCATCCATCCATCCATCCATCCATCCATTCATTCATTCATTCATTCATTCATTCATTGCCATAATGTAAAGGCTTTTCCTCAAGCTTTTGGCATAAAATATAAATGAATTGTCAGTTTATCTTTAAAGAAAACTTTCACCCCAGAAGCCTGATTCACTCTGTTTGCCATCTATAATTTGTTATTGATAATTTTGTTTTACAAGGAAGTATTTCAAACTCTTGAGAATTAGTTGATTGAAGATCAAATATGTTATACTAGTATGTTGGAAAATAAATGGCTGCATTACACTGTAAAATAGTAAAATAGTATCAGGGTTATGATTTAGAAGCCATTATCACTTAAGTGTATACCCTCAACGAGACGATTTACATCATATTCCTGTAAATGACATATCTTTTAGGAAATAATTCTCGAGCTCAATCCTTTGGGAAATATTTTAAAAGCTGGGTATTTTTTCTGTTGTTTATAAAACTGTTTTATTGTTATGGCATCATCCTGATTTAGAACTTGCCAGGGACTGTAGTTCCAGGAACTGACCTTGTGGTATGTAAAATACCTATAGCTACATCCACCCATCTCCCTTTTGATCCTGAAGTTCATAGTAATAGTTGTTTCTTGGTTTGGCATGTGTGCTTTAGAAAACTTAAAAATACCTTTTACTCCTTAAATATTTGGGTAAAAAAAACCATCAAATTGAACCAGAAAGATTATATAATATATAAGCCACATGGTTTTATTTTAAGACACACTTTAGTAGCTCACTTGTCAATGGTTGATTGTTCTCTTATGGGTTTTAAGTTTTTGACCACTTTTATATGGGTAATGATCCAAATTGAGACATAAAACACCATTCCAACTCACCCAGATAGAGTGTACACATTTCAAACCAAGTTTATATTCACTGTGTTTTTATATCGGAGACAATTTATATTTATATTTAGATAAATGTTGCCACTGGTATGATACAAAAAAAAATTAATACTCATAAAAATATTTTATAGTATTATTTTGTCACGGACAAATATCAATATAACTGAAAACAGAGATGATTGCTATTTTTACTGTTATTTTTATAGCTCCAAAAAATTTTTGCATGCTTACCGATCACAGTGCCTCTCACCGCCTGGGTTCGAATCCCACTCGGGACAGATCCTAGTGTGAGAAAGTTTGTCAGTTTGCTTGCCGAAGGTCAGTGGTTTTCTCCAAGCATTCCGGTTTCCTCCACCATCCCAGAACAGATCGCCTCGAAATAAGAAATAAGTGAAAGAATCTTGAATGGGGCTTAAAAACACCATTACCCCACTCTACTCCAAGAAATTTTTTCCCCTGGTTTTTTTTTTTTTTTTTTTTTTTTTTTACTATTCAATTCAGTGACATTTTATATTGACGATATTGACATAAAAGTTCTTCCTTCATTCCTTCAAAGGGTCTTGGATGGCTGAGTGGTCATCCTACGGATCACAGCGTCTCCCATCATCTGAGTGGTCTTTATTCAAAGAATTTGCTAATGTACCACAGTTTCGCTCACTGTCTAGGTTCAAATCCTACTCAGGACAAACCTTAGTGTGTGATTTGTCAGTTTGTTGGATAGATAGTTGACCTTGATAAGAGACACATTTAGCTGCTTGTTCTAAAATGTCATTAAAATGACTTTAGTGAATTCTAAAGCACCTTAGAACAATGCCTTCATGTAAACAGTTCAGAGACAAATGTGTAAATTTTACAACATCTTAAAACAATGCCTTCAGGCTTTTTGTACTGAGACAAAGGTGTAAATTCTACAGCACCTTAGAACAATTCCGTAATGCCTATTGTTTAGAGACAAAGGTGTAAATTTTACAACATTATTGAACAATGCCTTTATGCATATCTTACTGAGATGGGGCCTTGGTGGCCGAGTGGTCTAAAGTGCACGCTTACGGATCACAGCGCCTCTGACCACCTGGGTTTCGAATGACATTTGTGACAGATCCTAGTGTGAGGAAGATTGTCAATTTGCTTGCCGAAGGTTGGTGGTTTTCACCAGGTACTCTGGTTTCCTCCACCATTCCAGAACTGACCGCCTCGAAATAAGTGGAAAAATCTTGACTGCGGCATAAAACACGGTTACTCCACTCCACTCTTATGGTACTGAGACAAAGGTGTAAACCTCAGACAAGCCGTTAATAAAAATAACTTATTTTTTTCCAGGCAATATTAGTTAGACCGTACATGTTTGATATAATTGTTTATCAGTGATTTTAAATCAGTATACAGAATGTAACAAGAAGCTATATTTTAGATAGCATTGCTTTAGCATGTAAATCAGCTGTTGAAAATCTGAAACTGCATATTTAATTGATGTATGCATTTCCAGAATTATTTTCTAGAATTAGAGGTTGATCTAGTTTTTGTCAAGCCTGGCATCGCCACAAGGCGAGACTTAGCTGTTACTTTTCGGGTGTCGTCAGTGGCGGCATGTCAAAATGTGAAAGTTTATGTAAAAGTAATTTATTTTCTACTTGATCAAAAACTAACTAGGCAAGACATTTAAATCTGTGGAATTCTTGTTTATCTTTATAGATAGATCTAAAATTGTAATGAGTCGATTATGACATATATTGTAAAGTGATAATAATTACTTTGGCCTCAGCTGAAAATATATAACTTTCATTTGGAAGATAAACACTTACTGAGTTTCTTAGTATCATAGCGATATAAGTTGCTGTAAATTTCCAAATACAGAAAATGCTAGATTAATATATCAGATGCAGAAATTTCCAGAATTTTCTGTTCATTTTTAAGTAAACTCTAGTTTGGTTTATATAACCAACATTCATTAAACAGAGTCATTGATCAGAAATATCTCAATTAAGGGCTTTTAACTAAATCCAGAAAAAAACTGCCTCAGCTGGCTTGAGAACGTGTCTTCCATCAGATATATAAAATTGTATCTGCAATCATGGAAATTTCTGATATTAACCAGTTACCATAGGTCTGAATCTTGTGTTAGATGATTACACATTAAATAATATGTCAGTAATATGTTCAAATACATTTTATGAATAGTTGTAATTGGTGTCTAAATTTTTCAAATTTTATTTCTTCAAGTTCTTGAGTAGTTTATTGGATATGTATTTTTAAATGACTCAGTTAAAATCATTTTTCTGTAAAGAGACATTCCTATTTAAGATGTTGGATAATCTGGAGAAAACTAGAAACTGTTCATTGGCTAGTGACTTCACAAACTTTTTCTCAGCAGGATCCAACTTAGTGGGTTTCAAACCTGGACAGTAACAATCTGTAAGACTTATTTTAGACATTTTAGAGTACGTAGCCAATGAGGTCCTCTCTTCAGTAACTAGCTGCTTGGAACCAATTTATCATTACTTATGATTCTTTGTCTCGCAAAAAATTGATAATCATAGTAATGATGTTAACAAAATGAAAAACAGTGTATCTTATTTATTAATCAAACCAATTACTTGTATGTGCGGAGGGAAATATTGTCTCGATCAACAAGCTAGACATTAAAACAACCCGTAATTTACGTTGTTTTGTTTTGATCTTTTGATCTAATGACAGCGTTTCATTGTTCAAAAATCGTGTTTTCTCCTGTATTTTATTCGTTTGTCTTTTATACATTATAATTATGAGATCTGATTACCCAGTCTGAGTTTTTTTATGTTACCTTCTTAGTAGACAATCAGGATTGCCTATAATATCATACATAGTAGGGTACTTATTTCCTCGTAAGAAAAAGCAATACTTTTCTAAAACAAAAAATCAAAAATAGATAAATCACTATGAAGTTGGCAGTACCGTTACACCTCATTTTACACTCACAAATCATTAGTCAAATTTTTGGCATTATGGCACGTATTTATATTTTATAGTAGTCAAACATGATTGCATAACTTGAAGCTATCTTATTTAATGTCTATATACAATAAAGTTTATTCAGGATTCAATGTCACTATTTTCAATTTTTCAATTTTTCTTGGTCAGTGAAAAACCATAATATTTAATGTCATTGACAATTTAAAATTACAAAGGCCCGAAAATAGGATTTATTTTCACAAAAGTCAAATTTGGGCAACATAGATATCTACCCTATTTATAGTTTCAGTTTTACAGTCTTATTGAGTTGAGTTGAGCAATGGCATTTAATATATCCAAGTCAAGATTCTTTCACTTATATAGAGACAGTAAGTTCTGTTATGGTGGAGAAATTAGAATCTCCTCAGGCAGAATTTGAACTTTTATGGTAAGATGCACTGTGGTAGCTCAGTTGGTAGAGTGCTCGCTCTGTAAGTGGAAGGTCGAGGGTTTCGAACCCCGGCCGGGTCTTACCCAAGACTTGAAAGTGGGTAGTGACTGATTCTTTCACCAAGCACTCAGCATTACGAAATGAAAGTCACAGTTCTATCTGATGGGAACTTAAAATAAACAAGGTCCCGAGTCATGGCAGGCATGGCATGATAAAGAACCCTGCTGTATAATGCCATCAGCACAATGCACTTCTGCACTTTCGCCTATACTGATGACGTCTCGATATAAGTGAAATATTCTTGACTGGGACGTTAAACACCATTACTCAACTCAACTTCTGTGTATATATGTGAAGTATATACCAGTAAAGTCTAATGTAGGATGACATTTATACCTGTAGAGAGAAAGTAAGAATGTTATGATGGAAGCCAGCCACCCATCCATCCACAGATGGTTATGTCATAGGTTTCTTTTGTTTGGCTTGGGACCAATATAACACATTATTTTTTTATTTCTGAGTCAGTGATTTACGCACTCTAAAAATATCATAAGCACTTCTCAGTTACAAGAAGAATAAACTGCACTTGTAGATTTATACTTGTATAAAAACGTACACACACACACACACATACACACACAGAGAGAGAGAGGTTTATGTAAGTTTACATTCATGATTAGGTTGCATTGTTTGCAGTCTATATAATTTAGAAACATAAAAGGTTTACAAAGTGATCAGTTTACACTGGTTGCACTGTAAATAGTTTAGACAGGTTTACTCAGTTGCACTAATTGACAAGTTTACTGTGATTGCACTGTATATAATTTAAACAGGTTTACTCAATACATGTAATCAGTTTACACTGGTTGCACTGTATATAATTTAGAAAGGATTACTTAGGGATCAGTTTACATTGGTTGCACTGGTTGTATTGTACACAATTCAGACAGGTTCACTCAATAATCAATTAACATCAATTACACTTTGTAATTTATACAGGTTTGCTGAGGGGTCAATTTACATTGGCTGCACTGTATACAATTAGACAGGTTTCCTTAGTGATCAGTTTACATCAATTACACTTTGTAATTTAGACAGGTTTCCTTAGTGATTAGCTCACATCTGTTACACACACATAGTGACAAAATTATTTTGGTGTTTTGAACAACTGAAACATTTGGGCGCTTTTCTAACGCAAGCTTGCAAGCACTGGGAAATCACATAGGTTTATTCGATAATATGTTCATCCACCACTCCTTTTTCATATATATATATATATATATATATATATATATTAGGGATGGACAAATCGGTCCAAATTGATTAATCGATTAATCTTCAAATGGTATGAACAATTAATCAATTAAATGCATTTACTTAATTATTATATTATGTATTACTTATGCTGTACTAATATCTGCCATACATGTTAGTATATATAATTTAACACCTATATGCTTACAGCTTATGGTAATAAAATTAAATTGAATTGAATTGAATTGAATTAGATACAGGAGGAATGCCTAAACTATTGTTAATATAATTTTTAACATTTGATGAAACAAGTTTACATTACATTGACAAATGCTGTAAATTTTACAGATACCTTGTGACAGCTGATTGAATGATTATTATTAACTCTGACGTGAATAATTTAACAGCCCATCTTAATTATATAATACACACTTTCACATTTAAAATCGTGTGTAATACCTGACATTTTACATGTTAAAATTTAAATACGTTAAAGATTTCCAGATAAAATATTTATAATCCTTCTTTGTATATCACAGAAAACATGAAAACCATTGGGATATATTCACAATATGCTTTCTGCTTGTTGGAAATAAACTATGTTTATGAAACTTTGTTTATTGATCAGTAACTTCGTTGCTCACTGCATGATATCATCTGCGGGATTTATTGAAATCCCGAAACAGCAGTACATAACATATAACAGCATTTTAAATTTTTTTTCAGTGACATCAAAATGTACAATGCACAATCAAATCTAACACGAACTGGTTCACAATTTACTAGATATGCTAATTCTTTTATTGAGTTGAGTATGTATTGAAAACAGTTTTTTTTTTTTTTTTTTTTTTTTTTGAAAAGTCGGTAGAAATTTATAAGTGAACTGTAAGCTATTGTCCTTTGTTTGGTAATTTTTAAAGATAAAACTTTTAGACATAACACCAGATCAGGGTGTTTCTAACCATATACATTGAGGGGACTAGAATGTTGACAGGTTCACATAGTGCCAGAATCATGTGACTAGGGGAGTGGTATGCTTGTCTGCAGCATACTTACTCAGTGAGTTTAGTACCTTAACGAGTCACACTCAGTGCATGCTAGCATGAGTGACAGACCTTAATATACACTGGCACATCTCAAACGTACAATAACGTGTTCTTAGATTAATCCTTAAAGATTAAAAACTGTGCTCGTATCGCAAATAGTTAAAAATTACTGATATGATGTTAAACAACATGAAAACAAAACTAACATTCTACATGTATTTAGGTGTCCCATTCATGCAAGATCCCAATGTGTTTCAGAGTTTATGGGTTTGCCTGAAAAAAATGTCAATGGTTTTCTCTGGGTACTTCAGTTCCTTCGAGAAATGACTCCCTTAAAAAGTCATCTGTTCTCATTTAATGATAAAATACCATTCTTTTCACTAATATCAGTAAACTGTTTAAGTTTTAAACCTAAAATTAAAAAAAAAAATACATGTATATTAAAATTTAGAAAAAGAAAGGTAATGATGATGTATGGAATTTTCATAACATCACTAAAACTGTGTGTACACCCATGTTTCAAATATCGCCAAAAAATAAATAGATAAAAATAAATAAAAATGGTTGTTCAACAGGAAGTAAAAATTATATTTTTTTAGTGAATAAAGTTATGCATGATGACATATGCATCAGTATGTATGCCTTTATATATACAGAACAAAAGGTGAAGGTTTTTAAACTGCTGGGTTTTTTTTATTTACACAGGGTTTATATACATATATAGATGGTTACGCTGGATTGTGGGTCAATCATTAGAACTCTTATATATGTATGTTGTTAGCCTTGATAATATCACAAAGCATTTTATCAGACGGAATACTTTGATAAGTACATGTACTAAGTTTATTAGTATATTATTATATTGGACTTAATAGCAGCTAAGTACAACCATGTCCCACCATCGACAAGTAAGCTTATTTTCTTAAAATATATATAATTACAGTTTTATGTAAAACTTATCTGGCTTGTATCTGCATTTTACTTGCGTATATATCTTGATTGTAAACTTGGCGGGGTTATATTGGGCAATATGGTGTGTTTAGTTTACTGCAACACGTGGATGAGGTGTTGACTTATATAAACCATTTTTTAGACTTGTCTTTGGAGTTTTTGATTTGTTTTAATTTCTTCTAAACTCTGTTCACAGGATATTTAAACAAAATAAAGGCATTTGGGTGGGGAGAGATTTCACTTTATGAAATATGTGGGAAATCTATTATTAGTTTTTAGGTCGATAGGTAAGGTTGTGTTTGGTTGGTTCATGTTCGAGTTAGACCTTCACAAAACAGCTCTTTCCAGAATTGTCTCATTTGGGAACAAATTTTCACTCTTATCCAATTTGAATTTTCGAAATAATGATCAAAGGTACTAACTACTAGGATATCCCCCCCCCCCCAATAAAATAATTAACAGGTGATAATATTAACAATCTATCAGTAATTTATTTGTTACAAGGTCATGTGGGTTTAGAATAACATGGGGGTCGAAAGGATTGTATTTCAACGGTGTGCTACATGTAAATATTAAACAATGTATTAGAAAGTTTCAAAAATAGAGCTAGGTTATTTTACAAATGTTGTATAAACATTTTAATGACATAGAGGTCAGGTCACCACAATATAACATAAAGTGCTGACAGAAATGTGATATGAAACAAATGGGTCTTGAATAATTGCTTTGTTGGCTCTGAGGTAGATCTAGAATGTCTGCCACAGAAGCAGAAGGTCATGGGTTTGAACCTTGCCCTCGACCATCACTCAACCTCTGTGTTATAACTAATACATGTACTACACAACTCATGATATAAAACATTAGTTTGAGGACAACCTGTCAGGTACTGATCACCTCATACCAATTGTCCCATTCTGTTTGTCACAAACAATTTTTTATTGAATACTTTGCTGTTGGATTTTGAGAAACTTGTGAATGCTTACTTGTAGATCTACTGAAAGGATTTGTTGTTTTTTTCTTTATGGTGGATGGGATTTCTTACAGATTGTGAGAGGGGGAAGGGGGGGGGGGTGGGGGGCACGAATAATATTCTTATATTTGGCATAAAAACATTGTTTACAAAATAATATACCTATACATGTTACAGTTTCAAATAGTTTGTTGTTGTTGTTGTCTTAAATGTTCAGTTGTTTGTGTTTGCAATGTTTCTTTGAACTTGAACAAGATTTATCTGCATTTACTTATACATGTAACAGGTTCTGTTGTGTATAGGTATAATAAACTTACATTATAATAGGTAAATTAATGATTAATTAATGACTCAATTAGACCAGAAGGTCAGATTCATGTCTGTCAGAAATTTACATATACATGTACTATAATGTGTAGGCTTCAGTTTAAAAGTTATAAGAAAAACAGCCATAAGAATTTGCATATCTCGAACATTTTCGACATTAAGTATAAAATGAACTCTGGACTTTGAAACAGTTTTAAAAAGCTATAAAAACTAATATAGCCATGAATAGCTGCAATAATGCTGACGCAGCTTTAAAAAAATTCACTCCCTCACTCACAATTAAAACCCAATAAGTCTAAAATGTTTAAGATCAAAAAAGGAAGTGAACTCTAGATGTTTGCAATAAATTGCCATAAAAAAGTGCAAAAGCAAGCAAGCCTTCAAATATGTTACTTATAGAAGTTTTCCCAATCAGACAAAGCTAAACTCTAGATTTAAGCTACAAGAAGCTGTTAATCTGTTATGTAAAATTACTGTTACAGTCACCTAAGGTATCACATCATATTTTGGCATTTCTTCATATGAGTCACTTAATTTTATTACAACTATGATGTAACTATAAATAATAATATTGTTTAAGATGTTCCATCTGGAAGGGGGCGTTAAAATACTAGGTCATCCCCATCAAAATTATACAGGAAACAATTTATTGTTATGTAGTTGATAACTTTAAGAAGCTCAATTAACATTAACTATTTTTAAACATGAGGAAGTGGCTGGTTGGTTGTAATGTTGTTTAACCTCACATCAGCAATGTTTCAGCAATAAACAAAGAGAGTAAGTTTATTGATCTTTAGAGATTATGTTAGAACAAGTTCATATATGCATGAGATGTTTGAGTGTGTTTTATAGTTTGCATTTTACTAGCATGCTTTCAGGATAACTTTATTGTGCTAGCTCTTTGAGTCTGTATGCCACAGACAAGCATACCTCTCCTGAAAGCACATTATTCTGACAATGAACCATCTGACTTTGTCTTTATAGTGCCTAGTGCCAAGGAAAGCCCTTCTGCTCTTGAAGCTAACACTACCTCTGAGCAACCTGGGTGGACTCTCAAGTTCTGCAGGGCTTCAGTGGCCAAGTGGTCTAAAGCATATGTTCACAGATAACTGCACCACTTACCGCCTAGGTTTAATCCAACTTAGGCTGATCCTAGTGTGAAAAAGTTTGTAAGCTTGCTTGCTGAAGGTCAGTGTTTTTCTCTAATCACTCCTGTTTCCTCCACCATTCCTAAACTGACTGTCAGTCCTCCTTTCCTCCACCATTCCTAAACTGACTGTCAGTGTAAGGCAAAGAATCTTGCATAACACTACTAATCCATCCATCCATCCGTCATCTGAAGTGTAGCCTCTCACTGCTTAAATTTAAACTGTACTGAAGCTGTCAGAGTGTAATTTTTTTCTCAGATTGGTTGTCAAAGGTTGATACTTTTTACCATGCATTTACTATGGTTTGTTCCTCTGTCCTAAAACTCTTGACTGCCTTAATATAAATTAAAACATCTTGAACATTATAAGCATCACTACTCAGCTTCGCTATGTTTAACTGTTGTTCATTTCATGGACAGATTACATAAAATGAAATCGAAAGAGAAAACTACTTAAGTTTTTTTCTGAAATTTAATAAATCTGTGAAGATTACAACATTGTCATGATGCATAGATACAATTAAGATAAAATGAATTTTAATATTTTTTTCAGAAATTAAATGAGTCAGGGAAAGAGATTATAACATTGCCATAGTGCTTATAGGTTCAATTAAGATAAAATGAATTTTAAGATTTTTTTATGGAGAATTAAATGAGTCAGTGAAGAAGATTACAACATTGTCCTAAATTCTAGAAACAATTAGGGAAATAGTGGTTCATTTTTTGATTAAAAAATTTGTAACATAATGATTTTGTTATTGGAAAAAAACGTGTTACTGGTGTGACTTTGATTCTTAAATTTGCTATGCAATTAGTTTATTACAATTTAGGTATACAATTTCATTCCTGTGGCATTTTAGCATTTTGATCTTCTCAGCTGGTGATGTGCTTTTAAGCAATGAAGTAATTCTTTAGATTCAAAAGAAGATTTGATTATAATATTAGCTTTATGAAATTACAAAGCAACAAGTTTGCTAACTCTGATGACTTCTGAGTTGTTCGGTGTTTGCCATTAGATATTTATATTCTGTCATCTTTCACTCATTTAATGATTCCAATCAAATTTCAAATAGTTGGCACTTTGCAATCAAATTTCAGGAATAGGGCATCCTGTTAATTATTTTTTATGTTTGTTTGAAATAATCATAAAGAACTTTAGGTCACCTGTTTTAGGTAAAAAGTAATGGTGATTTACACTTATTTGAGATTCATTCACTTATTTCAAGGATGTCAGGTCAGGAATTGTGTAGGAAACCAGAGTACCCACAGAAAACCACCAAGCAAACTGGCAAACTTTCTCACACTAGGATTTACCAGAGTGGGAATCAAGCCTAGGAAATGAGATATGCTTCGTTCTATAAACATTTGTGTTTAGTCACTGAGGCCCCCACATACGAAAGACCGTCATGTCGTACCTCAAAGTTTCTCTGTTTTGTAGACTAAATCTGAAGGTTAGCTAACTGTTTTGCTAATAAATAAAGGTTTATTTTTTGTGTTGTAAGGTTTTAAGGTTTGTAAAATGATAATATTTAGGGTTAAGAGATGTTTGTAGAAAAATGGAAAATTAAAAAACCCTTATTAACAGATCGGATTATTTTATATGAATGTATCTTTATAATAATCTTAATAATGTAGGTCACAATTTCGAACCGTACAACATGAAGAAATGTTTAATTGTTTAAAAGTACACAGGTTAATATGCATGCATAAATATATGTGTAATGTATATAGGTGACAATTTTATGTATTAGAACACGAGGGTCATTGTTTTAACTGCAATAATTTGATGTTTTATCGTAGTTGAAATACACAAGAATAATACAATACACAAAAAAGATTAATAGATTACAGGATATTGACACATTTAGCACTATTTTTGTGTTCAACTAAAAGACACAGTTCATTACGATCTTACCAGAATTTATAAACAATGGATTAAGCTGTCAGTTAGCAGTATTCGGTAATTGATTTTTTTTCCCCAATGCTTTATGAATTCTTAAGCTTATATAGACTCAGTAATTTTTTTAAAAATATGTACAATTGACATCTTTTTGCACTGAAAGAATTAAGTTGAACTAGATAGGCAAGTGGGAATGATTTCTGTATTTAAATTTTAAGTGGGGAAATAAATGAAGGAATCAAGCCATTTTGAATAATTCAGTAAAAAAGAAATCCAAAAATTCACATAGAATTTAATAGGGGTTAAAAAGGAAGTCCTTCCAGCAATCAATATTTTGATCTTTTTACATTAGAAAAAATTACATGCAGCCATTTGTTTTGTAAAGAAGATGTCCAGAAAGGTAGCAGTATTGAAAAATAGATTGAAGTAGCTATATAAAAATTGAAAACTGTAAAAAAAAGAACTGTGCTTAAAAAAAAAAAAAATTAAGATCTTTAAATGGTTTGTTAAGATTTATTGTTTCAGACATTAGCTTAAAAGCCTATTGCAAATTCTTGAATCAGTTACTATACTTCATCATCTGTCTGTTGTGAACATGCAAGGATTTTAAAGATCTACAGTAGACTTGCATTTAGAATAGATTATATATATATATATATATATATATATATATATATATATATATATATAAAAGGAATCATTTCAACTTAACACTGATTGAATGATCTGTAGAGTATTCCTTAAAAGGGTATATACAATTTATAAAACCAATTTGTGAATCTGTTGACCTTGACCTTTTTCAGTCAATATCTCTGGTGAATTGGGTTCCAGTAAATCATTATAAGTCTCCTCTTGACATTTGATATCTTGGATGTCTTTGTTTTAAAATGTCAGGGATAACTAAACTCTAAGTTATTTATTTGGTCTCAAAGGTTTTTATTTTATTTTTTTTTTTCTATTTGAAGTTAAAACCCTGGTAAATCATGGGATGTTAAAGCTTTTATTTCAAAATTAAACTATATAACAACAATTATACTGGTATGCAGTAGGTTTTAAAATGTCAAGAGTTTGTTTCACAGCTAATCACCCAATTTATGAATCTGTTGACCTTGACCTTTTTCAATCTCACCATTTTGGTTTCAGAATTAGCTAGTTCTTCTGTAATAAATGTATTAAACAAGAAATATATTCATTAGTTTTCAAATGTCTAGGAACTATTTCACATCCTAATTATGAGTCGGTTGACCTTGACCTTTATCAAAGCTAGTCTCATGTATTAGGTTATGTATTTAGCAAGAAATATATTCATTAGTTTTCAATATCTAGGTATTGTGTTCTGCAAAACTAATTAATCTGTTGACCTTGACCTATATTGGTCTTACAATTTTGGTTTTAATCTTTAGCCCATCTCCTCTGGTCATAAATGTAAGGTGTCCTAACCAAGAATATATATCATTCGTTGAATTGCAGGTCTTTTGACCTTGACCTTTATAAGTAGTTTGCCATGGCAACAGAGTCGGTCTAAAGCTTCACTTAGGGAATACAGTGCCATTTACTGCAAGGTTCCAATTCCACCTGAGGCAGATCCCAGAAGTTTGTCTTGACGAAGGTCAGTGGGTTTTTTCCCTAAGAACTCTGGTTTTCGCAACCATCGCAGAAGACTGCCTCAATATAAATGAGAAAAAATTGAGGAATAAAAATCATTACTTCATTTCAAATTTGTTGTAATATTTGATTAAGAAAAGTATTAAACAAGTAAGTAGTTTCAAGACTAATCAATTTCCTCTTCTTTGTTTATTGTTTATCATTGTATATATATAGGTAATTATAGTGTATTGGTTCATATTTATAACACTTGCGTAGACAGTATGATTAACAAAAATGTGATCAATAAGAAATTGATAGAAAACAAAGAAACATAAATATATCTTGGCAGAAATCAGAAATGTTTAAATGGGAATAGAGGTAATATAATTACAGTTTATTCTCTGTTTCTGTGCTTTGTTTACTATAGAAGGTTTTAATAAATTTTATTTCATATCGAAAATGGTTTTAGTGCAACATTGGTGTCTGTTGACCATTTCTTTCATCAAACCCAGACACTCCCAGATATTATCCTGTTGAAAAAAAAATCTTTAAAAAAAATGAAAAAAAAAAAAATAATAATAATCTTGCAATCTTGCTGGAAAACTTGTACATGATGTTAAGTGTGTCTGTTGACCATCAGTTTCAATTAACTCCACCCAAATCTTTTTATCAACTACAAGTTTTTTAATCAAGTTTATGAAAAACAAAAATGGATGCTCATTAAATTCATGCTGTGCAGGTATGTTTTTTTCCAAATGTTCCACTTAAGCTTTTTTTTTTTTTTTTTTTTTAAAAATAAAAACATATAACAGAAAAATACAGTTTGCCATTGAAAATTTGTAATGGCATAGATTTTTTATGTGTGAAAGTTTTTTCACAGATGAAAAAAGACAGTTTTATTGGTTAGATAATATTTTGAGGGTTACTCATGAATCCAACAGGATCTCTCTCTCTCTCTCTCTCTCTCTCTCTCTCTCTCTCTCTCTCTCTCTCTCTCTCTCTCTCTCTCTCTGTGCACCCTCCCTCTCTCTCACTGCCTCCCTCCCTCCCTCTCCCCCCCCCCATGGGTTGTATACAAAATTTTTGACCCACTTATTCCAGTTCATATGAAAGCTTTATTCATTACATTTGAGAATTTTCAGAGTTCTTCCATGTTGAAGTACAAACTTCAAAAATGAGTTAAGCCTGGGATAACAGAATTTAAAGTTATCTAGGTTAAAAATATCCCGAAGAAGACAGGTTTAAAATTGAATTGAAAGGGGATTTAAGATAAGATTTTAATTTTAAAAATATTACCTGAACTTATTCAGGTCTAAACAATGTCAACATTGTACCATCTTAGTAAACAGTGTACTTAGGACTTTGGTTGACAGCTCCAAATACACAATGAGAACAATAACCTCTCTACCTTGACAATATTTACTTACTTATGTGTCATTAACATAGGTAAAAACTTGTTAAATTTTTTTTACAGGTAAACATAGACTTTTTGATCAAAATGATTCCCTGTAGGGCAGCTGTATATATGTATATATATATATATATATATATATATAAACTTAAAATAGTCAATTTTTCAGTTGAAAAGTTCAAATGAATAGAACATTATTTGTCTGTTAAATTTCTTGTGTAATGCCTTCTCTTTAAGATCTTGATGTTTTTAGTTCAAGTAAGAGGTTTGTTCACCTTTCACCTTAATTGACCACAAAGACCATGCTTAAATGCATGTTGTTTTTTTTTTCAGTATAGAACTTTCTAGTGACTTGTGGAGTCATGCAAAATTGTATGAATCCATTTAACCTGCGATTACTCTGTATGTAACTTTCCCCTAGGTCTAATTATAACTTTAGTAGTTGAGAAGTTTTGTGTTTTTTTTTTTTTTTTTGGTTCTCTCCAACTTCCTCCAGTTTAATTTTAAACACTGCAGTTATGAAATGCTTAGTCCCAAACTGGCTTGGTGTAAAACATCGCCATTTCAACCACACTTTCTATGTGGAATTAGGGTAATTAAATCTATAAAACGTTATTTGTTCCACAAATAGATTGCTGATCCACAAAATGTGATACCCACAAATCCAGCGACAAAATTAAAAGTGCGGAGCTACTGTTGCCAAGTGGTTTGAAGTTAAGGCTTATGGATCACAATTTCTCTTTGCCACTAAGGATCTATCTACTTGGGCAGGTTGAAATATTAAAAAGTTTGTCAGTACATCCTTGTCAAAGTTTGACTGATTTTCTCTAGGCACTCCAGTTTCCTACTCCGAATCTTGAACTGACTATGTTGAGATAAGTACAGATACTAAGGATACAATTACTTCACTCTAAAAATTGAAATTCCTGAAAGTTTACTGAAAATTATACATTTATGCCATTAAGAGGATTCTCACTGCCCCAGCCCATAAACAGCATAATAATAATAGCATGTCAAATAGTAGCATCAAATATAAAATGGTATTTTGATAACAACTTCACTTAGGTTTGTTTAAATAGGACCAAGGTCTAAAGTTTAGTTAGCGCAAAATTAAATAAGATTTGGTACTGGTCAATATCCATAATAAAAGGTTTATTTGTAAAGTTAAATATCATAAACACTGGTCAGCACTATTGATCCAGTATAAGAGATAATATTAATGTAATAAAATTGACCTGTGGTCACTCCAATGTAAATGAAAGGTTACCTTTGGGAACTACAACTAAAATATCTCTTAACATGTTTAAGGAATAGGGGTAGTTAAGTTAAACCAAATTCTATTCATGCCATTAATTTTTTAGTTTATAGAATGCACATAAGCAGTATGCTGAAGTTAAATCTGCTATTCATGAATGATTTTGACAATTATTATCTGGAATTAGTTTTAAAAACTGACATTTTGGTGCTATTTTAATAATGCTGTTTAACTCAACTTTGTTCATTAGTTTTCCAGATTTTTTTTTTTAAATTACAGTTTTAATTACAAGGGTAGAGTCTCTACACCTCAGGCTTTGAATCAAAATGTGACAAGTTTAAATAATAAAAAAAACTGATTATAACTTTGTTGTTTTTTTTTTTTTTTTTTTTTTTTTTTTTTTTTTTTTTTTTTTTTTTCCCCAATATGACAGAATTTGATCTGTTCTGCTATGTTGATTGAGGCATGTTGGAAAACTGAGACTTGACTTTTGAACTGAATTGGATCCTTTTGCTGTAATCCCAGTCCAAAGGAAGAAGGAATTCTATATTAAGAGATTTCGATAAATGTCATCAGAAACACATTTTTTCATTTTGATCTTTTAATTCCAAATGGCTTTTCTTTTACAGTTTAGCTGTTTGCAATTTACTGGTTTATCAGTTACCTATTTCCAGATGATTTTGGAATTTACTTAATGAATAATTCTTTTTATTTTTATGATTTTTTACAATGTTAAGGTTCGGCAGAGCTATTGCAAAGAAATTTGAAAATAACAATATGGCACCACTGTGAATAAGTGGTACTGTGTCTGTCTCCAAGGCAGGAGGTCTTGGGTTTGGATCTCATCTGAGTCATAAATTAAAATTTAAAAATTTAAAATACTACTTCCCTGCCTGAAAAAGGACAGTGTCAATATGTTCACCCATTTCCAGGATAATGTGTCCGGGGGAAGTGTATGCTTTTCTGTGGCATAATAAGTCTGTGAGCTTATAAGGTTATATTGAGTAAACATTGGTACAATGCAGATCAAAAAACACTCGCACATATGGAAAAAAATATTTTTAGATTTATCCTTAGAGATATAAAAAACTTGCTATTGTTTTGAATAGCTGAAAAAATTACTGATGCAATATTAAACAATGTTACAACCAAATAAACATTTATCAGAAGCAAAGTCCAAATCCATGGTCTAGTCCAGATTTTCTACTATGTTGTTGTTGTTTTAATTATTTGTAATGTGAGATGTAATTAAATGATCATAACAAGTGGGAGTTATGATTCTGAAATTTGGGGCAAAAAGATGTAAAAGTGATAATTAATTCCAGATAGTTAACGAAAGTTTACTAACAAGATATGATTCAATTTAGAGAACCATGAAGTGTACGGTAATTGTTATTGTGAGCAATAATTTCTTTTGACATTAAACCAATATGTGGTAGAATTTTCCAGTATTACAAACTATAGGAAAATTTATATGGGTGGGTTACAATCAACTTAGCTGAATAATAGTCAACAGTCCATTTCTTTTATTGTATAAAGGCCTTGGTTGCCAAATGGTCCGAAGCGCCATGTTATGGACCATTGTGCCTCTAGTTGGCTATCTATGTTTGAACCTGAGCAAATAATAGTGTGAGAAAGTTCACTTGCCAAAGGATGGAGAGTATTCTTCAGGAACTCCAGTTTCCCCCACTGTCCCTAACTAACTGCCTTAATATATAAAACCTTCATTACTGTACTTCAATCTTAATTATGCATTATAAGTACCATATCAGGTAGACTTGCTATTTACTTGACTTAAATTATGAATGGATTCCAGATTTTCCACAAAAAAAAGTAAGAGCCAGGTTTGTCAGTCAGATTAGGTGTCACAAATTTTTATTTATTTATTTAATTTTTTTTTTTTTTTTTTTTTTTTTTTTTTTTTTTTTTTTTTTTTTTTTTTTGAAAAAAAAAACTAACCAACTATATTGGCAGCCTTATGTGAATTTGATGTCCAATAAGTATCCAAATTCCAGTTGTTTTTAAATGGAATCATATTTTTTTGAACCAGCTATTAGTTACCAGGTGAGCATTTTAGGCCCTTTTAGTCTTTTTTGTCAGAAAAAATAATTAAAAAAAAAAAAGAAAAAAAAGAAAAAAAAGGAAAAAAAATAGATCTGTTGATATTATAAGAAAAGTGCTATTGATTTTTTTAAAAGAGCTTTTTTACAAATAGATTCAATTGATGGTATCAGATTGCTTTTCGTAATCTGATGGAAAACTAGAAATAGAAGAAATTGTCATATCCTATTGATGGATGAAAATGATAAAAAAACAGAATCTATTATATTGCTGTATTACTTGAAATTCTTTCAGGTTTATTTCCATTATTGTTATCTTTATTTTTTAAAGGATTAATCACGTAACTTTTTAAACTGATAGGGAATTGATTAATGGTTGAGTTTTTTTTGTTTATTTTTCAAACTGATAGGGAGTGTAGGTGCCCAAGTAGTCTAAACCACCAGCTGGTAGATTATGGTTCCTCTTACTGCTTAGGTTAGTTTACTTAAAAATTGGTTTGTGGTTTTCCTCAAGAACCGTGATCCAGTTTCTTTTACTTTCCTTGTCTGATTTCTTTAGGTTATTCTTGATTCGAGTGTAAAATGACAATACTCTACTCAATCTATACATTTTAAGCCTATTTGTAATTGAAAATAGTTAGGAACATTACTGTTTACTGGTAAATTTTACCGTAGAAAGACAATGTTTGCGATAAATGAGGGTTTTACATGTTGAAAATACTGGTGTTTACACAGGAAGTGATGCTCTAGATGATGTCTGTAGAATTTGCCATTTGATTTATTTTCAAACGTGTAAAAGCATGTACAATACACAGCTAAGTCTTACTCTGTGAAGAGATGTTAATATATTGGATATCAGATCAAAGCCTCTTTCATGCCTAGGTTTGAATTCCATGGCCACTTGGACAGATCCTAGGCAGAAAAGTTTTTCAGTTTACTTGTCAAAGGTCAATGTTACTCCAGTTTCCTCCACCATTCCAGAGCTGATCAGCTACTCAAGTGTAAAACAACATAACTTGTACCACTTCTCTGTTTCCTCTGTTCTAATATCTATTAATGGGGTTTTACGTCCCAAGGATATTTCACTGATATTGAGAGGTCACCAATTATAGGTGAAGTGGCAGAAGTTTTGACCTTTGTATAGACCTTTGCATAGACAGTGTTCAGAGAGGGTTCATTATATTACTAAGCCTGCGGTGACATTGTGCATCAGTTTTTAAGGTCTCATCGGAAAGACCCCAACACTTTCGTTTCTAAATGCCGAGTGCTTGGTGAAAGAACAGTCACTATCAGTTTTCAAGTTTTGGTCAGACTTGGCCAGGGTTCAAACCCTCGAACTCCCACCCTCCATTCTGATAATAATTGTCTCCACTTCATTACTTGAATCATCAAGCATTGTATTTTAGTACAACACTTAAAGCAACACTCTAACATGTACATGCTTGAAAAATTTATTTATACAAGAATGATGTTAATTACAAACTCCTAATTAGAAACTCTTGTGAAAGGGTTTTCTCATGTTATTTCTGTTTTTAATGGCCATGCTATTGTTGTCATCCAATTTATGCTCATTACACCTCCCTCAATTTACCTCTGTGACGACTTGAATACAAAGCAGGGATTTTTTCAATATCATTTACTTAGTAATGAAATATGTTCAAAGAAAGATAGTAAAAAGCGCCATCTTTGATGCTTGAATAATGATCTGAAGATTCAAATTTGTATTCATTGGAAGTGTTAGCTAGCAAAATTAATTCTTACAAAAAAGAAGCATTATAACACAAAATTACCAGTTGTTTTATTACAGTAAATTATTTTTTAAATTTTAGATCTTAAATGAATTTAACGTAATATTGTAAAACAAAAGTCTTTTTTTTTTTTATAAATCGTGAATGAAAAAAAGCTTCATTATTTTAATTTTTAACAAGATATGCATATATATTATGTACACAAAATGAGACAGATATTTAAATGCATTGAAGGCTTGTAGTAAATCATTACAGATGAATGGGTTACCGTACTGGATTAAGAAAATATGAAATATTTATCATATTGTTCTAGAAACAATGTCGAAAGTTTTATTTAAGTTGGTAATCACTTAATATATATGTATATTAATTGTGACATTTTTATAGATTAATGTCTGTGTGTTCCTGTGCTGTTATCAGTTTGACATACTTCTTCAACAAGAGACCATGTGATCAGGTGTTTAAATAGTTCAATATTGAGCTAGATTTTACGAATGTGTTGTTTGGACTGTTCCGTCATTACACAGATCAACCTTGTACAGTAAATATAAGAGCCACAGTATTAATAGGAGAGCATCGACTCCTGTTTTGATAAGATTACACTGTGTAATTTACATCTTGAAACAGTCTTTCGTAGCAATTATCTTTAGATAAAACATAACATTTCCATGGATATTTTAAGTAGTTAGTTGTATGGATTATCAAAAATCACATGTTTTTGAACAAAAAAATTATCGGGAAAAATTTTGTGTTTTAGTAAATACATTTGTTTTCAATTGGAGTTAAAGTTAAGTTTGTGTATTTTTTTGAAAAAAAATTAAGATCAGTTTATTATAATTGATATTATTATTATTGGTAAAGATTAGTGTGGTGTATTGAAAATCAGATCAATTTGAAAAAAAAAAATATGTTGTGCCTTTTGTTGAGTTAGGAATATTAAAAATCATATTTATTGGAAAAAAAAATTGTGTATCATTTTGGAGTAGTGTATTTTGTCACAACGGAAAAAGCATTCTTTGGATATTGATATAAATAATGCCAACACACAAACGAGTCACCCTGCGGGATCCTAAGGCAAGTATAAATTGTACAGTAATGAATATTAAAAATTCATAACTTTTTAAATGACATTTTTCTGTATTCAAATGAGATTTTTTAGCCTAATGTCATATGCATTAAAAAAAACAACTAAAAACAAAAGGTTTCTTGCAAATATTATTTTGTAATGAAATATTTGTATGCATACTTTCTGATGGCAAGTGAATGCATTCTAGATCACTCGATGATTAAGATAAAAGATCAACCCCCCCCCCCCCCCACAGGGGCTTGTATTTATTGATAATTCCCCCTTTTTCTGACAAAAACCCTCTTTCTGGCCAAAACCCTGGAAGAAATATTTTTCAGAAAAGGGGGAATTTTCAATAAATACAAGCCCCTGTGCTCCCCCCCCCCCCCCCTCCTTCAAAATAAATAAAAATAAAATTAATAATAAAAATGTTGCTTGTCATATAACATTTTTATTAATGAATGTACATGCATTTTAATATCATTATTTTAATGCTAATTATAACATTTTCATTTCCCTTAATGAAAATGTTTATATTAATATGTGATGTCCATGCAATCTTTAAAATAATATAGATGTAAGCTGTTTATGAAACGATTTACAAGACACCTCTTTAATGTGAAACATATACATTTATATCACAATCTCTGAATTCGTTAATTTTTATGAAAACTTTGATGGTATGTATTTATATGTACTTGTTGAAATACACAGCATTGTTGTTTAGACTGAGGACTCTTTAACATACATTTATATCATAATCTTTGAATTCGTTAATTTTTATGAAAACGGTGATGATATGTTTATTATACTTAAACTACTTGTTGAAATACATAGCACCATTTTTTAGGGCTATGGACTTTTAACGGATCCGCGACTGTTGGTTTAGGCCCTATTCGAGGGCATCTGTTTTTGACAATTTTTTATTTTTTATCACAATAAAAAGTTGAAAAATTTGCTCAAAATTGAGAATTGATAAGGAAAGATTATGAATCTGGAGTCAGTGATATATTTACTGGGTCCAGATTCCTCTTGTTCAATATATTTTCTTAATTATGTTATTACGTATGAAACACACATGTTTCTTATACTGTCACATATATATAAGAATTTGATCAATGGAGTTTTAATGGAAACAGACCCATATTATAGATTATATGATTATATTTCTCTTTCAAGAGGTATAGCCCTTACAATTTTTGAATGAGTAGCAAAGTAGGAATTTAGACTTCATATGTGTGTGTGTGTGTGTGTGTGTGTGTGTGTGTGTGTGTGTGTGTGTGTGTGTGTGTGTGTGTGTGTGTGTGTGTGCATAAGTTTCTGTGGTATGGAAATAGGACACAACCTCATTTATTTCCACTTTGCCATGGACTTATTTTCATTATTGAATAACTGGGACAAAGAATGAATAAATATGGGACTATCTTAGAGGCAAAAGTCAATACTAGTGATGCTTGTTTCGTATAGACTGTCAGTCATAGTCGATAAAAATAATAAAAATATTTTATGACATTAAAATAGTTTTATTACCTCTTAACAAAGTCTCGGCAAATTGTTATATTTGGAAAATATTTTATAGCTTTTGACAATAAAACAATAATTAGACCATTAAAGCGTCATATAATCATTATTTATTTTTTTTATTTTCTTTTTTTTTATTTATTTTTTTTTTATTTTCTTTTTTGTTTTATTCTATTTTTTTTTTTTTTTAAATTTTATTATTATTTTATTTATTTATTTATTATTATTATTATTATTATTATTATTATTATTATTATTATTATTATTGATACTTTTGTTCGGTGTGGAAAGGTGTACAATACTTTAGGAAAGTGTTTTAATGGAGTTAAATTTGAACTTGTCAGTTTCCAAGAATCATATCTGTGACTTAGAGCATTGTCAGGCGAAGGTCGGTGGTTTTCTCTAAACACTCCGGTTTCCTCCAACTATCCCAGAACTGACTGCCTCAAAATAAGTGAAGAATCTTGAATGGGGCGTAAAACACCATTACTCCACTCTACTTCTTTTGTATCATTGCTTTTTAAAATGGAAACTAGTGTACTTATATTTGAAACTAACACTGAATTCCATTTTCTAGTTGAGCTGTACTTTTATTCATTGTTCATTTTCCAGATATAACTGGTTCTTGTACTTGTTGACTTTGACTACTGTTCATGCAGTACTGTGGTGTATTCATGATAGTCATCACATGTACTAATCTTGATACTACCGTATGGGAGATTAAAATTTGCTGATTTCGTGGTTTAGTGATATCATATCTTTATTGGCATTTACTTTTACTTGGATCAACACTGATAAGCACAATTATCAAAAATATAATTCTGGAATTTAAAATGTAATACAGTAATATTTATTTAATACCTCTTCATAAGGGACACATGTCTATTATAAAAAGCAGTTCATGTCTGATTTTGTTGTGTTAGAGAAATGAGTGGAGTAGAGTGGAGTAATGGTGTTTTGAGGCGTCAGTTCTGGAATGGTGGAGGAAACCGGAGTGCCAAGAGAAAAGCACCGACCTTCGGTGGCAAGCAAACTGACAAACTTTCTCAAGCTTGGATCTGCTGAGTGGGATTCATATCAGAGGCACTTTGATCTGTAAGCGCAAGTTTTTGACGTCTCGGCCACCAAGGCCCCTGTTAGAGAAATGAGATATATATATAAATACAACTTGTGCTATATCTGGATGAATCTTCAAAAGTCACTTTCTGTATAGTATAGCTTACCACCAGATGATCAGCATAAGCTCTATTGGACATCTTTTCAAATTGTTATTGACTTTTGTGTTAATAGTTTTGGTATCAATTGATCCCCTTTAACTGTATTTGTTTTGATAAAACACAATTCCATGAAATTTTATCTAAAAAAAATTATCATTTTGTCAATGATTTTATGGTTCTATAGGATAACTTCAGATGTATCCCCAAGTGCTGGGTAACTTGAAGCTACCATCAACATTACCATCACTAAACACCTATGTACATTAAGGAGTTTGATTTCTGTTTCCTATGGTTATCGTTAACAACTTTTACAAACCTGCTGTATCCTAGCTATCATGCATCTGTTTACAAGTTTTAAGTAAACATGGGGAAGGTTGTTCAAAATTGATAATTATCAGTAGCTACTACTTTCTGTCTATCTTCTAAATATTTACACACAGACTATTACTTTCTGTCTATATGCTGTATATATTTACAAGTACATGTATACCAGTTCATTTAGTTTCTGTGTGCTGAATTTTACAAGTACATAAGCTACTATTTCTTTCTTTCTACAAAATATTTAATATTTACAAGTTAATAAGCTACTACTTTCTTTCTATCTGCTAAATATTTACAAGTTTACAAGCTACTATTTTCTTTCTATCTGCTGAATTTTACAAAGCTGCTACTTTCTATCTGCTAAATATTTACAAGTTTACAAGCTACTACTTTCTGTCTATCTGCTAAATATTTACAAGTTTATATGCTACTACTTCCTGCTGTATAATTACAAGTTTATTATCTAATACTTTCTTTCTATCTCTGTATATTTACAAATGCACAAGTTATTACTGTCTGACTAACAGCTGAATATTTACAATTACACAAAGATATTTCTTTCTGTCTGCTGTATATTTACAAATTTCCAGAAAAGTTTATAAAAGCTAGCTTACATAAATGTAATGTAAATAATTATTTTTTCTGTCTACAGGCAAAGGTCAGACACAGGATAAAAAACATTAACACTATCATATGGTCTTCTTTGTTTTCTAGAGAGGTACTTCACAATTCAATTCTAATACACATACATGTTTGTCTGTTTTCGAGGACATTTACCTCCCTTGTCAAGGCCACACTGTTTTTAGTGTTGTGAAACTGAAGGTTTTTTATGAATGAATGACTTTATTGTTTGTATATTGAATTTCCGTGGTAGGGTTTTTCAAGTGGGTTAAATTTGTCAAATTCATTTGTTTTGCTTTTTTACTGAGTTTGATTTGTCAAATTAATTTTAAACACATGTAATGGTTTTTAAATAGACTTCCATGCCTTTGACAAATACTTTGGTTTGTCTGGCCGTTGCCCTGTTCATTAAATTTAACACATTTTGTAATATGCATTTTTATAAGAAGAAAGTCAAAATTTTGTAAAATTTTGAATTCATGCATTATATGCAATCATATTTGATATTATTGGTGTGAACTTTGAATTGACATCTATTTCAGTTGCTTAGCAACAGAAAATTATGTTCATGCAAACAAGCAAAAAGTTCCATTATTTTTCTATGTTGCTAAGTAACAAGAAATGATGTTCAAACAACTAAAAATGGTTCCACAAATTTGCTAAGTTGCTAAGTAATGAAAAATTACATTATAAACAAATAAAAATAGTTCTACAAACTAAAAATTTTGGAAGGTTAAAACATATGGCAACTTATTTAATGGCTCAGTACTTATTTGTTTTGTACACTGAACAAGGCCAAACTGCCAGTACACCAAAGTCACTGTCATTTCAACATGATCAGACCCATCAAAATATTAAATATTTACTTTTTACTAAACTTCAGGCAGGACATTTTTCCTAATGGTATTATGTACTTTGTAAATATTGAATCTCAAGCGTTATTTGAGGGAGGGGGTGTGTGAAATAAGAGACAATTTACACACTGTGGAAATATGGCATTTTCCGATGGCATTTATTCAATTAATCAATGCTTACTTGCTCAGTCAGGATATTTTCAAAAAAAAATTATAGGCCCTTAAATGATATGTTGCCATTTTGGCACTTTAATTACAAAGTAAAGGTATAAAACAGTATAATTACTTGAATGATAAATTTTGCATTATTTTAAGTTAAAAATAGGTTCAATTCAGAAATTGCTGTTTCTTTATTTTATTTCCGCTTTTTCCAAACAAGTGTTAACAAGGCTTGCAGATAACAGTGCCTTTTTTTTTTGTGCTGAAACTGGATGACTGAAGTACTAGCTTACAGACCATAGTACCTATTATTGCAAACGTTTGAATTCCCACTTAGGCAGAGCTGAGTGTGAGACAGTTTGTTTGATCCTTGATTAACTATTTCTACTACTTATATCTTTAATTCAAACTTTAACTTTCTTTGAAGAGTGTATCTTGACTGAATAAATGAACATCTTCAATAAAACTGGAGATGATAGAGTTTGGATAGCTGTGACCTAGTAGTTGGTTTTGCATCATAAATTTAATTTTTGGCTAGGTACCTTAGAGTACAAATCTAGGTCATTGTTTGGTGAATGCTGAAAAAGAGGACGATTTTGTGAAATCAACTTTTGTCGAGCCTGGCATCACCATAAGGCGAGACTTATGTGTTACTTTTCCGGTGTCGGCGGCAGCGTAGGCGATGGTGGCGGGTGTCAAAATGTGAAAGTTTATGGTAAAGTTCAAAAACTTACCAGGTGAGACATTTAATTCCGTGAATTCTTGTTTTTAACAATTTTTAACAAAGAACCTTGAAACATCACAGAAGGTTTGTGCACCTGACATTATAAAACTACTTTGGGATTTTTGTCCTTTTTTTCCAAGTGCACCCTTTTTTCGAAACTTTTGGTACTTGGTTGTTTTTAGCCATCTTGGCCATTTCAGTCTTTGACCCAATTTTCTTTTAATTTTGATGCTATCTGTATAACAGAGTCTGTCTTCCACAATTACTGAATAATTTACAATAATAAAAGAAAAGCCCACAAAAACAAAAAATTGTAATCTGAATATTATGGAAATGTCATTTCACATATACCGTAATTGCCATATAGATAGCAATTTCTATATTTCTATTGATGTTATTATCATTACCAATACAAATTCTATATTGAAACATGTATACTTAATAACAATATATATAAAATCCATTTAGTATACATAATTTCCCCATTTGGAGATTTTATTATTTTTCAATGAATGCTAAAAGCTAACATATCCTGCTTTTTGAAGTAATTGTTCTGTAATTTTCTGAGATTTTATTTTTGTACAGAATGTTAAAAGCCAATATACCTGTGTTTTCTCTCTCTCTCTCTCTTTCTCTCTCTCTCTCTCTCTCCTCTCTCTCTCTCTCTCTCTCTCTCCTCTCTCTCTCTCTCTTCTCTCTCCTCTCTCTCTCTCTCTCTCAGTCTCTCTCTCTCTCTCTTCTCCCCTCTCTCTCTCTCCTCCTCCTCATCCCTTTTTTTCTTGTTCTTCTTCTGATTTATTCCCATTTTGCATGGGTTGGTCAGCATAATTTGGCAAGATAAACAGAAAATAAAGGTTCTGCAAAATCAAAAAAAAAATATTCAGAATACCGTATGAATTCTTATTAATTTGTGTTAATATTATCACTTTAAAATATGTGTTCACTTTTTAACAAAAATCCTGAAATTGAAATTTTAAACTATAAACATAAAACTTGAAAGTAATATATCTATGTAATATCAGGTTGTAGTTTAAATTTTCCTTTGAAGTTATATTTATTCAAAACACACAAGCACTTGTTTTGACATATTTATGAATTTTAATCATTTTTAAACGATATAAATTTAAATTAAATGTCTATATTTCCTTGCTTATGGTCATGATAAGTTTAAGTTTGATTAGTTTTGAAGTTTTCATTTTATCTTAATAATAAATATAGGGAACTTGGAATAGAATACTGTAGCGGTCTGGGTAGCTCAGTTGGTAGAGCACTCGCCTGTAGTGCGGGAGGTCCCGGGTTCGATCACCTGTCCGACCCTGCATTTTTCTCCCTCTGTTACAGTTTGGTGGCCAGTGTGGCCCTCGGAAGTGGTGGCCTGAATATATTCCGCAGTCCATCAGAAGGAATTTGGGGTGAGATTTCCCATAGGATCATGGGAAACTCGAGAATAACAGGGGAGGAATGTATCGGTCTGGGTAGCTCAGTGGTAGAGCACTCGCCTATAGTGCAGGAGATCCCGGGTTTTATCCCCGGTTCGATCCTGCCTTTTTTCACCCTCCTGTTACAATACAAATGTACTGGTTTGCCACAACCAGCTAGGTAAAGGCTTTGGTGGCTCAGTGGTAGAGCAACCATTAAAAATTGAGATACTTCCTTGCCTGGCAAGAGATTTAGTATCGACTGGTTCATGATGATGTGATTGGGGGAGTGATTTTCTTGTCCATGGCATACTGACTTGGTGTGCATGGCATACTGACTTTAACAAAAAGTTTTCTCCATTATTCATGCAATTATTGCCTCATAATTACTCTCTGACTAGGATGTAAAATGACATTTTTCCACTTCACTTCATTTCCTAAACACACTTTCAAACTTTTGTAAATTTTTTTTTATATAAATCATATGTATGGTACTTCCTCTGACATATTTTCCAACTACGATGCACTGAGCAAGTAATTTTTTCCCTATTTTTACTACAAATCAGCAATTTGCAGTCATATAGCTTAAATTAACAAATAACACAAAATTTTTAAGCTAAGTGAAATTTTTAAAGCAACAGTACATTTTATAAGATTTAAACACTTTAAAAATAAATCTTTTATTTTTTAAAAGAAAAAAAAAACTTTAAAATATATACCAACTGACCTGAATTAAGCAAATAGAGTCTACGGTGCACATTATCGTGCAAATTATCTTAAACATGAGTAACATCAAAATCCAAATGTGATATTGATTAAGATTGAGTGATATGATCTTGTCTGCTTTTTTGTGCAATCTGGTACCTGTTGTGAATTTTTAATAAGATATTCAATAATTTATTACTTTGTTTTTTTTTTTTTTTTTTTTCTTTTTTTTTTAAAAATAAAGTCTTGAAATTTAAAAAAAAAAATGAACATAGGTATTTTAATAATTTACTGTGATATGACCTCATACATTTAAACCACAGCCATCTGTTACGAAGATCAAACAATTTTTTTTTCCTGGTTGTTGCATTAAAATGCCTTTTATAAGATGACTGAAGTTTTTTCTATTCTGTATGCATTATTCATAGATCAAATACTGAGTGCCTTTGTTTGATATTTGTCTTTTAAGCAAAAAACAACTTTTTGTTGAGTTAATTTTAATTTTCAGATGAAAGTACAATGTCACATGATGTTATTTTTCATTTCACTTTTTCTTTGTCTTGTGCAGCTTCAACATTCAGGAAAACTTTTGAGAATACCCCTTCCTATCAGACAGCTTTTAAGAAATTGCTGTATTTTTATGCACATCTGTGCATACAATAATATGCATCAGAATAAAAAAGAGAGATTTCAATAGCATTAAAAATCTGGATCATTTGTGTATATACAAGACATAAATGATTGTTACTTTCAATAAAATTTTCTAGCTCGTGATTTTTCCTTTTACCACCACGTAATCAATGGATTGTTTTTCAAACTTATCAAATATGGCTGCCATTTGGTTAAGCAATTCTTTTGATATCAAAATTACATTAGTTTGTTGCTGCATTTGTTCTTTTCAAAAACTACTAATGACAATTAAAAAATTAATTATCAAAGCTTTATTTAAAGTGTCCTTCCCGAACAAAATAGGTTTTTTAATGTCCATTAAAGTGAATATTGCATTGATGTCATCTTTAAAGTAGATCAATGAAAGTTTTCCCTGAACAAGACAAGTCTTGTTGCATTGCTAATTTAAGCAGCTTCAATCTAATTGCTTGCTTAATTATTACTTTTGTGTAAAATTGTTTCCATAAGGATATGTTCTTTCCATAGGGATGTGTTCTTGACAGTTTGGACAATTTTTTGACAGATTCTTCGAAATTGTTTTAATGATACATTGTTTTGTTTTCTATTCCGACAAATATGGCTTGACAGACTCGTAGTTTATGGTATAGACAATTTTAACTAAGGGCTTAACACTCACAAATTTACTTAGATCTTGAGGGATTTTCTTTCTGAATATATTGTTATTCATTGCTGTTCAAATAGTATGTCTCAAGTTTTAATGGCAGAATGGTTTAAAGCAGTGGGCTTACAGATTGCAGTGCTCCTCACTGCCTAGGTTTGAATTCCTGTTACGCAGTTTCTAGTGTGAGAAAGTTTGTCAGTTTGCTTGGTTTTGAGAGAGAGAGAGGGAGAGAGAGAGAGAGGAACATTTAAATCTTCAGAAAATACCATGTTGTGTTTTTCTTGGTGGTATGTGTTTTTACATTCTTTTATATCATTTTATTTGACTTTTTTTAAATCATAGGTTACTTGCTTGTTGCGACATTTTCCTGGTTGCTATGACAACCTTTTCAATTACAAAGTAACACAAATACAACTTCCTAAATCTGTTTTATCCCAGAAGCAGTCTGGACAGGAATTGCTTATATTAACAAAAAATATGTACTATTAAGTTTTTCTTTTGTCAATTAAAAGTGATTGGCTTGAGAACAAATTAGTACTTGCCATGTTGTTCTGGACACGTAATGAAAAGTCATCGTTTACAAATAACAGAGTAATTGTTGTTTGTCAAGAATGGCTTACTTTTGTTTTACCCTTTGTCATGGGAAGATAAACTCTATTAATGGAATTGTTTTTAGTTTATGCTTTACTTTTTATTTTGTCAAAGACCGTAAAAAAACAATATCGTTGAAAAAAAAACAATATTGATGTAACGATTCTCTGTTGTGTATTATCAGCGATTAACAATATGAGAGGATAGCTATTTTATTTAATTAAGTTTATTTAATAATTAACAAACTTATAAAATTTACAAAATAAAAATTCAATTTGGGGAAAAAAACTGTTACATAAAAACCAAATATTTTTCGCAAAATTTGTTGATGGGTTTGTGTGATTTGATTCATATCAAATTTTAACTTCAAAATTTTTATTTTCCTTTCTTTTTTTTTTTCCTTCATGTAAATATATTAATTCTGTTATGTTTTATAAAAGCCATTATCATTTGATAGCTGGGGGCTTTTGTTAATCATAATCATGGGCAATATCAGGGCAATATCACTAAATCATGGGGACAGCTGATTTTATAGAATATTCAGTTAATGTTTTTGTTAAGCGATTGCATCAAAAATTTGGTTTCAATATCCAATGTCTGACTCAGAGTTAGAAACACATGTACTTATTACAGACAAACCAGTGGTCTTGAAAATTTTTCCGCTAAACATGTTAAGTGGACATATAAAATCAGACATTGTGACAATCAAAAGATTTTAACTTTCCAGACAATGTCTGGTTTTATTTGTCCGCTGAATATGTTATGTTACACTCGTTGGTCTTTTAATTTAGTATCTGTATCCTATCACTGAAGGGAAAATCACTAGATTAAAGGGATTGCTAATTCTATAGAACATCATATACTAGGTAGCTCAGTTGGTAGAGAGCTCGCTACGAATGCGGCAGGTCAGGGAATCGAACCCCTGCCGGGTCTGACTAAGACTTGAAAATAGGTAGTGACTGTTATTTTGCCAAGCATTCGGCATTTACAAATGAAAGTCATGGGTTCCTTTGGAAGAGACCTTAAAAACTGATGTCCCATGTCATGGCAGGCATGGCACGTTAAAGAACCCTCTCTACACATTTGCCCTAAGTGCACTGCAAAGGTCAAAATTTCTGCCACTTCACCTATAGCTGGTGATATCTCAATATAAGTGAGATATTCTTGACTGAGATGTAAAACCCAATTAAATCAATAAATTATTCTGTTGAATTGCTGGGTTACAAATGGTGTGTTATTCAAATGAATGGTCTTTTAGATATTTTCTTTTTATATGGCACAAGTCTGAAAATTATCACATTATCAGCTTTTTCCGATTTCATGGTTAATGTGTGTCATAAAACCAACATGAGTTAACAAATAATGTTTCAGATATACAAATAATCCCCTCGTAAAACTACTGCCATTTGCTGTACTGTTAATCTTTTTATAAGCAAATTCTTTATTATACACACAAGTAGAGTACTTTATAAAACCCATTGACAACAGCTAGTTGGATATAAAATATTCCAGGAAATTTGATGTTTTCGTTATCACTGAAATTTGATCAACCCTGTTTGATTAGCACTTTAACATCTATCTGGAAACGTTTTTTATTTGGTTTTTATTGGATCAGTTTCATACAAATCAATATCATTATTTTCATTATTAGTTTTTGAAAGATATATGATTCCTTGCTCTTGATTTGGGCTAGTACATTACCATAAGTATATGGTTCAAAGCTTTCATGGCATGGCTCTTAATACATTGTATGGTTCAAGACTTTTATGGCCAGCCATCTGTACAACATATGTCTCAAGACATGCATAACTTAGCTACCCCCATGATACAGTACATTTTGTATATGGTTCATAGCTTCATTGCAGGACTCATTATACAGTGTAAGGTTCAAGACTTTCATTACTTGCCCCTATTCAGTTATTGGTTAAACACTCTCATGATTGGCCTCCATACAATATATGACAAAAGATGCTTATAACTAAGCTGCACTCATTATACAGTACATCAGCTTTGGTGGTCAAGTGGTCTAAAGGGCACAGTTATCAATCACAGTGCCTGGGATCAAATCCCACACTGGTAGATCCTAGTGTGAGAAAGTTTGTCAGTCTGCTTGCCAAAGGTTAGAGGTTTTCTCCGAGTATTTTGGTTTCCTTCACTATGCTAGAAGTGACCACCTAGATATAAATGAAAGAATCTTCACTAGGAAATAAAACCCTATTAATTCACTACACTACACACATTATATGGTATTTTATTGCGGTCCAAGCTTACATCACCAGGCTCTATACAAAACATGGTTCAAGGCATTTTTTAAGACTTGGCCATATGCAATAAATGATTCAAGGCATTCATGACTGAGCCCCTATTCCATATATAGCTTAGCATTCCTGTAAGTGGACTCCTATAAAATATATGGCTCAAACTCACAAGGACATTGGCTTAAGCCAATCAAACCAGCTGTAGTTGATGTAAAAATAGAATGTGCATACATGTATTCCTTTTTTTTTTTCATCAGCTGTAAACAGTAGATACTGAAATTGAGAATTTTGTTGATGTATATACATGTGTATTTGACATTTTTGGCATAATGAGAAAAGATCTATTTTTCATTTATTTTTGGATGAAATAAGTTACAGAAAAGAAATCAAAATAATATGTTCAAACATTAACAGATATTGTTTTAGTAAGTAAAACAAATTTGATTTACCACACAATTTTACCTCTCCATGAGATTTAACCAAGGCATATGATTGCAAATAAATCTTGTTTGAAAAGGCAATCAGCACACACTGTTACTGTTCAAACATCTACAACCAAAAAAGAAGCCATTTTACCTATTATCATCAGGATTAAACAGAGCTGATTTACTATATATGACGTTGATTAGGAAATGTTACCGACAAAGATTATGCGATTACAGGGGAATTTACTTGGCTGATTGCTTTTCTGAGGAAATTTGTTGTTTCTATGATTGAAATAGACACAAAAATATTTGCAATTTTGTTTCTTTGATCCGGTATTTTTTTCAAACTGGATTTTTTTTTATATATATAAATTTCAATAATTTGTCTTCCAAAACAAGGCACTCGCATTATAACTTCCTTTCACAATGGCAGGTTACATAAAATCTTTTTCCATTTCAGTTTCATTTCCGATTTTGCTTCTTTTTTTTTTTTTTTTTTTTTCAAATTTGAACTTTGGTTTACTTAGACATAATCTCTTTACAAACACCAAAAAAGCTGTCATTTTTTAGCAGAACTTTCCTTTTTCTGGTCACTGATAAAATTTTGCATAAATTATTTTATTATTATTATTTTTTACAGCTTTCAAATGGGCATTTTAACGTTCAAAATGACTTTATTCTTAATTCTTTCAGTTTTTTCAGTCAAAATTTAAATTTTAGCAGAGGGTAAAATTGGAAGTCATTCCATATTTTGTTCTGAAAATGAAAAATCTTTGAATTTTCATTGACTTTTTGAATTTTTCTTTTGCTTATTATGGTTTTTCATTTGCTTGATTTAAAAGTCCAAAAGTTTTAGTATATGCACAATGTATTGTCAGGAAAGCTTAATTGCTGTTGGATGAAAAAAAAACATGTTTGACCAGAAAACAGGTCATGTCTAAAAGCTGTCATAATGTGTCTCATATAGCCAAGCTGCTAAATATTTTACAAGTCTCTTCATACATCGATAAATAGAACCTCTGTTAATGAAGAAAGATTAATTAAATAATAGAAAGTAATTAAGATGTATCAGAATTTAATTAGATATAAATTGAAGTACACTTAGTAAGTCTGATGTGAAATGTGTCTCCATCTTCCATTTCCTTGGCCTTCATTTGGTTTGATAGATCAAACCAGGCTGTCATTAAAAACTCATTAACAAGTATTTGTACTTATTGTCAACATGTTAAGGTCTCGGTGTTAGAAATTCTCTCTCTCTCTCTCTCTCTCTCTCTCTCTCTCTCTCTCTCTCTCTCTCTCTCTCTCATTATTTTATATTTAGATTGTAAGTGTCTGGCTGTAGTATTTGTTGTTATAGCAACAAAATTTAACAACCAATGTACAAAATTTCTTTTAAAGATATACCAGTAATAATTAAATTTGAACGTTTCCTTATTGATGATACATCAGAGATAATTGGGATTATGGTGTCTTATTTATCAAAACATTTCCTCACATAAAAGACATTAAAGTTCATGAAGTAGAGATGGGAAATTATTGCCTAAAACCATGTAAGATGTAGACAGATTGCCATTATGTCTTTGATAATGGAACCCTGTAGAGACAGACAAATTTTACTTGATGACATAGAATAAACTTAAATCCTTTACATTATCAACAGATTCTTATATAAATCATTGGAAATAAAAATGAGACCTTGGCTCACATTAGTTAATCTCAATTTAAATGCTTGTTTCATCATAACTTCTCAATTTAAATGTTTGTTTCATCCTAACTTCTCAATGTTAATGTCCATTTCATCACGATTTCTTGGTGTAAATGTCCATTTCCTCACCAATTCTTGATGTAAATGTCCATTTCATCACAATTTCTTGATGTAAATGTCCATTTCATCACAATTTCTTGGTGTAAATGTGTCATTTTGTCCCAACTTTTAAATATAAATGTCCTTTTTATCACATCTTCTCAATATAAGTGTTTCATTTTGTCACAAATTCTTAAGGTAAATCCATTTCATCGCATCTTCTCAATGTAAATATCCATATCATCACATCTTCTCAATTCAAATATTCGTTTCATCATATCTTTTCTATGTAAATGTTCATTTCATCACATCCTCTTAATGTAAATATCCATGTCATCACAACTTCTCAATGTGAATATCTCATCACATCTTCTCAATGTAAATGTCTATTTCATCACAACTTCTCAATGTAGATATCCATTTCATCACAACTTTTTGATGTAAATGTCCATTCAATCACAACTTCTTGATGTAATTGTCCTTTTTATCACAACTTCTCAATGTAAATTTTCATTTTGTCACAAATTCTCAAGACATTACAACTTTTTGATGTAAATGTTCTTTTCATTGCAATGTCATGATATAAATGTCTCTTTCGTGACAAAATGACATCTTGAAGCCACACTCATATAAGATCAGTTTCATGTTAAAATTCCTTTTTGAGTGAAAATGTTGGTTTCATATTACATCATTGAAAAAAGATTATATAAAATAAAATGTGTAAGATTAAGCTATTTCTTAGAAAATATATTAATATAACACCCTTTTCCTGTAGAGTGGGAAATAATAATTTCCTGTAGTAAAATATAGAAATGGTTCTCCCAATCATCCAACTTCCATGAGAGTTAAAATGATAACACAATGTGAGATCAAGAATGCGGCTGCTACCGGAAAGCATGGAAATGGAAAATGATTTCTTGTCTGATTTTGAGAATAACTGATGAAGGCTTCTAGTATGTGATAATATCTTTGGAAGATCTTTTTAAGTAATAAAGATAATTATGTTTCCCTTCTGTGAAGGAGTTTTAAATGAAAAGTTAATTTGATTTAAATTTTTGAAAAAAGTTACAAAATTGTTTTCTGCATTTAGATTTTTCTATAGCTTAAATGAGATTATTGATCATTGAGGATTGGTTTGGATTGATGGTCTTTTATGCCCCAGTCGAGATTCTTTCACTTATATCAAGGCAGTCAGTTCTGGAATAGTGGAGGAAACCAGAGTGCCCAGAGAAAACCACCTACCTTCAGCAAGTAAACTGACAAACTTTCTCCCACTAGGATCTACCTGATTGAGATTTTCAATCCTAGGTGGGGAGAGTCTGGCGTTGTGATCCGTAACCCTGTGTTTTAAACCTGATCTTGGCCATCTAGACCCCCTTTTCATATAGGGTAATTCTTAATAGATTGATAGCTAGCTCCCTAAAGTTTTATGTTGTGCTTTTTATTACTTTGTTTATTTTTGTATTTATTTATTTTATTATTATTATTATTATTATTATTATTATTATTATTATTTTTTTTTTTTTTTTTTATTTTTTTTTTTTTTTTTTTTTTTTCATTATTTACAGTTTTAGTTTAAATATTGACATTTATGATCAATGGTTTCTTTAACAAAGATGTAATGAAATTAAAAAAACACAGCATTCTTCACCATAATTGGAAATTTTGATAGAAATCATTGGAAAAAATTGTTTATGATATGAATGTGATGCCATTTTCATAGATTTAATTGCAGTTTTTGATATGCCAATTAAACCTCAAGATTTTTTTTTCCAATAAAGATTCTAATATCTAATACAAGAATCCATTAAAAAAAATTTATGTGTATAGTTATTCAATTTCAGATCAAATTAAAAAAAATCATAAAAAGTGTATTATATATAATACATGAATATGAGAAAACAAAAAGATATTGTGTTGTGATTGAATACATTGTCAGAATTTTAAAAAAATCTTTTGTAACAAAAAAAAATGTTTGTAATAAAAGATAAAAAAAATATTAGAAATAAGATGGTATTGAAAGTATTTGTAATTGTAGATCAAAATACTTCGTTATTCAAATTAAGCGAGATATTATGTTTAGAATACACAATAGATCCATTTATTGGATTATTTGTCAGATATAATGAACTTATAAATCCACGGAAAGGAATAAATCAATATATAACTATGGTTTCAAGAATTTTTAGCTGGATAATCACATAGAACTTTTACCAATTTTTCTATTATGTATGTCAGTGGAACATTTTTTGGAAGCTTAGGAAAGAGTGGCGAAATGGTGGTCAAGAATCTTTCACTTATATTGAGGCAGTCAGTTCAGAGATGGTGGAGAAAACCTGAATGCTTAAGGAAACCATCAACTTTCTGCAAACAAAATGACAAACTTTCTCACACTTGGATCTGTCTTGGGTTTGAACTTAGGCGGTGAGAGGCACTGTGATCTGTATGCATGCTTTTTAGACCCTTAGCTGCTTGAGGCCCCTTTAAAACGTGAGATATTGTTTGATTTTTTTTTTTTTTTTTTTGTTTGATCTTACCCTGAGTGGGATTTGTACCTAGGAGGTGCTGCTGTTCTTCAAGACATACTTTAGGCCATTCGGCAACCACGGCAACCAAGACCACAACAGTTCTAACCAAAAGACTTTTACCATATTTACCAATTTATATTAGTTTTAGCCTAACGAATCACATAAGAGACATATAAATGACTTCCATATTCATTAGTTTTGATGATTTATTTATGGGAAAGTTAACTGTGTTCACTGCCAGCCGGCACAAAAATGATTGTTATTCATATATCCAGACAAAAAGTGAAAAAAAAAAAAAAACATGTCTCTATTTCTGTAATGTAATGCAGGAAATAGGTGAGAAGTGATTTTGTTATACAGTATAACCTGTGTATAAAGACCACACAGAGGACTAAGGAAAAGTGTACTTTATATATAGACAGGTGGACTTTATATAGAGGGTCAAATTATTGGACTTTTTGTATAGATAGGTAAAAGAAATCCGTTGGGAATATTTTGGACCTGTCGCTGTAGATAGGTAGACTTTATAGAGCTGGAGTCTATAGTAGCTTAAAGTGCACTTAGTATGGAAGACAAAAAATGTTTTTTGAAAAGAAAAAAAAATAGAAAATAAGAGAATAATTTCATTTAAAACAAATTTCTATAAATATAGGGAAAAAAATGTTAAAAGCCCACTTAAAAGACCTTTCAAATATGGACTTTATAGACAGGTGGACTTTATATATAGGTTTTTACATTGAAATATGAACCAGTATCGACTGTAAAACATTTGTATTAATCGACAGGTGTCTTAATATATAGGTTTTTAAATTGAAATATGAACCAATATGAACTGTAAAACATTAGTGGAAATCGACAGGTGGTCTATATATAAGATTTTTAAATTGAAATATGAACCAATATGAACTGTAAAACATTAGTGTTAATTGACAGGTGGTCTATATATACAGGTTTTTTTAAATTGAAATATGAACCATTATGAACTGTAAAACATTAGTGGTAATCAACAGATGGTCTTTATATAGAGACAGTCACTACAGCAGGATTTATTGAAGTTTAAATCACAAAATCGAAATAGAAACTTTTTATATAATCTTGAAAGCAAGCTTGCCATTATGACTTAAGACATCTATTGCATCCATAAATCATAAAAACATATTGCTTATTATGCATTATATTCCGTGTATTCTGTACAATACAGTTTTAATGGAGAAATATTTGTTATTGCTGCTTAAATAACATAAATTGTGACTGCTCAAGAAAAACATTTATAGATTTTCTGTCACCTTTTGTTACTGAAGATTTTTTATAACCTTGTTACTAAAAGCTAAGTTATCAAGTTATTTGATGTTTTTTAACCATTTCAAGAAAAAAATTAGGAAGTTAAAAAAAAAATTATATTGACTATTGTTTTATGGTATGTTTAAGTTCATTATGTAAAATTTCAGTTATCTTATTGTGAAAAGTAGTTGAAGTAGTTATATTAGATGGTATTCTTAATATTGGTTTCTATTTTAATAGTATGTCAAGAATGTCAAGGTCTGTGGGTTTTTTCAGGCACTCCGGTTTTCTCTACCATCTTGTAAGAATCTTGACTGGAGCATGAAACATCTTTGTGTGATACACTCCAATCAATTCAAATCAAGTGATCCCTTTTCATTTTGACTAATTGCTCTCTCTCTCTCTCTCTCTCTCTCTCTCTCTCTCTCTCTCTCTCTCTCTCTCTCTCTCTCTCTCTCTCTCTCTCTCTCTCTCTCTCATTCTCCCTCTCTTTCTTTCTCTTTTCTCTCTCTGTCTCTAGTATATTTGAATCCAGATCTATTATGAGTTATCACATAAAGCATTGGCAAATCTGACTGATCTTTTGTTGTACCAAAATTGATCTACATGCACTTTGCCAGTATTGTACACACATTTCTTTGAAAGCTTAGCTTCTAAATCTAAATTTCATATTTTTCTTCATTTATTCTTTATGGTCCTTGCTTAATTGATATCAAGTTTAATAATTAATTTGTTGTTTTCCGGTACAAAACGGTATCAAATACAAATTAATGGGCAAAATAAGTGTTATGTTTCTAATAGAGACAAGATGATACTCCTTATAACATTGAAAATAAAATTGTGTAGTGGCTTATAACAAAGAAAAAACTATAGAATATTCTAATTGGAATTATGTATGAGTATGGTATGCAAACAGTAAATTCAGATCAGAACTATTTTCTTTATATCAAACAAGTTAAAAATTAATATCAAAAAAATTATCCCCTGATGAGATCTCCTTGCAATTCAGATATACATGTTGTACTTTGTTTGGGCCTCTGTGACCTAATACTAGTATATGGCTCTAAAACTTATGCTTATGGATTGCCTCTTGGCATCCCGTTTGGGCAGAATATTGTATGAGAAAAATTATCAATTTACTTGCACCAGGTCACATGTTTTTAGGCACTTTAGTTTCCTTCACTAAAATTGACTAGCTAGATAAATCTTAAAATCTTAACTGGGATGTAAATGACTGTTACATGTACTCCATGTGATTCCACTCCAATACACATCCAGGGTTTTTTTTAAATTTATTTTTTCTTTTAATTTTTTTTTTTATACATTAAATATAAAATTCAATTTGTTTGTTTTTAACATTGAATATTCTGTTTCAGATCTTAAGTAGCCTCAAGTTACATAAAAAACAATTTTAAAAACTTGAATTTTTTAAAAGAAATATTTTATCTTAAAGCATTAATAATCAAGAGACATATAAAAAGTCAAGAATTCAGTTTTAATTTTATTTAAGCGGTGCCAGATTTCTTATTTTAAAAAATACAAAAAAAACTGATATTGGCTTGAAATATATTGATTCTTTTGACAAGATTTATTGCATATCCCATGGGAGACAGTTGTGCTCTATGATGACTTAGAAGATCTGTTTTAGAATGTTTTATATAGCTGTGTTTGTATTACATGTCACATGGGAGATATTTTATCTTCAGCAGTAACCTAGAAACACTTCCAAGTTTGTTTAATAAATGTTGTGAGGATTCACTCTGTCTGCATGAGCATGAAATTTGCTGTGAATTAACGCCTTAAAGAAGCAAAGTTTTCAATGTTTCAAGTGCTCATAAACTCAGATTTTAGATAAGTTGAGTTAAGTTGAGTTATGGTGTTGTAAACCCCAGTTAAGATGCTTTGACTTTTATTGTAGCTGTCAGTTTCTGGATTGTGGAGGAAGACAGAGTGTCGGGGTGAAGGGAATATCAATTTTCTGTTAGCAAGCTTAACAACTTTCTCAAAAAAGGATCTGCCTGAGTAAGATTCAAACCTAGGCAGTGAGAGGCACTAATCTGCAAGCTTGCGCTTTAGACCACTAGGCCACTTGCTTCCTCACATGGCATTTGGCATTAAGAGGGTGGGTATCAAGTTGGTTTACTCAGTGTCTGGATAATGTGACTGGGAGGAGGGGTATGCTTGTTTTTGGCATAGTGACATGGTGAGCTCAAATCTTAACAAAAAACCACTGCGGTAGCTCAGTTGATAGAGTGCTTGCTCCGTAAGTTGAAGGTCGTGGGTTTGAACCCCGACCGGGTCTGACCAAAGACTTGAAAGTGGTTAGTAACTGTTCTTTCGCCAAGCACCCTGCATTACAAAATAAAAGTCACTATTCTTTCGGATGGGAACTTAAATGAGTTCCAGTGTCACAGTAGGCTTGGCACAATAAAGAACCCTGCTGTATAATGCCATCAGTGCAATGCACAGGCAAAATTTCTGTACTTTCATCTATAGCTGGTGACGTCTCAATATAAGTGAAATATTCTTGACTGGGATGTTAAACACTATTACTCAACTCAACTCTCAACAAAAAATCACCCTTAGTGTGTGGTAGTACGAAGCAGACCATAATACACACTCGCACATCTCTTGCATACACAAACTTATTTCAAGATTAATATTTAGAGATTCATAACTTTGCTCTTGTCTTGAATATATGAAAAATTTGCTGATGCAATATTAAATAACATTACAATTCATCGTGCAATCTCCTTCATATACATGTACTATTATTACTAATACGTGTATTAGTATGTATAAGGTGTTACAAAGATTTGAATGATGGTCAAGGACGGGGCTTTTAATTAGATTTTTTAATTCAACACCTGTAAATTATTTTACTGAGAGAAATATCGATATTATTACATTTGCAGGTTTTTCATCCTGTCAATATTTTGAGATTTCTAATCAGCTCAAGCCAAAAATAGTCCCTGCATTGATTAATAGGAATGAAAGAAGATATACCTATATCGTATTTAATTTTTGACAGTTTTGGGTTTTTTTCTGTCTTTCTACACCTGTTATGTAATGTTTATTAAAGACTTCTTTATTTAAGCCCCATTCTGTTATCTCAGAAATATCATGTTCTTTGGTACATTAAATAATTTCCATTTCATTATTGTCTCACCCTCCCAGCAGGTTATTCTGATTTCAATCTGTATTTCTATACAGGTTTCTTTGTATATGCCAAAATACCTGTTGCGATTTTTAGCCATGTTAATGCCAAAATCACCCTCTTTATTTCTCACTTATCTTATTTCTGCTTCCCATGTGTTTTTGAGTACAATCGATTCAGAATACTACTACCTAAATCTGTTCTGATAGATTTGTGGTGATTTTTAATTTCATATTTCATATTTTTCTCATGTGTTTCTTGTCCTAATTTTTTTCTCGCGTTATTTATCTTCCCCAAGTACAATTATCTTCCCCAAGTACAAATATGTCTGAATAAAACACCTCCTCCTGTTGTTCAGATTGTCTCATGGTGTTAAGCCATTTGTCTGGCTATGTTGCTAATCAAGCACCCGTTGTTTCATACGTTTTATGTTAATATAAACTTTACCAAAAAAAAAAAAATAATAATAAACCACATGGGTTTTAATTGGCTCAAGTTATACAATGCCAACAATGTATGTAGTTGTTGTTTTTACATTTTTTTTTTTTTTTTTCATATATATTTTTCTTTATACCCATAAGTACCACTTACCGAAAACATTGCCAAACAGGTTCAACTTTATCTCTCTTGGGCAGATCCTAAAGGTGAGAAAGTTTGTCAGTTTGCCCCAAAGATTGATGACTATTTCTAGACTCTCTGGTTTCCTCCACCATTCCAGAACTGCTTCAATATAATTCAGATAAAATCTTGACTGAAGGGGAAAAGGTCTCTACTCCTCTCCATCAATTAGAACTGTAGTATGTAACATTTTAATGGTCAATAGTCCTACTGGCTCTTAATTTGCATGACTTTGATCCAAGATTAAAAATGACCACAAGTATTGTAATAAGGGTATAAATGTAAAATTCAATGAACCATGAAGTGATAACATGCCTGTTAAATTGTCCTACCTGTAAAAGCCTGAATCAGCATATTTCGGTATGAAGGTTTAATGTGCATACAATAATGGACTGGGGGAGTAGTATGTTTGTCTGTATCATACTGACTCTGTGAGATAGCACCTTACCAAAAAGTCACCTGTGTGTGTGTGTGTGTGTGTGTGTTAAGTACATGTACATGGCAGACTATACATCTCACACATACGCAAACTTGTTGTTAAAAGTAATCCATTGAGATTACCAGTAATATACTTGCTCCTGTTGGAATACTGTAGCTGAAAAATTGCTGATGTGGTGTTAAACAACATTACAACAATAACAATCCTAACCTGAATGACAAAGAATCTGTCAAATATAAACAAAGATTATATAAATCAGAATAGGTGTTTGAATTTGTAATGCTCATAGTCGTTAATTTCACCATCAACAATGAAATAAACGCCTTGATGAAATGAATGAATTGTTGCATTGCTACTATATTTACTGTCCAGTTATATATAAATGTTATTGACATGCTGTGCAGAACAGCTGTTGGTGGTAATCCAATATCGATTACTAATGAACATTTATATGTTGTTTTTTTTTTTTTTTTTTTTTTTTTTTTTTTTTTTTTTTCTCCTACTTATGCAAAAAATTAATGAATTGGCTTTTGTACATAGTATATTTTTAGAGGGAAAAAAAAAGGAAAAACAGGAATTATTGATTGTGATCTGGTAAAAAGGTCAATCAACTTTTTAAAACAGTTAGAAAGGCTTTAAAGAAAAACAGGTTTAGGTACTGAAGGATCCAGATACATAATTTATTAGAGCATGTTACAGTACTGTATGGGGTCATTGATTGTTAAGGAGTTAACTGTTTTGAAATGTGATCACACTTCTGACCTGAGGCTACTCTGCATGTCCACTGACCCATACTTTTTAGACCTGGATAAAGTTCAAGGTAACCTGAACTTAGTGTAAACAGTGACTTGTCCACACACTAAGACAGAGAAGTCACATGAAAATCTAAACAAAGACTACCAGCTATAGCTATAAGCTAAGCACATGGAATAATTTTCACACATCTGAGATTGTGTGTGTGTATGCATGGAATATATTTATGTGAGTCACACTTTGTGTACACGCTGATTATTTTGATGGATATCTGCCCATGCGTTTCAAGGCAGTTATAATTTTAGAGGATTTTTGTGTTTTTTGTGATACATTTTCTATGAGTACTTAGTACTTTTCATTGATTTCCTAACAAATATTGAATAGATTCGTGGAGTTCTGTCTTTTTTTTTTTAAAAAAAAAAAGGGATACAGAATTATTTAATTATCAAAGTATTAGATTTTTGTGTTATTTTCATTGGTTGTGAGTGTTGTGTAAAAAACAAATATAGAAGATTGGATTTGGTCTAATTTTTGGAAGTATACTGGTACAAGGTAATGTGATTTGGCATGTTAATTTTGATTCCGTGATAGTTGTACATGTTTACTTTATTAAAGAATCTCATGTAAATAAGTTCATTTGTTTGTTTTTTTAGGGAATTAATAAAAGATCAGAATTTCTCCCCTGATGAAGGGCCGGCCTCTGTTATCATTTATAATTAGATCTTAACATTATTATTCTTTGTCTTCTTATTTCACCTTGAATATAAATTTTTCATTCTAAATAATGATTCATAATTTCTGGGTTAGAGTTAAATGGTTGTAAAAATGAATTATTAATAAAATTTTCATAATATTATATTCTCTTTATTTAAAATAATCTGTAGTTTAAATTTAAAAACTTGTTCAAGCATTTTGTTGATGTTTCCAAGGGAAATGATTTCCTGGTGATTTTACAAAATGTTCTGCCTGAACTAATTAAAACTAATATTTTATGCATTACAGTATATATATATATATATATATATATATATATATATATATATATTCTTTGATTTATTCGGATATTCAAAGTTTGTGTCTGAATATTTCTATGTATTTGCATTATTTATACAATTTCAGGTAATTTTTGAAGTAAAATATTTTAATGTTTTCAGCACTTGAATTCAGTATCCTCATTTGGATATTCCTTTTTTTTCATTAAATATGACACAGAATGACCCTGTGTTTGCAGTTTAAATCATAACCATGCAGTTTTTACATTTTTTGGCAGTTACATTTTTCCTGATTTACAACTTTTTTTTATCTGCTATATTTTCACATTGTTTTAGTGTTTTTTCTTTCTATTTTTAGGTAAGTTATGATAGATATCATAGGGGAGATAACCATCACCATAGTGTTGTAAGTACAAACTTGATCTATGTTTTTAGTACATGTTTATAATCATCAGTATGTGGTCTTCTTGTTGCAGTTGATAAATCCTCCCTACTACTAGTGTTTCTGCTTTTTTTTTGACCGTATTGAAAAATTATTCAGTTCATTCAACCAATATTTGACACATTTGGTCTTTTTCATGCCATATAGAGCACACAGTTTTAGATCAACTTTAGCATGTGTTTAGGTATCAGATGAATAGTAAAATTATTAGGTATAAAGAGCAAATCAAAAGAAGCTCATTGTTAGGATATTGTAATATTCCAAAAGGTGGAAAAACACGGTATAGGAAGGAGTAGAAGGGAAAATTGTTCCTCTGGAGTTGCATGAGTAAAAATGTTTCATTGAGTTGTTATGAATTTCAAGCAGTCTGCTTGTATTTGAAGAAGTATTCTGTAACAGCGGTCTATGAGAAATAAAGAATTATTATTAAAACATTGCTTATCTGGGGTTGACTTGAGTGAAAATGTTTCATGGACATATTAAATTTTCTAAGCTGGTCCCTTTTTCTCATGGTCACTGTGGTCACTAAGCTGGTCCCTTTTTCTCATGGTCACTGTGGCCACTAAGCTGGTCCCTCTTTCTTTTGGTCACTGTGGCCTTTATCTGTACATACTAGGTGAATGACGACACATTTCCTAGACAGATTGTTAAGCAAATTTGGACTTTAAACACATTTGTTTACAGTTACATGGACCTTAGATATGACATCATATCCATTAACAGATAAACTCCGATATTATTTCTTAAGATGGATGGACACAAGGGGGTCTGGGGAAAAAGCATTGTTATAAATCAAAACTGAATGACTAATGGCTTCTACTTGTAACATGGTTCTGTCGTCTGAGGAAAAGTATGTTTTGAAAAAAAAAAAAGATAAATATGTATATTAAAGCACTTACTTAGACTATTTTTTTTTAATTTCATCATAAAACAAAGTTTGTAACAATGGATCTGGTTAGTTAATTCAAATAAAAACCAGTTACTATCCTTTTTAGAAAACATAAACAAATGTTGAAGTGATTATTGTAGCCAAGTAGCTAAGTTGGTAGATTGTTTAACTAGTTTTGGAAAGGGGCCTCGGTGGCCGAGTGATCTAAAGTGTGTACTAACGGATCACAGGACCTCTTAATGCCTGGGTTAGAATCCCACTCAGGACAGATCCTAGTGTGAGAAAGTTTGTTAGTTCGCTTGCCGAAGGTCAGTGGTTTTCTTTGGACACCCCAGTTTTCTTCCCATCATCCCAGAACTGACCACCTTGAAAAAAGTGAAAGAAACTTGGCTGGGGTATAAAACACCATCACTCCAATCCACTTCACTAGTATTGGAATGGTCCTAAGTTGGAGTGCTGCATTTTTACCCTTTCCTGTTACACATTCACTGAATTTACTCCAGTGAATATATGTAATATTGAATACATAATGTGGTTTATTTAAAGGAAAATAATATTTATGACACATTTTATTTTTAACACAGGTAATACAATGTATGAAATATTCACTGGTAATACTCAATGGTTAAATGTAGGTCAGATAGTAAACAAGATTGTTTACATCATAGTAAGTCAACATGCCCAGGTATAAATTCTTCATTAGTGTATGGTCAATATTAAAACTTATCCTCTTTATGAGGTGATAAAGATTTGAGGATATTGTGTTGACAAAAATCTCCAGGATCTTAGGCCTTTAAAAAAAAGTTTGTGTTTCCTGTTACATCATTCAGAAAAAATATAATAGATAGGGATCAGAGTGTTGACAAACAACTCTAGGATCTTAGGCCTTACCAAAAAAGTTTTGTGTTTCTGGATACTTCATTTAGAAAAATATAGTACATGAACATATTGGGATCAAGATTTAGGGACATTGTTTTGACTAACTATTAACCCATGTTCTTAGACCTTATCAAAAATGTTTTGCATTTCTGGTAACATAATTCAGAAAAATATTTTTTTTTAGGGACCAGGGCCTTAGGTGGTATAAAAAGTTTTGTGTATTTAGTTAAATCATGCAGAAAAATATAATAGGTAAAGGTCAGGGTATTGACAAACAATTGCAGGATCTTAGGCATTATGAAAAAAAGTCTGTGTTTCTGGTTACAGAAAAATAAATCAGAAAAATATAGTAGGTATGGGGATCAAGATATAGGGACATTGTTTTTACTAACTATTACTCCAGGCTCTGAGGCCTTACAAAAAAGTTCCATGTTTCTGGTTACATCATTCAGACAAATACAGTAGGTAAGGGTGTTGACAAACAACTCCAGGATCTTAGGCCTCAAAAAAAAGTTCATGTTTCTGGTTACCTCAATAAAAAAAATAGAAGATAGGGAACATTGTGATAACTAATAACACCAGAATCATAGGCATTATAAAAAAGTTTTGTGTTTCTGACAGTCAGAAAAATATATTAGGTAAGAATCAGGATTTAGGGACATTGTGTTGACAAGTTTGGTCTGAAATAAAATGATGAATTTATGAATGATATTGAGAACTTCACCTAAAAATCATAGAATCAGTAGTAATGGTTACCAGAAACACTAATACATTGTTTGGCCTAATTATCACTGTCTCACATGACCAAAGATTAAAGCACTGACATTTGAAGTTATCCTGAAAAATTGATTTTCTCTTAGCTTATTGGTCAAGTAATCTGATAAAACTGTGGACAATGGTCAGTATGTGATGTAATAAACAGGGTATTAATCTGTCTATCTGTAATTAATGAACATATTTATCATGTCTTGATGAAAAACAAATAATTTAATAGAGATGAAATTGACAGCTACTTAAAGTGATAAAATGGAAAATTTTGAAAATTTCTTTGGAGGTAAAGTAAAGTGGAATGATGGAGTTTCACATCCTAATCAGAATTTTTTCACTTATATCTTTGAGAATGAATTCATTGGCCCCTGGCAAGAGAACTGATACACTTTTTCACACTAGGATCTGTCGAAGTAAGATTCAAATCAAGGTAGCAAAAGGAACTTTGATCTGTAACATTTCTGGTACATAGACTGCCTAGGGAGTGGTCGGAAACCTAAGTGGCCAAGTGACATAAAGCATTTGTGTGTCACAGCACCTCTCGCTACATTGGTCTAAATCCCACTCGGACACATCCTAGTGTGACAAAGTTTGTCAGTTCACTTGTGGAAGATCGATGGTTTTTCTACAGGTACTTTAGTTACCTTCATCATTGCTGCACTCCATATTCTCTAAAACGTGAATTTCTTCCATCAAATTCTTTGCTAATGACTGACAATGACTAATATCAACATTAACTGAATTAATATCAGAAGTTCATTATCATTTATAGTGGAATATATTGGAATGCAAAAGCCTGGTGATTAACGGAATATGTCTGACTTCAGTACAATAATAGATTTCTTCTGTTTTATGAATTACGTGTCCTCATCGAATTGGTCTGACCTCCACATTATTGGAGTCTATTTGTCAACAACTAAAGTGTCAAATTTATAGAATAATCAACTTTTCTTAAATAAATGTGGAAATAAGAGAAGTTGCTCTGTAGCTTGTTGCTGAAAATATTGCAGATTATTTCAGCTCCGATTTGACAGCGTTAGAAATATATTAGTGTTTGTCAATTAAAATTTCTATAAATCCCCAATGTTGATAGCGATACATTTCCAATGATGCCAGTGGCAAACAAACATTGTACTAATATTTTGTAATCTGATGATGAAATAAGAGATATCGCTTCAAAGTGTGGGTTGAAAATAATTGTATTCCCCGATTATTATGCCTTCAAATTGATAGATTTAGAAACATCACACGTTGCATTTTTGTTCTATGATAGTTGCTTTATATCTTAATGTTAAACTTTGGTATTTTACATTGCTCTCTCTTACTTATTTTAGACTACTGCGGTAGCTCAGTTGGTAGAGTGCTGGCTTCATAAGTGGAAGGTTGTGGGTTCTAACCCCAGCCGGGTCTGACCCAAGACATGAAAGTGGGTAGTGACTGTTCTTTCAGTAAGCACTCGGCATTACGAAATGAAAGTCATGGTTCTTTCGGATGGGAACTTAAAATAAACGAGGTCCTGTGTCACGGGGTGGCACGATAAAGAACCCTACTGTATAATGCCATCAGCACAACGCACAGGCAAAATTTCTGCACTTTTGCCTATAGCTGGCAACGTCTCGATATAAGTGAAATATTCTTGACATTACTTAACTCAACTCAACTCTAACTTATTGAAGAAGAGGTCTAAACCACTCACTTAGACCATAGTGTCTCTCACTGTCTAGAATCAGTCTAGAGCAGATCCTAGTGTGAGAAAATTTGTCAGTTTGTTTACCAAAGGTCATGGTTTTCTGCAGCTGCTCCAGATTCCTCCACTATCCCAGAACTGACCACCTCAATATAAGTAAAAATGTTTGGCATGGGTGTAAAACACCATTACTCTACTAAACTAACTTATTCTTAAGCATGTTATGTTTTCTGAAATTTTATTTACCTACAAGTGGTTGAGGTTGCAGACCCTCAAGGGTTCAAACTCCAGAAGGACTGCATGATTTGTTCTTATCCTATACATAGATAATTTCAGTTTGCTTGCTTCAGACCATTTAGCTGCCAAAAGAATAGCTATACCATCAAAATTACATTGCAGACCTCTTACTAAAATTGACCGAATTGTTTTCGATGAATATTTGCGACATTGAGTATACTAGCACAATGAATATGCAAATGTTCAGTGCAGATCAGAAACATATGAAAATTTATGCACCACAAAAACTTCTGTTAAGATTCTTGTCGCAAAAAGCTGAAAAGTGCCAATGTGGTGTAAAAAAACAATTAACAAACCAACCAAAACCACTGGGGTTTAATGATATGATAGACTGGTATCCTATCTAAGGGAGAGTCTTGTTTTCACGCTGTTAAAAAAATTGTCCAAGAACCAGTTCAATGAGAAAACATGCTCAGGGCAGAATTGAACTGTCATTGTTTACCTGTGATAATGAACTTAACTAGCAGTGAAGATGCTTGAAGTGGTAACTGTTAAGTGTCAGGTTTAGCTGTCAATGTTCAGGTCACTGTCTTGTGGGTGTAGTTTATGACAGTTATGACTATTATTTGTTTGTTTGCTTGTTTGTTTGTTTATTTGTCAGTTTGTCATTCCAATTAACCTTAGACATACTTGGACAGGTAATTGTGTATAATGGAAACTTGTTAACATCCAATAATTCATACAAACAAGAATTACAATCAACAGGTGTGCTGAACATGATTGGGCTAAAAATGTGTATTTATCATTCCTGTGCCACTGCAATTCAAGAAGATATGTACATTAAAACCTCTAAATATTGACTGTCCATGGAACCCATGAATGTGGACTTTATAATAGGCAGGGGGTCTTTATTATAACTGACTTTCTTTTTGGTCTGTGTTTTAAGTCGGTGATTTTGCTATGGTTGTTAAAAACTACCTTCCACCTTTCAGATTGGGAAAATTTGGACCCTTTTTATGTCACATATTACGCTCAGAATTTTGAAATTCATTGCAAAGATTTTATATTGTGACAATATCTAACATTTTTTGTCTGTCAGACCAGTTTTGGACAACTGGATTTAACTTAAAATATTTGATTGTGTGTCACTTTTGCTTTTGGGGGAATTTCAATTGTCAAATTGGGAAATTTTAGTCTTATTTCTCAAGGGGAAACTACCTTTACTCGGTAGTAACTTTAGGCAAACAAAACCACTGTTAAGTAAAGGGACCTTTTAACAGTGGACTAAAGTACAGATGTACTTTATTAGGGGGCATGTTTACAGATCACAGTTGCCTCTCACTGCCTAGGTTCAAATCTTGATTGGGCAAGCTTTCAGTTTGTGTGCTTAAGGTCATTGGTTTTCTCTGGGTAATCAAGTTTACTCCACCATCCCAGAATTCAGACCGCCTGGATGCAAGTCGAAAAACCTTGAATGGGACAAGAACAGTTAAATGTCCTCAGATGGTTTTGAGATGTTCCCTGTAATTAGATAATTGTCATTGAACTTTGGTAATTCTATTGCACTTTGAATTATTTTCATCATCTGTTATTTGAAAAGTTTTTTATTTCTGATATCTGATAGTATGCATGGTTGGTGGGTGGGTCTTTGGGGCGGTATACACTTGCTCTTTAAAACCATGGTCAGTTGTTGGTGATGTCTAATATCTGTCACTTTACACACTTCCTTAAAAACTCTGCAACAGGTAAGATCATGGCCTAGTAAATGTCAGCTCACTTTGACATATATATAAAGGTGAGAGATCAGTTGTAGGATCAGGTTATAAAAACCTAAAATAGCTCATATTTCATTGCATTAGCATAAAAAGCAATTTATAATATTATTTCTTTTTTGCCTCCCACCCATTGAGTTCTCAAGTAAAATTTAAATTTTTACAATAACATTCAAAATAACGATCTGGTCCTCTTTTTTTTTTTTTTTTTTTTTTTTTTTTTTTTTTTTTTTTTTTTTTTTTTTTTTTTGTCCTTTCCGGTCAGAATTTAAGAAATTTCATTTAAGAGTACTAATGAAAGTCTGTCTACCCTAAAAAATCAAAATATGATTAGGAGGTATGTAAAAATCACAATGGAAAGCGTGAAACGCAGATTCCCTAAAAGTAACTTATTCTCTCTAAGGATGATATTTAATGCAGAACTACGACAGAAAATTGCAATTGCGAGGCTTCAACATGCTGCTCATCATTTTTTTACGATTGCATCATTGTTTTTAAAAGTACAGTTACATCTTAGAGGATGTCGATTTCAATGTAGATCTTTTTAAAAAAAAAAAATTAAAATTGTATGCACTGTGACAAGCAGACTGTTGTGGGTTGATAATAATGAGCTTCAATAGTATTGTATATCTGCAGCTGTTGTCAGGCATTAAAATTGATTACAGATGTAAAATTACTCTGAAATTGCTCTATGACACATGACTTTAGTTACAAATAACTGAAGCAATCTTAATGTAGGCTGTTGTGCAGGTGTTGTTAAGAGTCTGTTAACCCCTCATTTCTGTCTGTTGGCAGGCCTCACCATTTGTTGTGTAGTCTGAACAACTTCATTTCTAGACATATATTTCAACCATTTATTTATCTGTATATGAACAACAACAAAAATTGTCTAGAATGAACATTGATTTCTTTCAATCTTTCAATCAGTGAGACACCTCTCACTGTCTACAGGTTCAAGTTCCATTTATGAGAGATCCTAGCCAGTATCAGAAAGTTTTTCAGAGCTTTTGCCCATAGGCCAGTGTTTTTTCACCAGACATTCTGATTGCCTCCACCATCTCAAATATATATTTAAAAGATTATGATGACTTGGAAATGAGACACTATTATTCCACACAACTCCACTTCTGCTTTTTGTATTTTATTTCTAACAAACAACTTTCTCATGTAATCTATAGAGTCGTCAGTCATTTATTTCTCTATTGTTAAGATTTCTTGTTAAAATGTTACAAAAACAGGATAATTAATAAATAAAAAAATTGAAAAATAATCTAAAAACCTTGATATATTGGCAAAGAAATTTGTTGACAAAAACATCACAAGATGGCAATTGCAAGATAATCCCTCTTGCCTTGAAGACATCTTGGATATTTAGACGGTATTAGGAGCCAAAGCTTTTTATGCCATTATTGATCAAAGGTTAAATGGCCGCAGAATATTTTTAATGGACATTTGAACTCTTGATTATTGACATATAACTTGTATTAACAGTACAAATAAAGGCTAACAGGTTCAATGTTTGGTGCAGCAAAATGTCAGTTAATTTCTGAAATAACTTGACTATACACTTGATGTTTTTTTCCAACAAAAAACTTAATCTATCTGAATATACCGGTAGAATGTGTGTGAGTGTCTCCCCAGTGTGTGTGTGTGTGTGTGTGTGAGTGTGTGTGTGTGTGTGTGTGTGTGTGTGTGTGTGTGTGTGTGTGTGTGTGTGTGTGTGTGTGTGTGTGTGTGTGTGTGTGTGTGTGCTTGTTTTGTAGCCATTCTTGGCCAGACAAAGTAAAAGAAACATTAGTATCAATGATACTAAAATAATTGTAAAATTTCAGTTTAAAACTAAAAGTAAAGGTAAGCTAATAAGAACCATTAAAATCATAGATAAGGTTTTGGGTAAAACACCGGAAAATAGATTGGTCAATGAAGCCTTATATATACAGTCAAACCCGGTTAATCGCATAGCCTCCATGATTCAAAACTGTATGCGATTAACCAATATATGCGATTAAGCGGGTTCTGCTATTTTACACATATCGACAAAGTTCTTGCATAGATGGTGTCAATTAAATGATTATGCATGTAAGAGAAGTAGTTTTATATTTTTGTGTGAAAAAAAAAGAAGAATCTGATTAATTTCCATCCTACAACCAGAGAATAATTTTGTACAAAAAATAATAAAATTATTTCATGATTTAATTGCAACCAAAAAGTGTTTGTTAGTGTAACGGCAAGGTAAATTCAAACCAATACTTCTATGCCTTTGCCGTTTAAAATATCAACGGGATGTACTACATGATTAAAACATTTCCCCTTCTACTGCTATTGAGATTTAATAAAAATTTTAAAAGCATTTTCTCGTGAAAAAATGGCATCCTGAAAATTCAGAATTGCCGATGTGGCTCATTGAAAAAGTTTTCACCCGACATTTGAAGTTATTATCAGCATTGCTACACACACAAAACATCCTTTTAATGTTTATTTTCAAATAAAATATATGTTAAATTTACCTTTTGTGTTGTTTATTTCATTAAAAAATTTAATGTGTTTGTTGATCAATAATCGCGACACAAATGCAATACACATCGAGGACGCCATCTTGGAAACATGCAGACAGTACAGTTAATATAAGATTTACTTCCCTTTAGCCTTTGTTATACATATCAAATGAAAATTGCTGACGATGACAGAATGGGGTCATATGCAAATGCGCTGCATACCAGAAAAGTTCAACACATTTTTTAACCAATGAAAATCAAATTATTTTTGTTTACTGACGACTGTGTATTTCCGTTTTTCCAAAGTTACCAATAATAAAACAACTTATTCTGAGAGGTTCAAACGGGTCATTTTACACGTAAACGTAATTCCTTTTAACTTTGCCATAATTTTAAACCTCACATCGGCACTTTTATTAGATATGAGACGTTTTTATGTCTTTCTTTATTAATTTCTTTAATAATGCTTAATGTTCTACAGAATGTAGATATCTCATGTGATTTGGTTGTTTTAACAATTTATTAAGTGTACCTTTGTACAACTAATTAATGATTCGCCCGTCATAATTCTTTTTTAAACTATTTGAAGAAAAATTACAAAATTTGAAATTATTAGAGATGGTTGGAGATCAGGTCGAGGAATTTTCTATGTGATTAAGCGGGTTTGGACTTTTTGGCTATGCAATTAAATGGGTATTTTTCAATAGAATACATAGGAAATGGTTTTGGATTTCACAATCCTATGCGATTATCCGATTTATGCGATTATCCGATATGCGATTAAGTGGGTTCGACTGTATATCTTGAATTTTTTTGTCCAGCCTGGCATTGCCATAAGGCAAGGTCTAGGTGTTACTTTTCTGGTGTCGTCGTAGGCGGTGGCTTGTAAAATGTTTATGTTCAAGTTATGTATTTTCTACTTGATCAAAAACTAACCAGGCAAAACATATTGTTCCGTGGAATACGTGTACTTAATTTAAAAAAAAAACACCATTTTTCCCCATAGCTGCTGCATAGTACATATATTACATAGTTCTAGGTTTTAGTCTTCAGAGACTGAAAAAAACATATTTTATGTAACAATTTATCACAGCCGAGTATTTAGATAAATGACGTGTTACATAATTGATTGGATGATTTTGTGATTAATGTTGTGAATACTGATGATTTGTAATCAAGCAATAATTGCTTTGTATGTGTATTGTATGTCAACATCAACAATATGATTTTTTCACCTTTTTTTTTTTTCTTTTCCCTTTTGTTTATAACTGTTTGCCAAGATCTGCACATTAGTTGATGATGTTGTTGATTACAGTTGTGGTTTCACACATCAAAGACACACTTATTTATATTAGAGGTGTTATGTTAGTCTGTAAAAGGATGTGATTTGTTTTAGGTTGTAAACAATGATACTTGTTTAAAACCTTGTCTGTTGGTTACGGCTGCATGTCTATAAAATTGGTGTTTGATTTTCAATTAATATTAAGAAGTACAGTTAAAACTGTCTTACCAGAAAGGTCTGATTTTTGAGAGGAGGTGACTTAGCAAAAAAGATAGGTCAAATTAGAAGGGAGGGTGGGAGGGCATGTAAGTTATCAGAAGAGAAAGGTCACTTTATGAGGAGGGGTGTGACTTACTGGCATAGAAAGGTCAAATGAGGAAAAGGGGGCATGTGTCTTTACAGACCTGCAAAGTCACAGGAGGTGGGGGAGAGAAGATTTGATTAACCCACAAAACAGGAAGGGTCATGTGATTTAATGGACCTGGAAGGTCACAGACAGGGGATATGATTTACTCACAAAAAAGGAAGGGCCATGTGACTTAATGGACCTGGAAGGTCACAGGGTGGATGTGATTTACCCACAAAAGATAGAGGAAGGGTCATGTGACTCACCAGACCAGAAAGGTCCCCTCAAAGAATAGGGACTCAAAAGTAACCTGTCATATAGGTGAAAGTTTACCATGTCAGCACACATTGGTATTGCTTTTTATATCTTGAAAAATATGTAAACCTCAAGGATTATTTTAGTAAAACAAATTTTATGACCAGTCACCTTGGTCAAGCATAAAAGGATTAAAGTGCCTCTCACTGCCTAGGTTCAAATCCTGTGCAGGCAGATACCAGTATCAAAAAAGTTTGTCTGTTCACTTGAGGTTTTCTCTGGTTACTCTGATTTCCTCAGTTATTCCAGAATTGACTGCCTCAATATAAGAGAAAAAATCTTGGCTTGGGCGTCAAACACCATTACTCCACTCCACTCCACTTCTGCATCAATTGCATGTAAAAGCCTAAAGTCAGTACCATGTGACCTGATTGTGTTCCGTATCAGACAGGCAGAAAATTGGGAAATAGAAGATGTTACAATGAAGTGATCATCTTTTGACCTTGTAGTGCTGTGTTCTAGATAGAAGCTGGTAAATTCATGAAGTCAGCAGCTTGAGATCTGATAGTGCTCCATTATCAGTAGGGAGTTAAGGAAAAAAACATGATAACAAGGAGACCTTGAGAATTAATCCTTTTTTTTGTGTTAGAAATAACTGTTGGACATTGTAAACAAGTGTACAGCACCATTAGACTTGACTAAGAACTATTGTGTTGATAATCAGATCATATGGATTCGACATTCCCAGTTTGGCCATTTGAAGTATGTATTGAAGAAAGAGATGGTTGGATTATCTTGATGTATAATATTTATATAGTATACACCAGGGGTAAATTTATCTGTTTTTGCAGTTTTGAATAGCTATCGGGCTGCAATAAACTTATGGAATATATTCCAAGGTTTTGGTAGTAAAAACAAATTTGTCAGTTGATCTTTGTAATAGTTTTAAAGGGGCAAAATATTAAATAAATAAGTAATATAAGGATTGTGCAAGTCTAGGGCAGAAAGAAAATAAACACATCTCTCTCTCTCTCTCTCTCTCTCTCTCTCTCTCTCTCTCTCTCTCTCTCTCTCTCATAATAATTTGGATTTTTTTGCTGTTATAATCATACATTGCAAAATCTGTAAAAAGAATATTTTCTGCAATGAAATTGTATAAATAAAGGCAAATTAAATACTTTTTGGTCACAAATGGAATGATAATCTGCTTTCATTAATCATTATATATGTTATATGAAGAAATTTGAGTAATACAAATGTATGTCCGATTTATCAGGATGTTTATTAGGATATTTTTCTACATTGGACTTCTATACTGTAACTTGTAAATACAAATGTATTTGTTAGCATTCTTTGAATAAGGTTTAGTTATGTTAGAATTAGCCTGGAAGCAGAAATGTAATTAAGATGAATTTTGAGCTCATTGCCATCTCAAGTTAATTTTCCCTTCATAATTGACGTGGACAAATGTTTATATTTTATTAAGATCATATCTATACTTGTAAGCAAGGACAATTTTCACACTCCAGTTTCCTCTACCATTCATAAACTGACAATCCTTTGGTTTTTCAGTTAAAGAATCTTGACTGGGACATATAACTTCATTACTGTACTGTATTCTCTAGAAAATTTTTCTTGAATTACATAATTGCCAATTATATTAACTAATGTTATGGATAAGTATTCATAGATTTTTTTTTTTTTTTTTTTTTTTTTTTTTTTTTTTTTTTTTTTTTTTTTTTTTTACTAATATCTTTCATTAGTATTCTCAGTCATTAGCCATTATTCTAAAATCAATGTCTTGGGATTAAGTTTTATACGCCAGACAAAAAAGTTCATTGGCACCCTTAAGCTAAAACCGCAGTCCCATGAATTATAGATTATGCATTTACATGTAAAACTTAAATGGTGTAATCCCTTAAGGGCTACTGGTTAATGGTGAAATGACAGATAATTTTGTAATTATCTGTAATTAATATTAACAGGATGCCACAAAGTTTACAAAAAAAATTGTCAAATACCCAATGGCTATAAATAGAAAAGCAGGAAATTTGAAATAAAATTTACCTTAATGCAGAGAAACATAATCTTTATCCCTAAAGGGTCAGTTGAACGACAGTTGGCTAATTGACCGACAGATTTTTAATTTACTGTTGTAAAGAAGGGAATTCAATTTGTACCCTCTACCTAAATCTAAATACCGGTTATGAAAAAGCCTTAAAGTGTTTTTTTTTTTTTCCCCAAAATTTTACATAGAGCATCAATGGGGTACAAAAAGGATGTCCATTTCTACTGTTGTCATTGTTTTCTTATGCAGTTTTATTTTCCAAATTTCCTGGAAGTAGATTCTTATTTTTCCATTTTCCTATCACATTGTAAAATTTTTTTGAAATATACCTTGGAATGTGTACATTAAAGTATATTGCGATACAGTAGTCAAAATTACCAATCAATGAAAATTTTCATTGAAAAATTGTTTAATTCTCATGTAATTTAATTCTATCATGGCAAAACTTTTTTCCCTATTTTGCTACTGGTTTCCTACTTATCAGAACTTATTCTGTAGCAGTCGCCAAGTGGACCACATCTTCTGGTGACCTAGGTTCAAATCCCAGATTGTAGTGTGAGAAAATCAGTCAGTGATTTTCTGTGGACACTCCAGTTTTCTCCACTATTTGACTGCTTCAATATAAATGAGAGAATCTTTATTGGAGCATAAAGTCTGTTATTACTGTCTGTTTTGTAAAGTTTTATATTGATCAGTTCTTCCTATGAAAAGGGGCCTTGGTGGCCGATGGTCTAAAGCGCGCCTACAGATCACAGTGCCTCTCACCACCTAGGTTCGAATCCCACGCACGACAGATCCTAGTGTGAGAAAGTTTGTCAGTTCGCTTGTCGAAGATCGGTGGTTTCCTCCACCATCCCAGAACTGACCGCCTCGAAATAAGTGAAAGATTCTTGACTGGGGCATAAAACACCATTACTCCACTCCACTCCACTTTTCCTATGGAAATAAAGAAGTAAAATTGCTATAGGGCTTATGTACTAAACAGATAACAACAACATTTCCAATTTATTTTTAGCCTTGCAGCTTTAATTTTTTCTGTATAGATAGTTTCATTTGCGAAATGGTCTAAAGTGCCGACCTACAGATTACAGTGCTTACAGTGGCTTAAGTTCAAACTCCACATGGCACATATCTTGGTGTTATTTTGGTTACTGAAAATTTGTTGATTTTTTTTCTGGGCATTCCATTATCTCCCCCATTATTTCTGAACTGAAAATCGCGATGTAATTAGGAAAAACTTTACTCCACTGAAAACACCTTATTAACTCCATTGTTTCTGAAGAGTATTTAAGTGTTCAAGTCGTTGTTCAATATATATAAAAATAAATAAGAAATTGCTGCAGGACTTTTCTACCAATGATAAAAAAGACATTTTTTCTCGCATCACATCATTATATTGTGTTGTTTACAAAAAACATGACCTTAGTGACAGACACTTGAAGTTAACCAGAAGCGACATTTCGATGAAATCATTCTTTTTCTGTTGTAACTACGGTAACTGCAGATCTGTATGTATGCTATCCAACATGTTTAAAAAACGCTTTTACTGTTTTGCGGTTTTTATAGTGTACACTCATAGCACATGATATATTCTTTACCAACTTAACTTGAACAGCGATATTATAAAAAAAATAATTGTAAAAATATATTTTTAGAAACAAAGCTAATGCATATTCTTTTATTAAAATGATAAAATGCCCTGAGCAATACACCTAGACATATTTATATCACTTGTATCTTAAAATCATGAATAATTTTAAAGAAAAAAGTGACAAATGGATCAGTGGGGTAAAATGGTCTAAATTGCTTCTCTAAAAATTGCATTGCCTAGGCCTGATTCTCACTCAGCCAATCTTAGTTTGAGAAACTTAAACCATTCATGAGTCAAAGGTCGATGGGTTTTTCCAGGTACTCAGGTTTTCTCTACCTTTGCAGAGTGGGCTAAATTGCTTCCTTAAAAATCGCAGTACTTTCCACTCCCTAGGCCTGATTCACACCCTGCAGATTTTGGTTTGAGGAACTTTAACCACTCATTTGTCAAAGGTAGGTGGGTTTCTTGGGAACTCCCGTTTTCTCCATCTTTCTAGAACTGAGCACCTCAAAATAAGTGAAAGAATATTATCTAGGTTTTTATTTATTTTAACATCTCAGAATACCATTCCATTTGTTTTTATACTTTGTTTGAATATCTTTGTGTCCTCAATATATATATGGTTAAGTGGCTGGGTATGTTTGCTTCTCTCAGAATCCATCTATCTAACCATCAGTCATATTTCAATTTTTCCAACAACAGTATTTGTTATTTTCAACTAATTTTAGTGGTGTTTGCATTGACAGGCAAAGTCGGAATTTTGTTCTGGTGTGATTTTCATTATCATTGTAAACCATCAAAACCACAATACATTTTTGGTTTGGAAAAATTTCATACTCCACAATTTTTTTCCTAAAAACATGAAAAATTTTATATATAAATAAATATTTCAAAGATTGTAGTCAATATAAACAAAGAAAGTTCATCAGCAGATTGGACAATGTCCAGCTGTACAGTTAAAACAAACTATACAAAATTACTGTAAATTAAATTATAAATGAAAAGTTCATTGAACTCAAATGATCCTTATAGATATTGTTATAGAAGTTATAGAAGTGTTCATAGTGGGAATAATGAAGATGTGAAATGTGTTGTTGATTTCAGTTGTTTGTTTCATTCTAATATTAATGATTGGACTGAATGAATACGTGATGAGAGGGAGATTGATGCGTAAACAGACTGTTTGTACGCATTCTTATGAATAATTAAATATTGTGGCTTTGTACTGGACTATAAAACCTGTCATGGTGAATATATGAACATTAAATAGATATGTGATAAATGTAGGTATGAATGAGATAATCATTATTGAAGCATGTGATCAGCTTCCAAGAGGTTGTTGTCATAATACTGGTGTTAATATAATGGGATATGTTATAACATGGTAGGTTTGTCATAGAAATGAGCTATTTAGATATAAAGTTTAAGTTAAGGTTTTGTCTTTGTAAAAAAAATAGATTACAATGTAATGTTCAATTTGCTGTTTGATTTGTGACTGAAAAAGAAAATCACTTTCAGTTTTAAACACAAGAGTAACAGCAGGGTTTTATTTTTCTGTCAATCATCCATATGTGTGTGTGTGGGGGGGGGGGGGGGGGTGTGCATACATGAACAAACACACATGCTCTGTAGACTGCTTAATTGGCTAAAATATAAAGTATCCACCTCAAGAGCAAGGGATCTATGGTGTAAAGCATGAACCGGTCATAGAAAAAAAAATTGAAATTTGAGGGTCTCTTTCCTTGCCTTGGGTTTAGCAATAAGAGAATAGAGTATTGGCTGGTTGATGTTAGTGGACTGTGACTTGGGGAATAAAAGTTTGTCTGTGGCACACAATTTTTACAGTAAATCCTAAGCTAAGCTAGTATATGGCAAGTTATTACAACATACACTCCCAAGTCCCACTCATACACATACCTTTATATATATATATATCTTTAGAGATTAAGAATCTTTCTCTCATTGCAAGGTGAAAATTTTCTGATGTGATGTTAAAAAACATTATTACCAACCAATAAACAAACATGGTAGTACTGAGAGTCGCTAACTTGACATCTTGATGTACCGGTACATGTATAACCAACTTGTTAAAATTAGTTACACAAGATGATTAGAGTTATCTCCCTTAGTATATATTATCTATAAAAAGAGTTGTAACATCATACTGTTTGTGTTTCTAAATCTCTAGAACCAGTACTTTAGATACTTTATTATGAATTATTTCATTTGCTTTCTAAAAGGGTACCCTTTTGGTGGCATAGTAGGAGAGCATTTGCCTCAAGAGTAAGGAGGTCTTGGGTTCAAACCTAGCAAAGTCATACATAAGAAGTAAAAATTTGAAACAGTGGCCTGGTGCTTGGCATTGAGAGAATAGAGTATGAACTCGTTCACCCAGTGCTGATATAATGTGAGTGGGGGAGTGGTGTGTATGTTTGCAGCATACTAACTCAGTGAGCTAGTATCTTAACAAAAAGTTGCCCTGAGTACAAAGCAGTCCATAATACAAACTTGCACATCTCACAAGTACAAAAACTTGTTCTTAGATTAATCCTTAAAGATTATTTATTTACTTCGCTCTCATTGTGAATTGCTGATGTGATGTTAAACAACATTACAACCAACCAACCAACCTAAAAACTACATTGGTCATAACATTGTATTTAATGAAAAATGTTTAAAAATGGAGATTTATTTTTTTTTATTTTATTATATTATATTATATTATATTATATTATATTATATTATATTATATTATATTATATTGTATTATATCATTATATTATATTATATTATATTTTATTTTATTTTATTTTATTTTATTTTATTTTATTTTATTTTATTATTTTATTTTATTTTATTTTATTTTATTTTATTTTATTTTATTTTATTTTATTTTATTTTATTTATTATTATTATCTTCTTTTTTTTTTTAATTAAATTATCTTTTTTTTTTTTTTTTTAAATTCTAAACTTGTCTTATTTATTTTTGGTTACTCTTAACATAAAAAACTACATTATATATAATAATTAACTTATATAATGAATGTTTGGAATGTGTTACTCCCATTTAATAAAGAGATGCTGCTATATTATCTCTCCAATCCATATGGTTCTCATTTGTCAAAGAAGAAAATTGAGCTAATTGTTTGTGAAAGCAAGCAGATATAATACATGCAACCTTATATTAGATTCTTACCCCCGTTTTTGTCTGATCTCGTTAAACGCTTAACTACATTGGATATTTGACAATAAATACATATTAGCCAAAAAGAATTTGGATGCTGAAGAAAAAAATGTTTTGGTTATGTAAAGCATGATTTTATGAGTAATATCTCATTATTTAAAAGTTCAAGTAACTTTTTTTAATGTGTTAATCTGGAATAAACTGATCACAGAGACTAATGCTCTTTTTTCCATTTGATTAGCGAAGGTTAGTTGCCTCAGTAGCAAAGTAGAACACTCGTAAATATTTACCAATGGATAAATCACATATATTCATGCTATAATAGCCATTTATAAGAAGATAATCAATTATTTTGTTTGGTTTTCCTAACTAGCAATGCCCTGGCATATCACAGGCAATTTGGCAGAATGTTATGTGCTAACTGATTCAGGATGAGACGATTTTTTTTTTACTGTACGTGTTATTTCTGCTGATGATATAGTTTTTTGTGAGGTTATTAGTTGAAATTAGTGAAATTTTTCTCTAATACTTGTAAATTTAATTTTTCTCTAACATATTTATAAAAAAAAATTAAAGACTTTTTTTGCAAGCTGGTGGAGATATGTGGACTTTTTCTTACAGTGAAACTGATCAAGGATATCAAATGTTGACATTATTTTTGGAATCAAATGATTGGAAGAAAAAAAAGTGTGTTCATTGTTGGAATAGATTCACGTTTTCATGTTTGTAGCAATTCCGTCAAAATCAAGTCAGATTTTGAAAATTCAACATTCCATTTTTTTCTGGAGTATGTGTTTCTTATATTCATTTAGAACAGATTGGCAAATATATTGTTAGTTATCTCCTCAAACTCAGCAAAATATTGCATCTGTTACTGAAGTAAAAAAAAAAAAATCTTCATAGGGACCATCTGAAGATTATTTTTGGAAAATATAATTGTATTGCATCATAATACTGTATCAGTTTGGATTTCATTGGCGATAAAAAAAAAATCATAGCTAACAGGAACTGGAAATAAAGTGTCAGTTTCAATTAATTTGTAAGTTTACACTGCTGGAACTTTTCTTTGGAATTCAAATGCATATAAAATATTTGAAAAAAACTACCAAAAACTTTAAAAAAAAAAAAATGTTAAAAATTTGTATTCTATATTTAGTTTAAGAATATTTCAAATAAATTAGATATCACAAGAAGAACTTTTAATAACTTTGCCAAAATATAACATAAAAGTTGGAAAAAATTGAAAACTCAGCACCTATAAATAGGATGCTTCTATATATATAGTTCAGTATAAAAATGAAATGAATTGCTAAAATAAAGCAAATGTTTACCACACGGATATAGACATATATATTATGAATTCATGAAAATTAGGTGTGAAAAACAAGTTGGTCTTCTACCTAATAATATTTTGATGATGGACAATGTCAGGAAGTAAATATTTTTGTATGACAAATCCAGTGCGATATTAGTCCAGACGGACCTCTTCATTCATAACAACTAAAATTAGCATAATGGGAGATTTATAATGACAGATATATGTTAATATTTTAGATTCATATCTTTTTATTTTAGAACAAGTAATGGAACTTTACATGACCAATATACATGTGCGCATAATTTTTTTGAAATTCTTAACCCTTGTTATTTTAAACAAGTCTTCAATTGTTGGTTTAGGTAATGCGGTAATGGTAATTCGTGCAGTCTTACAATCGGATGTATGATATGACATTTATTTAGTTTTATATTCTTGAAACACACTTTGACATGCAAAGACAGAGATTCATAATTCTTTGTTACCTTTAAAGCTTCTACGAAGTACACCTTACTTTTAACTTAAGATTCCAAATAAGGATACATAATTTTTAACTTTAGATTCAAAACAAGGATACTTTATTTTCGACTTTAGATTAAAAAACAAGGATACATTATTTTCGACTTTAGATTCAAAATAAGGATACTTTATTTTCGACTTTAGATTCAAAAACAAGGATACATTATTTTCGACTTTAGATTCAAAATAAGGATACATTATTTTTCGACTTTAGATTCAAAAACAAGGATACATTATTTTCGACTTTAGATTCAAAACAAGGATACATTATTTTCAACTTTAGATTCAAAACAAGGATACTTTATTTTCGACTTTAGATTCAAAAACAAGGATACTTTATTTTCGACTTTAGATTCAAAAACAAGGATACTTTATTTTCGACTTTAGATTCAAAAACAAGGATACTTTATTTTCGACTTTAGATTCAAAAACAAGGATACTTTATTTTCGACTTTAGATTCAAAAACAAGGATACATTATTTTCGACTTTAGATTCAAAACAAGGATACATTATTTTCGACTTTAGATTCAAAACAAGGATACATTATTTTCGACTTTAGATTCAAAATAAGGATACATTATTTTTCGACTTTAGATTCAAAACAAGGATACATAATTTTCAACTTCAGAATCAAAACAAGGATACATTATTCTCAACTTTAGATTCCTAGCAAGGATACATGATTTTTTACTTAAATTTCCAAAAGAGGATACATGATTTTTAACTTACGATTCTGACTAGGGATATATTATTTTTAGGTTCCTATATTCCTAGCAAGGATTCATTTTTTAATTTTTTTTTTTAAACTTTATATTCGTAGATTTCAAACAAGATTATTTTATTTAGTTTACTTTTGATTCCAAACAGAGATATTTTTTTTTTAAATTCCTAAAGTTGAAGTTCAACAAGTTTCATAAATGTGAAGTTAGGAAAATATATGTAAAACAATACAACTCGCTAACTAGAATCCTCCATATATATAAAATATGATAAGAAAGAACATTTACCAGTCGGCGAGCCAAATAACCATCTTGTCAGATTTATACACTTTTAACCTTCAGCAATTTTGAATTATCGTTAAGGTGTGTATATACTGATATTCCTGTTTGTAAAGTGTAAGAATTTTTTTCTTCATGGAAATTTATTCTTTTGTGTTTACTTGGATTCGGATATAAGTTATTGACAGAGATTTCTTTTTTTCTTTTTTTTTTTTTTTTTTAAATGAAAAGTGATGTGAAATGGCTAGAGGTTATTTTTAAGTTTGTATTTTAAAAACAAAGACGCACACAAGAGATATTATATGTGTCCTACGTTCTAACTGTCCTTGTCAAAAATGTAGTGGTGACATATTTATTTATATACATGGTAATTGTGATGAAAAAAAGGACAGTTGTTCTTCCTAGAAAAAAATAATCATCACACAAATGTCTGTCTTGTCGAAATCATCTGGAAATATTATCTAAGAACAAGTTTTGTTTTTTTGTTCTGCAACGGGGAAAAAAATGTCAAATTTGTATGTGCATTTTCTTCGTTCTCGGCTTGAACGTGCCTGGATAGAAGGAATGATGAATGCTGAATCTGAACCATGTGATGGATCACAGGTAAGATAAAACTAATTAACAGGTAAACCTACCTGTGGCATTTAATAAGGTAATTGTGGTTTTGAAATAATGATAAGCAGTCAAAATAAAAGGGCATGCAGTCATGTACAACTTTATGAAGGTAACTTTGGTTGGTTGTAATATTGCTAAATGTCACATCAGCAGTTTTTCAGCAATTTGTGACAAGAACAAGGTTATTAATCTGTAAAAAGTAATCTAAGAACAAGTTTGTTTGTACTTGAGATCTGTGAATGCGTATTATGGTCTGCCTTTTACAAGCACAAATTCAGGGTGACTGTGTTAAGCTGCTGGCTCACCAAGTTAGTCTGCTGAAGACAAGCATACCACTCTCCCAGGCACATTATACAGACACCGGGTAAACTGGTCAATACTCTATCTTCCTTATGTCAAGTGCCATGTGAAAAAGCACTGTCTCAAATTTTAGAATCTTATATATGTCCTGGCTGGGGTTTGAACCTCAAACTACCCCCTCTGAAGATGGATGCCCTACCACTGAGCCATCAAGGCAGTCAAAAGTAACTTTGGAGTCGGTAATATAATGTAATTGTATATCATTATTAGCATGATGAAGAAAAAGATTGTAAAAAACACTGATTTTAATGAATTGACCATTAGGGTCAAAGTTTTTAACTTATTTTGAGATATCGCCATGCTATAGCTTATGTTATTAACCAGTTGATGTCGTATGCTAACACTAGATTGAAATAAAATGGACCATCTTTATCAATAAATATTTTACAAATACAATAATAATGTATTTATATCAAGATATAACCAGCTATAGCTTGTTGCTCGAGTTGTTGGTATGGGGCTGCAAGTATCATCCACAATAGAGTATATTTTTACTTTATTAATCACAAAGTCCATTAGTGTAGGTGTAAAGTTCATTGATGGTGATAGTATACTGACCTATATTTTTCACAGAATTCGGGTTTCCATATTCTGACACAGTGCCAGCCAGTAATGGACCTAAACTAGAAAAAAGGTTATCATCATTTTGCACCATGAAATCTTGGGTTGGATTGCTAAACACTTGAACCTTTTGGCTACAGCTTTATAAATTAGGTCCTGTCTTTTTTATCAAAATTCAATAAGTGGATATCCCTATTGAAGGCATTAAGGGTGATTAATTAATTAGCTCACCTGAGCTGAAAGCTCAGATGAGCTATTGCTATCCATCTTCGTCCGTCGTGCGTCGTCCGTCGTCCGTCGTCCGTCGTGCGTAAACTTTTTACATTTTAATCTTCTCCTCCAAAACCACTGGGCCAAATTTAATGAAACTTGGTAACCATCATGCCTGGATGAAGCTCTTTCAGATTTGCACAAATGAAGGAGTTATGTCCCCTTGGGGCCCCATAAGGGGGGAAATAGTGAAAAACTTTAAAAATCTTCTCCTCTGAATCTACAAGAGGTATACCTTAGTTATTTCATTTATAACATCCTTAGGTCATCTTTTTTCAGATTTGCACAAATGGTAGCCATGGGACTCAAAATGGGGAAATTATGAGGCACTGAGTGGGGAATTTGATAAAAATTATATATTTGTCACTATATCTTGAAAACTATTAGCTTTTTGTATAGGCATGTATATTAGAATATTGTAGGTATTGACATGACGATCATTTTGATATATAGTTCAAGGTCATATGTTGAAAGGTCAAGGTCACAGCTGCAAAAGAAGACTTAAATTGCTAAATATCTTGAAAACTATTCACATTTTGTATAGGCATGTATATTAGAATATTGTAGGTATTGACATGACAATCATTTTGATATATGGTTCAAGGTCATATGTTGAAAGGTCAAGGTCACAGCTGCAAAAGAAGACTTAAATTGCTAATTATCTTGAAAACTATTAAACTTTTGTATAGGCATGTATATTAGAATATTGTAGGTATTGACATGACGATCATTTTGATATATGGTTCAAGGTCATATGTTGAAATGTCAAGGTCACAGCTGCAAAAGAATACTTAAATTGCTAATTATCTTGAAAACTATTAATGTTTTGTATAGGCATGTATATTAGAATATTGTAGGTATTGACATGACGATCATTTTGATATATGGTTCAAGGTCATATGTTGAAATGTCAAGGTCACAGCTGCAAAAGAAGACTAAAATTGCCAATAATCTTGAAAACTATTAACCTTTTGTATAGGCATGTAGATTAGAATATTGTAAGTTTTGACATGACGATCATTTTGATATATGGTTCAAGGTCATATGTTGAAAGGTCAAGGTCACAGCTGCAAAAGAAGACTTAAATTGCTAAATATCTTGAAAACTATTAACCTTTTGTATAGGCATGTAGATTAGAATATTGTAAGTTTTGACATGACGATCATTTTGATATATGGTTCAAGGTCATATGTTGAAAGATCAAGGTCACAGCTGCAAAAAAAAAACTTAAACTGCTAATTATCTTGAAAACTATCAGCTTTTTGTATAGGCATGTATATTAGAATATTGTAGGTATTGACATGACGATCATTTTGATATATGGTTCAAGGTCATATGTTGAAATGTCAAGGTCACAGCTGCAAAAGAAGACTAAAATTGCCAATAATCTTGAAAACTATCAACTTTTTGTATAGGCATGTATATTAGAATATTGTAGTTATTGACATGACAATCATTTTGATATATGGTTCAAGGTCATATGTTGAAAGGTCAAGGTCACAGCTGCAAAAAAAGACTTAAATTGCTAAATATCTTGAAAACTATTAACTTTTTGTATAGGCATGTATTTTAGAATATTGTAGGTATTGACATGACAATCATATATATTTTGAGGTCATATATGTTCAAAGGTCAAGGACATAGCTGCACAAGTATACTGAAATTGATTTATGATTTGGAAATTATTCATTGCACTACAGTTACTTCATGCATATTATATAAACTATTTATAAATGAAATGTGAGTGGATATATTTCTGATAAAGTTTTGTGGGAGTTCTTAACTTGAGAAAACTTTTAAAGTTTCTGTACTTAATATATTGTCTATTGCACTTTGCAAACTGCATTGGACAATATCTTCAGGTGAGCGTTAAGGCCCATGGGCCTCTTGTTTTTAATTTTGCTTTTTGTTTGGTATACATTGGAAATGACATTCATTAAATGGTCTTGATCAAACAAAACAGAAATCAATATATAGACATGATATTGACTTGGTAATTAACATACTGTAATTCGTCCATATCATAGCCAGACAGCTGATTACAATTTATGTCCTTTTTTCAGACAATTCTATAGTCTTATTTATTCTGTTCCAATAGACTTGTCATAACCACTGTAGGGTTATTATCGTTAATGAACACATGACAATGGATATTAAAACAAAAATGGCTTGTGTAAATGATCTCTCTTTCTCTCTCTCTCTCTCTCTCTCTCTCTCTCTCTCTCTCTCTCTCTCTCTCTCTCTCTCTCTCATAACAACTAGAAGTGTTAGACAATTATCTGACAAATATACACTCCCTCTCATTACAACTGGAAGAATTAAACAATTATCTGTAATGTAAATGTCAAATACATGTACAGCTCTCTCTCTCTCTCTCTCTCTCTCTCTCTCTCTCTCTCTCTCTCTCTCTCTCTCTCTTCACAGTCTTGATGAGGTTTATTATTTGAGGATAATGACAAAGGGGCAATAACTCCATCTGTCCTGATGTTAAAAAAAATCTGAAGATCCAAATTACATACCATTCAAATTTTTAGAGAATTGTTCATTTATTATTTTTGGCTTAACAGCCCTACTTAATACATTATTTCATAAATAATTCAAAATTTGTTTATCTTTCTGCAGAAACTGTCAAAACATATGCCAGATTTAAATTGTGAAAAGTTTGGCAAAAACATCATAGTTTGATAATCCCAGAGATTTCGGGGTTCAGGTTTTGGGTTGTAAATATTTCTATAAAATGCTGTATTATTATTTTTTATGTGATATATGAGACATTTCCTCTAATGCATTAAATCTAGAGTCATGATTCATTAATTATAACATGATAAACACATTCTTATGTACCATCTCTGTTGTAAACAGATGCCAGTAACTGTTCTGCTTCTTTATCTTGTCAGATTGAGGTTATTTGATAAAGTCATAGTTGGAGGTGCGGAGTTGTCTCCCTTCCATTTAAGCCAGCAAGAGGCTGTTGCTATTTGCTATATTTTGGGTTTGGCTTGATAGTCAATGTCTTATAAGCAACTATTGAGGTTTTTTGGTAAAATAATCAAGTGTATAAGTAAGATTTTCTTAACTAGGGTAAGTTAGCTTGACTGTTCTTCTGACAGCCATGGGTAACCTTTGTAGAATTTCTTTACTAGATGAGTAAGTTAGCTTCACTGTTCTTCTGACAGCCATGGGTAACCTTTGTAGAATTTCTTTACTAGATGAGTAAGTTAGCTTCACTGTTCTTCCGACAGCCATTGGTAACCTTTGTAGAATTTCTTTACTAGATGAGTAAGTTAGCTTCACTGTTCTTCTGACAGCCATTGGTAACCTTTGTAGAATTTCTTTACTAGATGAGTAAGTTAGCTTCACTGTTCTTCTGACAGCCATGGGTAACCTTTGTAGATTTTCTTTACTAGATGAGTAAGTTAGCTTCACTGTTCTTCTGACAGCCATGAGTAACCTTTGTAGAATTTCTTTACTAGATGAGTAAGTTAGCTTCACTGTTCTTCTGACAGCCATTGGTAACCTTTGTAGAATTTCTTTACTAGATGAGTAAGTTAGCTTCACTGTTCTTCTGACAGCCATTGGTAACCTTTGTAGAATTTCTTGACTAGATGAGTAAGTTAGCTTCACTGTTCTTCTGACAGCCATTGGTAACCTTTGTAGAATTTCTTTACAAGATGAGTAAGTTAGCTTTACTGTTCTTCTGACAGCCATTGGTAACCTTTGTAGAATTTCTTTACTTGATGAGTAAGTTAGCTTTACTGTTCTTCTGACAGCCATTGGTAACCTTTGTAGAATTTCTTTACTAGATGAGTAAGTTAGCTTCACTGTTCTCTGACAGCCATTGGTAACCTTTGTAGAATTTCTTTACTAGATGAGTAAGTTAGCTTCACTGTTCTTCTGACAGCCATTGGTAACCTTTGTAGAATTTCTTTACTAGATGAGTAAGTTAGCTTCACTGTTTTTCTGACAGCCATTGGTAACCTTTGTAGAATTTCTTTACTAGATGAGTAAGTTAGCTTCACTGTTTTTCTGACAGCCATTGGTAACCTTTGAAGAATTTCTTTACTAGATGAGTAAGTTAGCTTCACTGTTCTTCTGACAGCCATGGGTAACCTTTGTAGAATTTCTTTACTAGATGAGTAAGTTAGCTTCACTGTTCTTCTGACAGCCATGGGTAACCTTTGTAGAATTTCTTTACTAGATGAGTAAGTTAGCTTCACTGTTCTTCTGACAGCCATGGGTAACCTTTGTAGAATTTCTTTACTAGATGAGTAAGTTAGCTTCACTGCTCTTCTGACAGCCATTGGTAACCTTTGTAGAATTTCTTTACTAGATGAGTAAGTTAGCTTCACTGTTCTTCTGACAGCCATTGGTAACCTTTGTAGAATTTCTTTACTAGATGAGTAAGTTAGCTTCACTGTTCTTCTGACAGCCATGAGTAACCTTTGTAGAATTTCTTGACTAGATGAGTAAGTTAGCTTCACTGTTCTTCTGACAGCCATGGGTAACCTTTGTAGAATTTCTTGACTAGATGAGTAAGTTAGCTTCACTGTTCTTCTGACAGCCATGGGTAACCTTTGTAGAATTTCTTGACTAGATGAGTAAGTTAGCTTCACTGTTCTTCTGACAGCCATGGGTAACCTTTGTAGAATTTCTTGACTAGATGAGTAAGTTAGCTTCACTGTTCTTCTGACAGCCATGGGTAACCTTTGTAGAATTTCTTTACTAGATGAGTAAGTTAGCTTCACTGTTCTTCTGACAGCCATGGGTAACCTTTGTAGAATTTCTTTACTAGATGAGTAAGTTAGCTTCACTGTTCTTCTGACAGCCATGGGTAACCTTTGTAGAATTTCTTTACTAGATGAGTAAGTTAGCTTCACTGTTCTTCTGACAGCCATGGGTAACCTTTGTAGAATTTCTTTACTAGATGAGTAAGTTAGCTTCACTGTTCTTCTGACAGCCATGGGTAACCTTTGTAGAATTTCTTTACTAGATGAGTAAGTTAGCTTCACTGTTCTTCTGACAGCCATGGGTAACCTTTGTAGAATTTCTTTACTAGATGAGTAAGTTAGCTTCACTGTTCTTCTGACAGCCATGGGTAACCTTTGTAGAATTTCTTTACTAGATGAGTAAGTTAGCTTCACTGTTCTTCTGACAGCCATGAGTAACCTTTGTAGAATTTCTTGACTAGATGAGTAAGTTAGCTTCACTGTTCTTCTGACAGCAATTGGTAACCTTTGTAGAATTTCTTGACTAGATGAGTAAGTTAGCTTCACTGTTCTTCTGACAGCCATTGGTAACCTTTGTAGAATTTCTTTACTAGATGAGTAAGTTAGCTTCACTGTTCTTTTAATAGACATTGCTGACCTTTGCAGTGTTTGCTTAAAATGGTTGTTCTCTATGTCAAAGCCTGACTTTATTTCTGAAAAAAAATCACTTTATTCTCTGATAAAACCACCATACAGTCAGTGTGCCGAGGCCACAGTTATAATTTTTATTGCAATCATGGGTTTGATCCCACAACTTTTTGAGTCAAAACATTGATTGTTCCCTCGAGAAACACTCTGTGTCAGAATGTAACTTAAAAAAATGCTTATTCAGCAATTTTAAAACATGTTCATTATAAGAAAAAAGCTCAACATTTGATTTAATGTGCTGGGTTAAAGATCAAAATGAAAAAAATAGCTGATTTTAAGTCCATCACAGATGAAAAGAAACATATTTTTTCTTATGATTAATTACTCTAAATGATATAACTGTTACCGTGGAAACAAAGAAGAAACCAACAATATTAATAAGTAATAGATTAGAAGAGACATGTTTATGAATATGTGTTGTATTTATCAAGATAGATATTTAGGATAATAGTACTGTAGAATTATGCAGAAATACCATTAGGTAATATACGTCTTAACATTTGGGTGAAGATGAATATATATAGAGAGAGAGAGAGAGAGAGAGAGAGAGAGAGAGAGAGAGAGAGAGAGAGAGAGAGAGAGAGCACATTCAAGATAGATTTTTTTGCTAATATTAAAGAGTTTTGGATGGAAGAGGAAACCAGAGTGACTTTCTGATACTAGAAACTGCTGGAGTACGATTTAAACCTAGGCACTGAGACATTACAATCAGTATGCAAACACTTAAAACCATTTGACCACCAAGGCCCCCTGTAATTGAAAGGGAATTTCAGGATATTGAATGTAGTAAATGATGTGTATATCCTAAAATTTCCCACCACTGCAGTAGCTCAGTTGGTAGAGTGCTTGCTCCGTAAGTGGGAGGTCGTGGGTTCGAACCCAGGCCGAGTCTGACCTAAGACTTGAAAATGGGTAGTGACTGTTCTTTCGCACTCGGCAATATGAAATGAAAGTCATGATTCTTTCGGATGGGAACTTAAAATAAATGAGGTCCCATGTCACAGCGTGGCACGATAAAGAACCCTGCTGTATAATGCCATCAGCGCAACACACAGGCAAAGTTTCTGCACTTTCACCTATAGCTGGCGCCATCTCAATATAAGTGAAATATCCTTGAGCGGGACGTTAAACACCATTACTTAACTCAACTCCTAAAATTTCCCATATGTCCAGAAGTCGTATGTCCAGAAGTCGGTCAGTATGTCCAACAAGTAATACAAATATAAGTACCTTAACCCATATTTATATATAGAACATGTATACATGTAGTGAACTAATGATAATTTGTTATATTCTGGCTGTTTACATTCATCAAAATCTTTTCTGAATTTTGCCCGTAAGGTGGATACATTAGTGTCATTTCTCAGTTGTGTGAAATATTTTGATAATATGTTGCAATTTATCACTCTTACAAGTACTGTAAATTAAAATATGTAAACATTCTTCATTTTTATTACAAATGGTCAAAAATTTGCATTCATCTTAATCATTCATCATAATTCATAAAATTTTATCATATGCATGGTTAAAAAATGAAAGCCACCTCATATAGAATTGAATGTATTCAGGGGGCTCAGTTATTAGGCAGGATGTTTGACAGAAACAGCAGAAATAGTTGGAGCAGGTTCTTCAATATCATGACTTTTTTGTTTTGCACAATAAATTAAAAACAAAACTCTTTTATTTATCAATTTACATCTTTTGATGTTCCAAACATTTTAAAATTTTCAGTTAGAAAAAAAAAAAAGTAATAATTTACAAAGTCAGACACAATATACCAGTCAATTTTAAGACTTTGACAGAGATCTGTATTGGTTAGCTGCAATGTTGTTTAACATCACATCAGCAATTTTGTTTCTTTTGCTGAGAGCAAGATTATGAATCTCTGTGAATTAATCTAAGAACAAGTCTGTGTATATGTGTGATGTATTCCTGTTGTATTGTGGAATTGAGTTTTGTGAAAATAAATCCATTTGAGGATAATGGTAATTGAACTGGATCAGATTTATGGTGTTTTACACCCCAGTCCAGAATATTTCATATTGAGACAATCAGTTCAGGGATGGCAGGGGACACCAAAGCCCCCCAAAGAAAACCTTCGATCTTTCACAAGCGTACTGACATAATATCTCACACCAGGATCTGTCCAAGAAGGATTTGAAACTAGGAGGTACGAGATGCTTTTGATCTGTAAATACTAAATTTAGACCACTCAGCCACCGAGGCCTCTTGCAGAATGAGAAAAAGTATTTGTTTGTTTATAAAACCACATCAACTGTAAATGATTTATATTTTTTTTTCTTTGATCTGTTTGTTTTATTTGATCATTCAAACTGTCAATTGTCTTATGGAGTGACATTGTTTTCTACATTGTATAAATTCTTTACATGACATGGAATAAACCTTAAAATGTCTTAAATTTATGATGTTTTTTTTTTATGTAATGTCACCATTTCATACATTGAAGACCATTTAAAAGGGGTTTTGTAAGAACCATCCTTTCTTGTTTTGAACAAAGATATATTTTGATGGAAATTGTCAATCAAATAGTGAAATGGACGTCATAGATATTGTTACCTGGAACTTATTTGAAAAACAACTTACCACTCACAATAGCATGAAATGTAAATAAATTGCATGTTTATAGTACATGCATTTAAATGATATGTACCTAAATAAATGTAGAATGACAGTGTAGGAGTGACTGTAAAATATGACAGATAAATAAATAATTTTTTTGTTGAACTTCATCATTCAAAAAATCATGTTTGACCTGTCACCTTGTTTAACCTTTGACTTCTGTCATGACCTAGGACTTCACCAATGAAAATGTATGTTGCATATCACATGATGTAATTTGCATGAAAGAAACAACAGTGTAAACACATATTTTGCTTACATCATAATATTGTTTTTTGGAAGTTTAATGGATGCTGAAAGGAAAACATGTGCTTTATCCATGTTTTTAAAAGTTTTTAATCATTGTTTGAGGTGTCACTGTTTAGTTAAAACAGAGTCAGAGGAAAGGAAGGTAAAGTTTTGATTTTGTTTCACAATTTGTAGTGTATTAATAAACTTTCTGTCAGTGACATTTTATCTTTCATGATGTCAGGGACCTTGTGAAGAATACATGTGGGTTTATGATGGAGAGCAAATGACAACATTCTAGCATCTTTGCTGTTTGAAAACTTGTGGTAGATTATTTAATTTTGTAATGAGCACCTCTTGCACTTGTGCAAAAAAGAAAAAAAAGTATACTTGATCATTGACAGATATATACATATTGCCTCTTCCCCTGGTCATTGCCACTCACATTATTTGAATAGGGTTGATAAAGAGTTAACTGACCAGGGGAATTTGTATTTATCAGAGTCTTTGACCTTCAGAGAAGCTGTTAATCTACATACAGACTGTTTGTCTGTTATTTGGAAGCTAAGTGGCTATTTGTAATATTAAACTATTTCCCCCACTTTAGCCTTAGGTCAACATTTCTGACTATTAGAATTGCTACTTCAGTTGTATATATATATTAATTGCTTACATGCAGAATAAACAAATAAGTAATCAACACCTTTGTGTTTGTGAGGGGGGGGGGGGAGGATAAGTTGGGTGGTTGTCGATTGAGTCTGCTAGTAGTTCCTTGCTTAAAAATGCATGGCCCATTCAGTCATTGATAGAGGTCAAAAGTGCCAAGTACGGATCACAGTTCCTCTACTTGCCTAGGTTTGAATCCTAATCAGGCAGATCCAAGTGTGAGAAAGTTTTTACTGTTTGATTGCTGAAGATTGATGGTTATCTCTGGGCACCCTGGTTTCCCCACCATTTAAGAACTGACCTCTTCGATGTAAGAATTTTGATGAGGACGTATTACCCATTGACATCCAGAATTGAGATTTTTAGGAGCCTATCTGTAGCTAATCTGTGGGCAAAACATGCTCATATATTGTTATCTAAGTAGAAACTTTCAGAAAAGCTAGAATAAAAATCTCATTGTTGGAAATCTATGAGACATATATTGATTCCTGCTTAAATATAAATTACTTCAGGGGCAAACTAGCCAATGTTGCAATTTTTTTCTTTCAGTCTCATTGACATTTATATAAGCTTCCAGTACTAGTGCAACCATAAACTGCATCTGTGCACTTCACATCTGGAAAAATGATGGCAACATATTGCTTCAATATTTTTAAAGAGATATTGGACTGATGGCGTCTAAGAAGATAATTATATTGGTTGAATTTCTAAAGTTTTTGGTGTATCATTGCCTTATTATAAGCCCAAAGATTTCTTGAGCTTTTCATACCTCCATTTGCTTTTTATAAATTTCAAATAAACAATAAAAATTTCAAACAAATTTTTAACTATGTGTTGTTATGGTTGTATAATATACTGTTAAATTATATCATTTGTTTGAATTTTCAAGCTTTATTTCCCGTTTTATAAAGAAATTATCATAAATTTTTCTTGAAATAATTGCCAATGTTTTACAAGGAAATGCATGTTAAAATTCAAATATATATTATAAAATGAATAGGCTGTTAATCGCATTTTTTTGCTTTGTTTACGTTTTAACTTTGCCATTAAAAACTATTTTGTGTCTATTTCCTTGTTGGTGGTCTCTGGTTTTCTCTGAGTACTCACGTTTTCTCCACCATCCCTTTGCTAGCCTGGCCTTTTATTTACTTTTTTACTTTGCCATTAAAGAAACTATTTTCTGTCCGTTTCCGAAAAAAATCAAGAAGAAAAAAAAATAGAAGTTTAGCTAGGAAGTTTTGGTAAATTAATTGATAAATTTAAATTAAAAAAAAAAAAGTAAATATCTTTTTAGATGTCAAATTGATCTTTGAAACTGTCAAAAAAAAGGAGGTGGGGGAGAAAAAAAAATCAGGATTTATATTTGAAGATGCTTGTTGTTAGTACTAAGGGACACAACTCCAGTTGTCCTATGTAGATCATAAAATATGATTTATGATGCTTCAATTCTTACATGTAAATAAATGTTTATTTCATAAGGAAGTTACTGGTGATGTTAATTGATTATTTTTTAAATTTGAAATGTTGATAAGATACTTGTTTACAAATCCATTAGATTTAAAAATTTGCCTATATTGCAACTGCACACAAGTAAGTTGTAGAAATAAGATCTTGAATTTTCACCAGAGTTTACCTTACAGTTTGTAATGAAACTTAGCACCAATTCAGAACTTCTGTTTTAATTTTTAGGAAAAATCTGGCTTTGGAATACCCTATTGAATCTATATATATATATATTTTTTTTTTTTTTTTTTTTTTTTTTTTAAATATGCATCTATTTAATCAAGATTTATTTTTTGACAATCTTTTCAATTTCTTTTTTCAGGATCTAAGTGCATTTGCGATGCCGTTACTAGAGACAGATGTTCGTGAAGTGGCGTCAGCGAATCAGGACATTCCTGATGGAGAATACAGACCTCGATCAGGATCAACAGGACTACGGGGATTGTTTTCAAAATCCAAACAACGTAAACCCTCAGGAGATGAATCGGCAAATAAAAAAGAATCCAAAGTGAAAAATTTCTTTGACAATTTTAGACCAAGGTCTAAGTCGGATTTATCAGGTATCAAAAAACCCGGGAAAAAAAGTGGCAAATTGGACCAATCAATGGATGAAACAAATTTACGAGAAGTATTAACACAAGATCCCTCTAATTCTAACGATATACACATGCGTTCAGGAGGAGGAAATAATACGTTAATGGGTCAAATTTTAGAGGGACAATTATCAGTGCCAAATGATAACAGGACTAGACACAAATCTGGTCCACCACCTACACCTATGGATTATAGCAGATTTAGGATGCGTTCAAATTCCGATTCTTCAAAAGTTAGGCCTCCTAGGAAACCGTTAGTTCATCAGGTAAGATACAAGACTATTTTTTTTTTAAATTATCATTAAAACGTTAAAATGTGTTGTAAAAGAAAATATTTCAAAATTTAAGTCTGCCTTTGTTTATATATGTTCTGATGTGAACCATTGAAATATGGAGATCTTGGACAATTATAATTCCCTGTACCATATTTAACACTTTGAAAATAGTCAATCGAGGAGTTGCTTTATCTTGTTCAGGCTGGAAAATCATATGGCAACTAAAGATCACATGAGTGTTCATTTGATGTGATTGACCTTGAATTGGCATCCAATTTTGATACTGCAAGTTGAGTTGGGTTAAATTGTGTTGTGGTGTTTTTTTGCCCTATTCAAGATTTTTTTACTTATATTGAAATGATCAGTTCTGGGATGGTGGAGGAAACTGGAGTGCCCAAAGAAAACCATTGATCTTTAAAAGGCAAACTAACAAACTTTCTCACACTAGGATCTGCGAAAGTGGGATTTGAACCTAGGCATCTAGAGGCACTTTATCTTTAAGCACATGCTTTAGAAAACTCTTGTCACAGGGGCCCGCAATTTCCCCAAGTCACAAGGTGGCATGAATAGACCATATTCTTTACTAAAGCAAGAGTTTCAAGATTGGTCCCATTGGGTAGAGTGGAGTGGAGTCATGGTGTTTTATGCCCAAGATGTCAAGATTCTTTCGCCTATTTCGAGGCAGCCAGTTCTTGGATGTTGGAGGAAACCAGAGTGCTCAGAGAAAACCACTGAAAAACTTTCTCACATTAGGATCTGTCCCGAGTGGGATTTGAACACAGGTAGTGAGAGGCACTGTGATCCGTAAGTGTGCATTTTAGACCACTCAGCCACCGTGGCCCTTTTCTGATAGATAGGTTTCCAATAGGACAAGATCTTGTCATACCTTACAGGGACATCAGTGGCCTTGTGATTTAAAGTGGTTTGAAGCACAGGCTCAAGGATTACAATGCCTCTCACTGCTTTAGATCAAATCCCACAAGCAGATTTTATTGTGAAAAAAGTTGTGAGTTAGATGAAAGTAGTTGGATTTCTCCAGGCACTCTGGTTTCCCCACTTTCCCAGAATCGAATTGCCTTGATAAAAGTTAAAAAGCATCTTGAATGATGTGTGGTGTAGTGGATTGTTCTGGGCACTCTTAATTCCTCCACTTTCCCTTAAACAAATTGCCTTCATAAAGGTTTAAAAGCATCTTGACTTGTTTGGCCACTCCACTCTTACCATATCTTATCAAGTTAACCTGTAATTACAAGTCATTGGGTTTTTGTTACAGGTAGTATCATGTAGAATAATCAATGATAGTCTATATAAGAATTATTCAGCGCCTGCTTAATTGATTATTTTAACTTAACCATGCAACATTTGGTAATTTATTGTAAAATGAAATACATGTACATGTAATTAAAAACAGTAGCTTAGCAAAATAAGATGCATACATACTCAGTATAGTTTTCAGAAATTTACTTCAGGTCCTCGGTGGCTGAGTGATCTAAATCACAGGCTTACAGATGGTAGTACTTCTCATCTTCTAATTTTGAATCCCTTTCATGCAAATCTTAGTGTGAGTGGAGTGGAGTAATGGTGTTTTATGCCCCAGTCAAGATTCTTTCACTTATTTCGAGGCGGTCAGTTCTGGGATGGTGGAGGAAACCAGAGTGCCCAGAGAAAACCACTGACCTTTGGCAAGCGAACTGACAAACTTTCTCACACTAGGATCTGTCCCGAGTTGGATTCAAACCCAGGTAGTGAGAGGCACTGTGATCCGTAAGCACACGCTTTAGACCAGTCGGCCACTGAGACCCCCAAATCTTATTGTGAGAAAGTTTGTGAGTTTGCTTGCCAAAGGTCTGTTTTTTTTTCTGTAAATTCTGGTTTCCTCCCTCATTTCAGAATTTAACACCTCGATGTAATTGCAAAAAATGGGGTGTAAAACACCATTACTCCACTCTTCTCAGAAATACACACTAGCTATGATGATATTGCATTCTATAGCCAAGAATGTGGTTGACTGCGTTATGACATCTCATCTGAAATACAGTATGATACATGTATTTATAGATGCAAGTTATTCTGTTTCTTTTAAAAATGTTTGGACATATGTTTTTTTTTTAGAAATATTCCGAAAAAAATTATACTTTGACTGTTCCCGAAAAATTAATAGGAAACTAACTCTTTTTACTAAGCACTCCACATTGAGAAATTCTTAGAAAGTCAAACTTCTTAAGGGTCTGAATGAGATGTGTTACATGTCTTATTTTGGCTTTGAAAAAACACCTCCCCTGTTGTCAACACCTCCCCTTTTGTCAAAGGTTGTTGTTTTGTACATATTCGTATATTGCCAACAGTAAAAGGGTAAGAAATTTATACCAGGCTACAGGTTAGAGAACAATTACTTTTTAAATTCCACTCAGGTAGATCCTGGTGTTAGAAACTTTGTCAGTTTTCATTGTGAGAAACTTGTCAATTCTTAGTGAAAGAAATTTTGTCAGTTTTCTATCTGAGAACTTTATCAAATTGAACTCAAACAGATCCATGTTGGGAAGCTTTGTCAATTCAGTGTAAGAAATTTTATTAGTCCCTAGTGTGAAAAACTTTGTCAGTTCCCAGTGTGAGAAACTTTGTCAGTTCCCAGTGTAAGAAACTCTGTCAGTTCCCAGTGTGAGAAACTCTGTCAGTTCCCAGTGTGAGAAACTCTGTCAGTGTGAAAAACTTTGTCAGTTCCCAGTGTGAGAAACTTTGTCAGTTTCCAGTGTAAGAAACTCTGTCAGTTCCCAGTGTGAGAAACTCTGTCAGTTCCCAGTGTGAAAAACTTTGTCAGTTCCCAGTGTGAGAAACTTTGTCAGTTCCCAGTGTGAGAAACTTTGTCAGTTCCCAGTGTGAAAAACTTTGTCAGTTCCCAGTGTGAGAAACTTTGTCAGTTCCCAGTGTGAGAAACTTTGTCAGTTCCCAGTGTAAAAAAATTTGTCAGTTCCCAGTGTGAGAAACTCTGTCAGTTTCTCAGTGTGAGAAACTTTGTCAGTTCCCAGTGTGAGAAACTTTGTCAGTTCCCAGTGTAAAAAAATTTGTCAGTTCCCAGTGTGAGAAACTCTGTCAGTTTCTCAGTGTGAGAAACTCTGTCAGTTCCCAGTGAAAGAAACTTTGTCAGTTCCCAGTGTGAGAAACTTTGTCAGTTCCCAGTGTGAGAAACTTTGTCAGTTCCCAGTGTGAAAAACTTTGTCAGAAACTTTGTCAGTTCCCAGTGTGAGAAACTCTGTCAGTTCCCAGTGTGAAAAACTTTGTCAGAAACTTTGTCAGTTCCCAGTGTGAAAAACTTTGTCAGAAACTTTGTCAGTTCCCAGTGTGAAAAAACTTTGTCAGTTCCAAATGTGAGAAACTTTCCAGTTTGAGAAACTGTCATTTCTCAGTATGAGAAACTTTGCTAAGGTCGAACACTTTGTCAGTTCGCTTACTTAAGTTTGGTACTCATGTACTCATGTTTATTACACCAACCCAGAACTAATTCCATAAACATAAATGAAAAGAATCTTGATTGGGGCATAACCAGAATTTTTACGTTATTCCTCTTTTCATATACATGTATTTGCAATATTACTTGGCTGCAGACATGTAAAACCTTGTAGATTTTCCATCTAGACCATTATCTACATAATAAATAACAGACTTTGCACTTGATAGTCTTCCGACATGCTTAAGGTTTAATGCAAAACTAAGTTATTATTTTTTTAATGTTTACATGTTTAACTGGATATACTATACATATTTTTGTTAAAATGTTGCAAACATATAGCATTTCATGTCAAATAGTTCAAAATTCAAACCCAATGTAGTGAATAGGAGATTATCAATGACATCATTTTATCAAAATTTTGATCAGACAAAATTGTTGATATACTCAACCAGGGAAGTATGTTGGTTGGTTGTAATGGTGTTTTGCATATCACAGTCAAGATTTTTTTCATTTATAATATCAAGTCAAGTCAATTCCTGGATGGTAGACAAATCTGGATTAACCAGAGACCAAGATTGATTTTGTTGCTGTTGAGTTGTTGGATTTTGTTGCTGTTGAGTGGGTGGATTTTGTTGCTGTTGAGATGTTGGTTTTTGTTGCTGTTGAGTTATTGGTTTTTGTTGCTGTTGAGTTGTTGGATTTTGTTGCTGTTGAGTTGTTGGATTTTGTTGCTGTTGAGTTGTTGGATTTTGTTGCTGTTGAGTTGTTGGTTTTTGTTGCTGTTGAGTTGTTGGATTTTGTTGCTGTTGAGTTGTTGGATTTTGTTGCTGATGTTTGTTGTTGAGTTGTTGGATTTGTTGTTTTTGGAATTTGTTTCTGTTGAGTTGTTGGATTTGTTGTTGTTGGAATTTGTTTCTGTTGAGTTGTTAGATTTGTTGTTGTTGGAATTTGTTTCTGTTGAGTTGTTGGATTTTGTTGCTGATGTATTTGTTGTTGAGTTGTTGTTGAGTTGTAAGATTTATCTATTGTTGAGTTATTTGGCTTCTCGCTGATATGTTGACAGGTATTTTCTCCCAACTTAGTTTTATCCATAATAAATCAGCTTTTGTGCACCAATAATTTCCGTGAATGAATTCTAAAAATTTTTTTTAGATTTCGTTTGAATTATAAACATGAATCTAAAAACTCAATTTATATTGATTTTTCTTTTACAGAGAAGCATTAGTCCACCTCACAGTCCTCTATGTAAGTACAATTCACACACACACACACACACACACACACACACACACACACACACACACACACACACACACACAGAGTGAGAGAGAAGAGTACTCATACACTCACAAGGTAGAGACCCTATATTGATTTCCTTTATACAGTGTGTGATATATTGTGTTGTTGTTGGTGCTATTTATAGACCAGGGAAATACCTTTTTAATGCTGCATCATTTAACTAGGATAGAATACAGAAGCAGAATGAGGCATTATGGGTAAATTTCCTCCAAATGACCTTGAAGCAAATGTGACCTTAAATGAAATTCACCAGGTCTTGGCTATTTTAAGAAATTAGGTTTTTATGACAGAATTTGAGACATTGAATCAAAATATCTCTGACATCTGTTACAAGATCAACATGGAAAGGAAATCCTCAAAATCTAAAGGTAGACAGTATAATTTTAATAACATGTAAATAATAACAAAAATATTTATAAACATGTAAACAATTTTCTGTGTATATACAGTATATATATACGTAATACTACTGTGGTTGATAAATTTTGACAGCTTTATTCCTGGAAGAAATATAAACCTTATTGATTTTAATGAAATAGGTTTTTGTACTTTAAGCATATAGAGAAATATTGAAACCTATACACTTATATAGACAATTGAAGGAAGAAAATATTTATTGTACGTATGTTACACTTTACTAGATTGACGTAAAAATATGGATAAAAACAACTTGGTTATTTAGGGATGGGTCTGATCATAAATATTTACGATGGTTGTTAAATTTCATATACGTGTATATAAAACTACCTGTATGGTAAAATCCTTGTAGTAAAATTCCCAGATTGCAATTCATTTTAAATAGACGTCAATTTCATATGAAACTTTACCTGTCGTAATTCATTTCATGTTGGCATCAGTTTCATCTGAAACTTTGCCTGAGGGATACAACTGTTTAATCTAGGAAGATGAATTCAATTTCAGTGATGACGGTTGGATTTTGGTTTTATTTGTAAACATTTTACCGAATTGTCTATGTTGAAAAAGCAGTGTTTAAATCATGTACCTGTCTAGCAGTTGTGCATGGTTGGGGTGAAGCGACACCTGACTCTCATGATTGATCATGTAATACTACATGATTTATTTAAACGATAGAGGGTTGTGATTTTATGTACATATACTGCACTAAAATATCTGTTTCTACACAAAACATTCAATGTTTATATATATAAAATTACATCTATCTTCATATGTTTAGAGTAACTCTGTCACCCTAAATGGTATCAAGATGATCTACTGCTTGGGTAAACAAAATAAGATATATACTTAATATATATATATATATATATATATATATATATATATATATATATATATATATATATATATATTTTTTTTTTTTTTTTTTTTTCTAAATGAAAGGGAACAACAACTGATTTGGCAAAATATCAAACATTATTGTTGATGAACATCCTATCTGTTTCTAAATATATATATATATATATATATATATATATATATATATATATATATATATATATATATTTGCTTTCTATACTTGGCAAAGATATTAAACCATATACATTTTATTTAAAATATGGATCAGTTATA